>JAQIUQ010004277.1:0-307500 GCA_030378365.1 Hybognathus amarus
ATTAGATACCTTCCACTTTTAAGAAAAAGCTAATTTAATCTTTATGCTAGAATATTATAAAAACCAAGCGTTTTTGAGCTAGGCTCAAAACTAGGGTAGAAAATAGCCTATTATTTATTCATTTTGATGTTTTTGAATGTAAAAACCCAGCGAACATCGAAAGTTGACCTCAGACAACAATAAAAAAAAGCCAGTTCATGACCCCTTTAACGTCAAGTGGGAGATTTAGTACAGTTTCATGTTCTGCTATGTTAATTTAGAAAAAATTCTGTAATGTCACTTCTTGAAAATGGCAAAATGAAGACTGCATTTTCAAAAGCACTACTACACACGCTTGCCAGATATTCAAATAAAATATAAAATACAATATAAACAAAAAAATAAAAAGAATGCAGGTCAAAAAGGTACGAGCCATCTCTAAACACACATGGCTGGAAAACAGGTTTGTGAACAACACAATACACCTTCTATTCACCATGTCAATCAAGCTCTATGTGCTAGCCGAGTGTGTGTACGGCTTCAAGAAAGAACAAAGAACATTTGAGACTAGTGGATTTTCCTGGATGTACTAAAACAGAAGATTGGTGCATGACGGGACGGTGAGAGATCTAGTGTGAGCTACGGTTGAGACGGAAGTGCTGAAACCTCGAGATAAATAATTGACAGCCTGAGCTTTTTGCACTATTACATCTAAAGTACCCTGTGAAAAAGCCCAACGAGAGATGGATCGCGATCACAGACCTAATCCTGCACTTATCGCCACTTACCACCTGTGCTTACGTTTCCGAGGTTAATGTGAGAGGCATGCTGGGGCCAAGGGCTGCCATTGGAAGACTTCAAAAACTTGAGAGTTTCACAAGAAAGACTTTTTGCACTGAGGTCCTGTGTTTATTCTGGGCTAAAGTATGCACAAAATAACTTTCGCAATTCACACGGACTGGTCCCAACTGGAAGCTCACTTGTTTTGTAAGCCAACATGAGGTCCCGTGTTGTAGGGCCCCATATTGTACGAAGGAAATTGCTTGTCATGCTCTATCAATGGAGGGAAGATCTCTTGCTAATAACAGGTGCACCAAGCGCCTAGGGTATTCACAGGAATGAGCCGAAAAGCAAGTCATTTACCTCAGAGCAAGACAAAAAATTTGCATTTACGGCTGAAGTAATGTTGCTTTATGTGAGGCTCTCGAAAGCTTCATTTCTCTGCTCGTTGCAGTCAAATTGTCATGGCGGCTCAGCACAGCTGGCAACATGCATGGTGTTAATCGGCATATGACTTCCATCACGGTAAAAAAAAAAACGGTGCCGAGAACAATCTGAAAGCAAAGAAATGGGCAAATTAGTGTAATTGAAAATGGCACATTAAACAACTCATAGAGAGCTCTTTGTTGTCTGGGAGAATGGCGTTTGCATTATGCGAACGGTACACAATAGCCGTGCTCACTCAGCGCAGCATGCCGGCATTAAAGATGCATGCGGCGGATTCAGTATTGTTTAACGAACTACCAAAGAATGCCGCATGTATTTACAGTAAAGATGTCTCCTGACAGAAACAGACAACTGTGGACCGAGTGAGGATGATTCATTTCCTCTGCAGACAAACAAGTCAAATGCATTTAATCATTCAGGAAAAATAACAGCAATAATAAAAGCCATCAGCCCACGGACTGCTAATGAGCTGTAATATGTTTGAGTCTCCGAGACAATACAAGAGAAATACCGGAGAGTTCCCACCCAAATCCTTCCAGAAAGAATATATGGAGATTACTAGGCCTGAGAGTGTTAATGAAAGTCTGGACAGTATAGTTATGATGAAACTGATGTGATGATCATTAGCGCTGACCGCATCATCTATCCAGCGTTGCCGTGCCTGCAGAGCTCATGCGCATGCTTTACAATTCAAGTAATTATGTTGCTTAAGCGGCTTTTATATGAGATCGCTATTGTTTGGAATTATAAATAAGGTACTAAAATAAGGTATTAGGGCTTAGTCACATGGTTTTAGTGTAAACATGCAACCAATATAAGCACCTATGCATGCCTCATTTTGTCCCTCAGATCAGCGGCGTATCCATGTCAAAGCACAGACTCCAACAATCTGTCCCTAGTGCAACTGAAATGTGTTAAAAGGTTGCACTGGTGCACTGAAATCACCAATTCACAATCTAGGGCTGGGCAATATGGCCTAAAAAATTGATTTACATTTTTTTTTTTACGACTTTCCCCTTCTAATTATTAAGGAAGCAATAAGTACAAACGGCAGACAACTTAAAGCAAATCGTCTGTATGTGTTTTATTCATAAGATACTTCTCAGTTTGCGGAGTCCGCAAATCGTTGCATCTCCCGCAATCCAAGCACACAGAGTGAGTGATTATCCTCGCCGCTCGCCCTCGCATCTGGCCATCAAATCTAGTGCACGCCTCTCAAGGGCCCGGCCATACCCGAGGATAGTGTAAGGAAATATTGGCCCAACCCCACTCAGATAAGCTCTAGTCGCACACCTACTGCTAAGGAACAAACTTCCCACTCTCACCGGTAGGCCATGTTGTCGCTTGCTGTTGCCTTTTCGTGTGCTGTGATGATGTTGTCGTTGCTACACTACTGACGTGAAACTAACTGTTACCGGAAGCTCCAGGGAGCCAAAAATTTGCTAATACAAAAAAACTCGATTTACTTTTAAAAATAAATAAATAAATAAATGAATAAACCATCTACAAGAAAAAATTGAATTAATTTTTTTGTTTTTATCACCCACAATATTTTTTTAATTAATTAATTCAATAGATTTTTCTTCCACGCGTAAGACAATCCAAACACCACAAAAGTGGGATCAAATCAATTTTATGCAAATTTATAATCATTAAATTAATATAGTCAAGTCAAGTCAACTTTACAATATAGATTTTTTCAAAGCAGCTTTACAGATGATAATAGGAAATTCAAATAAATATTGTTTTGGCTTTAAAGCAGCTCTATAATAAAAGTTATTGTCCAGCTAAAGTACATTTTGATTGATTCACTTCCATTGCAAAGATCATTAGCAGTGTTGGGAAAAGATCACTTTCTACATGAACTATTTAAAATTTCAGTTCACACATTTTAAAATGAACTAGTTCAGTTCATAGTTCATCCTTCAAAAAATTAACTAGTTCATTTATAGTTCTTTTTTTCCATATGTTGCAAGGTTTTTTTTATTATTATTATTGCCACAGCCCATTTACAACCACATGACAACAATTATTTTATTGACGGGCAGTTTGCACAAAAAAGTAAGATTTTTCCCATCCTTACTTAACCTCGTCATAAAATTAGTTTAAATGATCATATGGCGCTTCCTCGCTCACTGCTTTGTCGACAGCGGCGTGATACAGCTGGCTGGTGTTGCCAGATTGGGTGTATTTTTGCTACATATTGAGGCCTGTTTATGTGTGTTTTGGCCGGGTTTTGCCAATAAGGCTCTATAGAAATCTGGCTTGCGCGTTGGATATTTACGCTTTTGCAAAAGTGTCAAAATATGGCGCTTTTGGGGATGAGAACGGGTCCGTTATTTTCACATAAACCTCAAAAACGTGAATCTGTGAAAACAATGCACATGTATTTGCACGTTTGATATATGTATGTACACAGGAGCGTATTCTTCTTTCAGTCAGACCTGCATAATCAGATTTGTTTGTCGTTTCCACATATTCACAATAGAGCAATATATGTATTCAATTGGACAATACTAATAAAAAATTTTTTTTTCCTTTTTTTTTTTTTACTTTCACTGTATTTCAGTTATGGAAAAGAGCAGCCTGGACATACAAGTTCATGTTTTTTTTTTGTTTTGTTTTGTTTTTACATGCAAAATGCATGAGCTGTAATAAAGCTGGACTGGAAAAAAAAGAATATTGTGCGTCCATTGATCTCTGTCCAAGGTATAGAAAAATCTACAGCACAGAAGGGACTTGCCAGAGGTTATGTAAAATGAATTATAGACCAAAAAAAAAAGGAAAAAAGATGAAAATCGATATGTGATCCATTAAGGAGTTAAGTGCTGGTGTTCTGACAGGTGGCTCTGTCCCAGGCTGCTCACTGTCAAAGACGGGAAAACCATCCGGGCGATAGATGCACGATACAAATCAGCCAGAGATTAATCATCTCATCGTTCGGGAGAGGAAACCCACAGCAGGACTAGAATCACAGCAAACAACATTAGCTTGGTGAAGCCATCTATGAATGCGGCCATTCGCTTCGCCCGTTCTGGGAGCATGTGCGATATTTGCATGAAGGCTGTCTCTCAAGACGATGAAAGATTCATCAAAGAGCCGAGACTTGATTTGAGCGCAACCCAAAGCGCGCTGGACGCCGTCACTAGCTTGAGAAGAAATCACACTGCTTTTCAATTTTAGCACCATGTCGTCCAGCACCCAAACGCATTTAGAATCTTTATGTTATATGCAGGCCTACATTCAAAAGGGTGATGAGAAACGGGCCATGTTGCCAAACTATATACGATCCGATGCCTCCCAAGAAAAGCTAACGTCTTTCGCAATGGCGATGCATGGAACTCATCCCTCCTCCAGTGATGATGTAGTCATGCGGTGTTCAGAGAATCCTATAATGGGGTTTGGCCTCCAAAGATTGATGTTTCCAAAGACCAGTAAGACGAGTTAGAGCCAGACACATTTACTGAGATCTCTCGCTGTGAGCTTTAACAATGTGAGCGGCTACCTGAAGGCTCTCTCCTCTAATCAACATTTCTCCGTCGTCAGGGCACACATAATTATGAAAGGTAGGCAGGAGGGCGTCTCATTATCCTGAGTGTCCTGAGATTACGACTCTGAAGGGCTTTCATCAGTGCTGGAGCTCTGAATCCTGGACTGTGTGCTGGCCACTTTGTATTCAACCGCTTCACATGCCGTGCCTCCCTAGTCAATAGTGATGAAACAAGCTTGCGTCTTGCTGAGAGAACAATAATGTAGTGTTCAAAGATGTATATCACTGTTAGACTCTTCACAACAGGAGAGAGTAGCAGAGACCTCCACTGTTATCTGAAACCATGTTTGACAAAGAACTTTGACACACACATCTTATGTAACCCGACATCTGAATCTCAGTGCGGATGACAAGAGGTCAAGTCTCGTTAAATGAATAGGGTCACAGTAGGGCTGGGTGGTGTGTGACCGTATAATGTTTCAACTGTAGAGACTGTGCTATAGGGGTTTATGTAGGCTGTCAACTTTAGTTGGTTAGTCGACTAATCAGGTCGATGCCGTCTTGGTTGACTGACATCCTTACTGGTATTAACCAGTCGCATTTTTTTTTTTTACCAATAGAAATTCTTCAATGATTTACTCCTCATATTTATTCCTTAATAAGCAGTTATTTATTACTGTATTCTAAATATAATTAGCCTATGTTTTATCCCCAACTTTAAATGCTTTCATTTAGGCTATTTTTGTAACTGCGCCACAGGTTAGCGCACACACATAATACAGCTTTCGGAAACCGCACCTATGACTGGCTGCGGCTTAATTTTCAATAAATTGTATTATTATTATAGTTTTATTTATTTTTGATGTTTTTTCGTTGTTGTTTTATAAATGCTCTTGACAATTGTTTAAAAAATGTCCAATCAAAACCATTTTTTTTAGTCGACTGAATTGTTGCGCAGGACAAGACTTTGGTCAACTCAAGGATTATTTGGTTAGACTGCAGCCCTAGTTTTATGTGATTTACATTTGAGAGCAAAAAGAGTGCCGAAGTAATCACGTCACTTTGTAGGCCAAAACGTGGAAGTGAGTTAGCATTTTAGCACTCCCGGTTCCCTCGCTCTAAAGTCTATTGGATTTTTTAATGGTTTTTTGCTAAATTGCCTGAAATAAGGTCTATGGTTAACAAAGCATCTGAAATATGTTTTAATTTATCACATAAAACAAACCAGTTATAACCTGCTTGTGGTTTTTTAAACTTTATTGTGTTGCTTATGTTTTTTTTTAAACTCTATATAGGCTTCAAAATGTGTAAATTTTGGATTAACTTGTAAAGATTATCTCAGTAGACAAAATGTGTAAGGGTCACAACTCTTTGTTGAACACAGATCTTATTTTTGCGATTTTCCAAAAGTCTATGTGGAAAATGCATAGCTTTTGCAATGTGCGCGAGCTTCTATAAGTTTCTCTAGATAAAGTTAAAAAAACCGTAAATAATACAACTTCATTACAATTAAATTAATTTAATTACATAATCATTTTTATGTAATTAAATTAATTAAAATTTTCCTTCATTTTGGAATCATTTCAGAAATAAATTTGCTTAATTATTGAACAATAAGAACTACTGCATGTTTACGTCAAAAATTGACCATGGACGTACAATATGCAGGAGAGCGTACTGTAAATCCATCCCCCTTACTGTTTAGGGGGCAAGTGCATTCACTTATGAGGTTTTCATGGGCCAATGTGAATAAATCTAGTATTACGATCCAAAGAGACAAAGATAGTATATTGCATGACCTGATGCTGCTTTTACTCATACAGAATGAGGCGATGGCTAGAAGCCGTTCTGAGCCGGCTGCATACGGCCGAATGAACGCTTTCACCGACACGGCGCCCAACTCCGATACAGATCGGGGCTTAAAAGAAAGATCCCAGAGCTCCCCACTGGTATTTATCACGGACATATGTGGTAGAAGTGCTCAAGCTGCCGCTGACACCCTGGTCATACCAAAATCTGTATACGACAATGACTTGAAGTCGCAGCAACAGACTTGTGCATAAAAGACTTAATGCACAAGTGTTTGTAGTACATACACCAATTACACCATTTCAAGGAATACTAATATAGAATATTACAAAAAAATATAGAATATAAATTGTTTATTGTTCAGCAGTATATTTGATTTCTTAGCCAACTGAAAAAGTAAGATTAGAATAATAAAAGGTAGGAAAAAAAAACTGGCATTATGCTTGACATTTCTGTCCCCCTCACTTGTGAAACGTTGGCTATGACAGAAATTATGGTAATTACAGAAATTAGCATTTTTTCCAGTGTTCTTTGATGAATAGAAAGTTAAAAAAACAGCATTTAAAAACTGAAATCTTTTGTAACATTATAAATGTTTTTACTGTCACTTTTGATCAATTCAGTGAATCCTTGCTAAATAAAAGCATTTGATATTTCTTTTATTTAAAAATTTTGAACAGTAGTGTATTCTGCTCTTTAAAAATATTAGTGAAGCATTAAATACAAAAACAACTGTCAGAGTCATTCATCCTGAAGAGAAATGAAGAGAAAAACCTTCCTTCAGCAACACTACTACAGCTATTGTAGATGAGAGACGGCTGTTCTGCTGAAGGGTCTGCTACATCAACAAAACCAGACAAGTACAGGCCTGATGAGTCATATTATGATCCATTCCCCTCCGGACAAAGCTCTGTTCTGCACGGCACAAATGAAAGCTTATTCTGTCACTAGAGAGCACATTTGCTGTGGGACGCAATGAGAAAGCCCTGAGTATCAGCCGAAATGGGCACTCTTTTGATTTGAATCAGATCCTTCACATTCTGCCCAGACTTTACTAGGAAAATCTAATTTACGGGAGAGGATATCGGAAATATGAGGAACGTTACTGGATTATCCCTATTCAATGAAGGCTTGGAAATGGGCTTTGTGTGTGTACTTCAGGTCACGCTTAGAGTTCAACATCTTTTTGGTTTCGAAAAGGCTTTCAATTTATCAGAGTGGGTACAGAGCTTCCTGGATATACTGGATCTCCAAATGAGCTCTTAAGTGGGATGACGGAGTGTGTGTGTTTGTCCCACTTGGCTCAACGACCGGTGCAAACAGCCGGACCACCGGAGAAGACAGACCTTAGGCCCCGTGGCTCTCCTGAGTGGTCTATTGTGCCCTGCCAACTATAAATGTCACTGATTTCCAACAGCTGCATACAAAGATTTAGGAAATCTGTGTCTTTAAACATGTAGGAGTCGAGAACAAATGCCAGCTACAGGCTTCAAGCTTCCTACAGGCAGCGTGTCAATTATAGCCAGCTTGCCATCAAATCCTTTGGCCAAAAACACACATTCAGTCTGGTAAAACATGAAAAAACCAACATCTGTACACTCCAGGTTTACATACCTCTTTGCCTGAGAGATAATAGGCGGACAGCAGGCCTCCGACAAAACGGATGTTCACTTCAAAGACAGATATTTCGGCGTTCTGAGGAAAAAAGCACAGAAAAACAAAAGAGGTGAATATTTAAGCTCATGAAAACAATGTGACTGGCTCACCTTGAACTTGAAAAATTGGAAGGGGAAAACATGTGTGTGTACTACAAACACACTTCACCCTCACACACCAAATACAAAGAAATGAAACAATACAAGAGAGCTGATAAAGCTCCACTGGGATTGAGTAAAGATACAAACAAGCTCCCACAGGAGGGTGAAATCTGAGTGCAGATATTTTCTGCAGATCTGAGAAACCGTGACTGCTGGGTAAAGGGGTACCCTAATGCACGTTACATGAACAAACACATCACAGGATACAGAGCAGTAAAGAGAGGATGCTCCAGACACTATCTTCAAATTAAAGAAATAGATCAAATCTAATATTTCAATAGAAAACCTCTTTGATGTTATACTTTCATCATATTTATAGGGAGTAGAGAATACTTGTCCCACTATTACATCTCTAACAATATTATATTAAATATCTTTTGTACCCGTGGTCCTCACACCGGTGGAACACAGCACAACCCTGGATATTTGCAGTATTTAATCATATATTTTCTGTTTTCACTTGTACAGTAGGCTATATTATTTATGTCAAAATGAGTAGAAGAAATGAGCACATTTAAAAAAAATGATGACTGACTTAAACCTGTCAATTTTGAGAAAAAGGTTTCAAAGCAAAATCACCTAAAAGCATACCTTAAAATCCCAGGTAATAACACCAAATGTGTCACACACCAAGTCAAAACCAAATATTTATATTTATATATATAAGCCTATATTCTATATATATATATATTTATATATATATATATATAAAAGCCTTATATATATATATATATATATATATATATATATATATATATATATATATATTAGGGCTGTCAGTTTAACGCATTATTATCGGCGTTGACGCAAACCCGTTTTAACGGCGTTTATTTTTATATCGCGTGATTAACGGTCTTTTTGTCCTAGCAAACTTTGTAGTTTTTTCCACATGCTTTTGCAACAGGACGGCATGCGTCCTGATTCATTTCGGCGTCCTCGCACTTCGTCATCCACTCAAAGCCTCGCAAGCCCAAATGAGTGTGTGTGTCGTGCCTGTTGTTTTGTTTACGGTCTAACTTAGATCCGCTTGCGCTTTGGTTCGGAGAAGCAACAAGCGTCCTCGCGCGGCGCAAGCCATTGAAATGAATGGGTTTCAGATCGCAGCGCAAGGACGCTTCTGAGCCGCACACACTCGTTTCAGCTTGCGAGCCGGCCAAATAGTAACGTTACGTTTTGAGTGGATGACGAGCACGAGACGCCAGGATTCTGAATGGAAAATTTACTTTTAAAAAGTTGCCAAATTGTCCCATTAACAAGAGCAAGTGATCTGTGTGTTTTGTCGTTGTGAACTGAGCTATCATCATCGCAGCACGTCCAGTCTGAAACACCACTTGATGATGGCCAAGCAAACACACACACACAGATGATGCGAATTCTCCACCCTCGCCAATGACCTCGTCGTATTTCTTTCACCCTTTTATTGATAGACAGTGTTACATTGTGTGAGTGATTATTTGTATGTTAGTGTGAAATTGAACATTATTCCAATCTTATTTTCAATAATAAAAATAATAAAAAAACATGTGCACTAAACAAGCCAATCCACTTTTCCATGTTGATAAGAGCATTAAAATGAGAAAAAAATAATGTAACAAAAAGAAATCAAAAGACATTTAGAAAATGTGCTATTAATCGCGAGTTAACTATGAAATTAATGCGATTAATCGCGATTAAATATTTTAATCATTTGACAGCACTAATATATATGTATATATATATATATGTATATATATATATATATATATATATATATATATATATATATATAAATTTACCATTTTATAATTTTTTTACATTTTTATATAAAATATTTATATTTACATATACAAATTATACATGTAAATCTATATACAGTATACATGAAATATAATGTAATATTTCTTAAATATATACAAACGTGTGTGTATTTACAAATATATAAAATAATTATACACAGGGCACCCACAAATATTATGTAAATACAAACTTTTATTTTGAATGCGATTAATCGCGATTAATCGTTGACAGCCATAAATGTTACACATCAGATGTTGTCCCCAAAAGTTAACCAAAGTTCACTTAAAATTAATGAATCTGGTGAATCTGGATTGTTCGATGTCTGAGGAGTCTTTGCGTTCGCGCTTCGATTGTCTCAGTCAGCGCGAGTAAAATTGTTTTGTTTACATCAGTATGAAAATCATATTTCATTGGTTCAGATTCATGCCATCGAGAATTCGATATGAATATTAAAAAAGTTGGAATGCCGCACTTTAAAAGCGGTACCAAACTTGAGCTGAGGGGAAGTGGCAGTCGTCAAGAAGCGAGTAGAGAAACAGCCTTTTTCATGGACAGAGGAAAGGTACTCCTCTATGAAAACATACAAATAAATATACTTTTAAATGTTTAATTGCTATTTGGAGAACTGGGATCGCTAGATGAGGACTTGAACAAATTGTTTGTGAAAACCTCAAATTCTACAAAAATGTACGTGATTATCCTGTGCGCATTCCAGACTCAATTTGCCAGCATGGGTCACATATATTAAAAACAGCATAATATTAAATTAATTAAAGTTTATATAAAAACAATACACATACTTAATTAAAATGTTTTAATGTTTAAAACATTTTTTTGTTCCAATTTCTCATTCTAATTGCAATATGTATTTGTGCACCTAAATCTCATGCATATCCCATGTTTACATTGTGTATAGGTAAATGTTCTCTTGCCAATTTTAAAAAAAGGTTATACTACTAGGCCTCAAAAGTTTGAAAACAACTGTTTTACAACATTTGAAAAATGCGAGAAAAAAACCCCCAAACAAACTGAACAACCAAACAGCAGTTTCAGCTGGAACAGTTTACATTATATTACATCAATATTTCAGATTGTGATTATTTCAGTGCAATCTGGCACCTGTGGCATGAAACCAAACCACAATTCTCATTTAGCCTTTGTCATTTGATGTTAAACAGTCTGACCACAGCAAGACATCTGTGGTCTCGTCTGAGGGTTTATGAGGTGAATTATTTGTGTCTCTGGGCACCCAAACAATAATGACCCATTATTGCTTAGCATAGGAAAGTGCCATCATACGCTATCAAAACAATTTCATAATGGTTCACAGGTGGCGCAGCAGAGACAAATCTTGCATCACATTGGTAGATATCCATTCAGAGCCAGATAAATAGCTGATATCTAAGGGTGGTTAGGGGTGTTATTGGGGCTGTTGCACCCGATAGTTATAAGCCATGTCGGACGCGGGCCGGGCTCGGACAGAAAAATGCGACCCCGATCCGCACTCTAATAGGAACTAGCCACCATTACTACATTTTCCCTGAGGACCATTTTCCTGGTTGCATTTGCAACACCAGTAGGAACTCTAAAGTGACATAAGATGGCCAACAGCAATGACATTTAACAACATCAACAACTGGAGGATGGAGGACTGGGTGAACAAATAGGTGCAAATGCATTTGCCATTCAAACAACATGGCGCAGGACCAGAAAATGATAAATGCGTCAGGCTGAAACTGGCAAAAAACACTGGTGTCGTGCCTGCCACTGCATTGTTCTGGGTGTATGATGTATGCCTGGAATGCAGACATACAAGTTGTGTGATTGAAACAGCAAAAAGCAAGGCTAAGAGATAAATCTCCTTTGACAACTTGCAGTTCTACATATCAGAGGCTGAGATGGCATGTAAATGCTATCTATTGCGGTTTTCCATGTTTGTGGAGTTAGGTCATGGAGTAAGTAGAAGTAAACCATTTACATGGCTTTTTAAGAATGGTGGCTGTCGGTGTTTCATATGGCATGTGTTCTGCCAATCAACGTACACTTACATCACTATTAGTTCTTATTGTGCCAAGTTAGACCCTTCTCTGAAGTAAACTATTCTGTAACTAAATTTCACTCCCAGTTCCTGCGGTGCAAACACGCCAAAAAAGCTGGTACTTCCGCCAATAGTTATGAGAACTATGGAAATGTTCCTCCGGTGTAAAAGCCTCTATGGAGAGCCTCCTCTCATATGCTTATACTGTTCCAGTTGCAACAGGGCTCCAGATGTTTCCGGATGATGGCTCAACCCTTTTGTGGGTCATAGACGGTCCTGTCAGGAACTGGCACAAAAAGATCATGACAAAGGCTTTCTTGTACATGTCAACATTGAAGGGAAAAAAAAGAAAGAAAGGGGGGTGGGAGAAGTTAAAACTGTAAAAATCTTGATAAAACTGGATAGAACTTTGTGTGAATCAATGGTAACTATTGAACCAATGGCAAGGCCTGAGAAATGCATGTGTAAAACTAAAAAGTGGATCAAAAATACCCCCCAAAAAACTCAAGACATGTCAGAAGTTCACTTCTGCAATCTTCTCCCTGCACACATGAATATGAACAAAGTCAATAGGGAATCAGTAGAAGTTATAAGAGGCAAAGGCAGCGACGCAAAACCTCCACAGACTCTGCAATTATTAAAGAGCTGCCTAAGACTTTGCTTCGCTTGAGAAAATATAAAGCCAACCGAAAACGATGATATTGATGAGGAAAGGGTGAAAAAACCCTTGGAGAGAATGATATGGGTATTTAAAAAATAAAATCAATCTGCAACAGACAAAAGCACAGTTATGATACAAACTAGCTGTCGAACAAAACTATTTGTGTTAATGCAGGGGTTTTTAAAGTGTGGGGTGTGCGCCTCCCCAGGGGTGCGCGGGAGCATGTTGGGAAGGCACGAGAGTAGGGCTGGGCCATATGGCTATGTCAATCAAGAGAGGTTTTTCTATATAGTTTATCCGTTTGTAAATACATCCATTTAACTGTTTAACAGGATGCGACAGAGCAGCAAAAAAACTGATAAAAAAAGAGCAGGACGTGCTTGATGATGTGTTATGAAAAGCACAAACTATAAAAGAGACCTGAATTCTGTTCTGACATGGAGGCTTTATGTAGCGCACATTTGAAGCCCATGAGTTCTGAATTCAGTTGACTTTGCCAGCTTATTGTGCCTGAACGGTCATTTAGACACATGAATGTGTGTATTTGACCATCTTGGTGAGTATTCACATAAACACAGGCAAATAGGTTTAAAGTGAAAGTCAACAGGGAAATTAACATTAAATTGGATACAAGCATAAGTTCTCAAAGTGAAAGAAGCCTCATATAGAGGATATGCATTGATACCACTTTCCTGGCGGAACACACCCAATCCAACCTGAATGAGTGGCAAAAGAGCTGCTGCATGACTGGATTTAATAGGGGAAACTGCAAAAATATGAGCAAAACGAACTATTATCAGTTTAAACTAAAGGTTTGACTCATTATGGTGTTCCTTACAACTTACCAAAGATCCAGTGATCTGTGGATATTGACATGCAGCCAGTTATTGTGTTCCCTGACATGTGCAGGGGAAATACATAAAGCAAATTTGCCTGTGAACACTTTAAATACAATATAGGTAGGTCTAAATGTGGGTGATCACTTATATCAGCATATTGTCCAACCCTAAAACTAAATTAACACTGAAAGTTAATGAGATGAGTGATGATTGAGTATTATTGAAGACACCTGATGGTGTTACCTTTTCTAGACGAATCCGACGAGCGTTCTGTGTAGGTTGCCATCTTGTGGCGTGACGCCATTACTGAGCTGTTACACCGGCATAGGCATGCACCGGTATGTAAACAAACCTCGGTGATAACCGCAAACGCACCCTCGATGACAGCTACAGCCAGGCAGAATATTTGTTGGGTTGATGATCTTAGTGGCCTCCAGTCACAGATGAAGGTACAAACGATCTTACAGATTATTTATGAAAAAGCTTGGCAAGCTAGCTAGGCTAACGTTTGCTAATGAGGAAACTATAAAAAGACCTGTCCATTTGGCAACAATAAATAAATAAATGAATGAAATCAAATAAACAAATTCATGTTTTTCATTTGTGTCCATTATTTATCTCATTTTACATTGCGACGGGCAAGGGTAGAGGTAACGTTACAGCTAGAAAGTATACATAATATCGACCAATTAGTGTTCTTAAACCATGGAAAGAGGTCAACATAACAGCAGGAGAACAATTATGTCACATAACGTTACATTTAGCTCAGGAAAGCCATTTAATGACCATAGCATGTTAAATAAATAGAAAAAATAGCAAGAGAGGAGGCTGATCACTAAATCACATATTCATTATATTTTTTTACGTGCGTCATGAAATAATTGTTATTATACACGAATGTCCGTCTTGTACTTGCCCAGGAAATCTGTGTAAACCATACGGCACCAGACAGGGGCAGTCGACCCTGGGATATTCACAATGTTTTCTCTTCAAAATTGAAATTTTACTGCCACCATTGAAACAATTTATAACAGAAACTGTTCACCCACTCAACATTATACAAGGGGTAACGTTGTAATGTTAGTGACAGTCGTAAATCGTGGGCTGTTTATTTCCAGTGGACGCAAGTTGCAACTAAAACAATAGGAGGCAATGGCGCAATGCTACCCAGCAATAGCTCAGTAATGGCGCCCGCTTACTTCTGGTAGTTTCGCGGATTCATCTATTTATTCACATCTGGTTGTTATAACTCATGTACAGCAGCCAAACAAAATATAAAGTTCATGATTTAAGGGTCAAGAGCCCAAATAAAGTGAACACTGATCATCATAATGGTGACTTAAAATTATGGTTTTCTCCTTCAGTGATTCTGCTTGTTAGGTGTCTTCAATAATGCTCAATTATCACTCAATTATTCACTTAATTATCTCATTAACTTTAACACCGCTTCAGTGTTCATTTAACACTCTGCTCAGAGTTTATATAATTCATACTCTAGTGTTAATTTAACACTGGGGATTTTGCTGTGTATGCAGAATATACAATGGTAAATATTTCATTGACAAGTTGTCAATACAATATATAGGGTGTGATTTTACTCAAATTCAGCCTATTGACACAAAATTATCTATTTGACACACAATGAGTCAAATCTCTCAAAGCTCTTTCCCATTTTAGATGCGTTTTGTGAGTTTTTCGCAGCATTCAATGTTGCTGCTCAGTCTTCCAGCCTCTGTAGGCCTACCTGCTGTCGTCTATGCTGTTAATGTTAATCAAAGAAGAGAAAGAAAATCATTAGCCACTCTCTTGCCTGAATATCTTTGACAGATTTATAAAGAATATGTGTGTATATGGTTCATACAGTGCAATCATGCATGTCAAGGGATGCCCACTGTCTTTGACTTTGAAACCCCTGCTTTAATGCATACTTCAGATGAGTCTGCCCTGGAGAGAACGAAGAGGGATGGACACAATGAGCCACACTGTGCTTGAGAGCTGAATCTAATGCTATGTATCTGATTGGTAATCCTTATAGAAAAGGGAAGGGATTTTCTATTTATATGCTCTTGATCCCCAGCAGTATAGTGTCTCTGTCTGAAAGGTTATCTCACTTGGGTTCGAGTCCAGTTGGGATTTGTGGTCATTGCAACACAGCGGTCTTTTACAGCAGTCTGTGAATCTGACCTTCAATGATGCTGGCTTTTACAGGAATAAAGAATCCCACAGCATAAAAGATGAGAGATCAGGGCTGTTGATATAGTGAAGTGGCTCTCCTCCTCAGTTCAGTTCCAGGGTCAGATTTCTCTGTAAAGCAATCTGATCATAACTTGTAAAACAACTGAATGTGGTAATGAGGATTCAGGAATGACCTGATTCAAGCAAAGAAATGCTAGACAAAATAAAATGCTGAGATTATAAACACAATTAATAATATCTCCTAATATAATCAATGAGTTCCCAAAGAGATTGGGCCACCGATCTGAAACCATACTCTAGATTATAATGTAATGTTAGCTTGATTCACAGATAGCCTTCACTTAGATAAACACATTTCAGCTTTAAACCGGATGATAGCAGAGGTCAAATAAAGCAGCATGACTAAACTTACAATGGCTACAATTATTCCCTGAAAAAAAAAGGCTTTCGTGCATCAGGAAAAGAGTTGCTTAGTATTCAAGAGACAAGCTGAATATTAATAACCGTTTCACAGGGGATTTTTGTGGTCTCTTTCATTGTTGGAATTGCTTGAGGGTGGAAAGAAAAGCCTTTCAATTAAAAGTTGTTTAACACTCTTCATTAAAGCATTCAACCCAGATTCAGTCTTCTCTCTTGCCTTAAATTGAGGCGGTAGGATGTACGGAATAATTTCCGATGCTTAACTAAAAGTAAACCCCTGCAGAATGTCTAATGAAATACCTCAATAAAGAGACACATCAAACAAAGCATCATTTTGGCCTAATTTTTCCTGCAAGTCTTAATTCGTTCATTAACTTTGTTTAGTAATTTCTGGAGTGATCTGCATAAAGTACAGATTCCATTTTACTAATCACTTATTTATTGTCAATTTGTCTTTATGATTAATCAGATTAATGTCTTCAGAGCTGATCTGCAGGTTCATTTCTCATATTACTAGATATTATTGACAAGGCTGATAATTCCAGCTCTAATATCTAGATGGGTGAATCATACTTAAGAGAAAATGTGAACACACTTAATCATCAGAATTATACGTAAATTCTTTATTTAAATTGCAAACCCCTTGCCGTTCATGAACTACTACTTGGCAGAAGAATTGTTTAAGTATTAATACTAACAAATTTAATTTTTTTAAGTAAATTTTGCGGCATTTAGTTGATGAAAAATATTGTGAAAACAGTATTATTTTGAAATTTTATTTGCAATTTAACTTTAACTTAAGTTTTTTAATTAATTAATATATTTGTATATGTACAAATTAATTATTGTGATGGCAATGCTAAATTATCGCAGTCAAGTGATCTTTCAAAAATATTTATAATATGCTAATTTGGTTGTCAATAGAATTTTTTATTATTGATGTTTGAAAATAGTTGCGCTTATTCTTAATATTTTTGTAAAAACATAATACACAGATTTTTTTCATTATGTATTATTTTTAAAACATTTAGGCCTATTTATATTTAGAAACAAGTCGTCACTGCCTCTTCTGACCAATTTAATGCTTCCTTTCAAAAAACGAAAAAAAAGTAAAAAACGAAAAAAAGTGTGAAAAAAATAAAATAAAATATATATATATATATATATATATATATATATAAAAGTGTATAACAAAAAAGATATAACAAAAGTATATATATATGTATATATATATATATATATATATATATATATATATATATATATAAAATGTATGAAATATAATATAATATACAAACATGACAACAAACTCCTAATTTAGTTTAAGTAATTTAAAATAATTTTACCTTCTTCTTTGACGTTTTCTGCTACAAATTGCATGTCAAATGAAAAACATGCTTTCTTCATGTCTACTCACACATAGCTTAGGGTTTGTTTTTAACTGCCCCACCCTTCAATAACAGACACTTTTCATAAACTATTCATTGCATTGCATCAGTGGACTGAAACGCACCATACAAACAGTAAAACGATCGTATCACACATTTTAGCTGTTCGTTTCAAACATTTCTTCTAAAATATCATACAGAAAATTATTCTTTATGATAGGACCAATGTAGGTCATGCTGACATGGCCGTTAAAAAAAAAAAAAAAAAAAAAAACCGAAACAGACAAACATGTGAACTGAACTGCAAACCATGAAGTTAACAGTCAAAGATCAGGGGCCTGGGAGTCTGGAATTAAAATTTCTGAAAAATAGCAGAAATCATGATGTGGAAGATAGTTTATGAAGCTTGGAGGATGTGGAGCGAGCGTCTCCTCATATATTACACCACTGCCGTGAGTCAGAGTCTTATTGGCAGATTAACAAGCAGTGATGCTAGTAGACACTCCGTCAGCACGCAGAAAGGTTTTCAAAGCCGTATCAAAAACTCATTATTCTGTTGTATTATTCAGAGGAATAGCAAGGAAGTATTTTTTACGGATAAGAATCAACTGGATCATCAGAAATAAGTATAAAAGGCTCGAGTCTTACCATGTTAAAGTCTAGGTTTCGGTCCACCCACTCAGTAGCAGTTTCGAATTCGTCATACATCTCCCATAATGTAGAGCGTGTCCAGTGCATCCACGATGGTGGCTCCTTTGAGACTACCTGTGGATAAATACAACAACAAACCATTTGAGAAGAATTCCTGTGGGATTACCTCTAGGATCAGAGCCCACCGGTAGCTTGAAATAAAACCGATAGCTCTATGATAAAGACCTCAGAGCCTCTGAGATGTGGTCACTAATGCCCTGCCTACGGTGAAATCTTGTCTAGAGAGCAAACAAACCACAACTCAACAAATATAAACCCTGTGAGTCAACACCCTCAAAGAGAAGGGTTAAGATCAACAGATCAGGCCATGTCAGATTATTTAGTAGATGACACGAAAACAACATCCTGGATAAAAGAAACGCTCAATAAGTCTCTGGTGCTGTAATATAGTGTAGATAACACATTCAGCCTTTCATAGACTTGGATTGGGCTCCTTACTTTCACATGACGTGAATCAGTTTATATCAATAACACTAATATGGACCCATTAAACACCGGGACACTGATGATTTGAATACCTGCAACATGTTTGCATATTAAAAATGTAGCCGTTAAATAATATATGGTATGAAATAATAATAAAAAAATAGCATTGTTGTTATAAAAATAATAAAAACAAAAAATGTAGTTAAATTTTAAACAATGTGATGCTATATTAGTAGTGTCTTATTGTTATTATTATTGCCACCATTATCAAGATTTTTTATTAACATCATTAGTAATAATTATAACATAGCAGCTTTAAAAACAACCACAGTAATAATAGTAAAAAAATATTTCTGTCTTAAAGGAGCTGTATGTAAGAAATTTCTTTCAAATAATCATAAAATTGCCCTGATATGTCACTAGACACTAAGAAATCATGTTCATTTCAAATATTTATATCACTGTCAACAGTGGTGTGGCTAGCGTATTGTCATTTAAAAGTGAAGTTGCAGCCCTCAACTGATGTTGATGTTGTCATGTTGTGTTTTGGTCTGATGCGCCACCATTGGTCTACCAATCACAAAGTCAGTAGTGTAGCAGCATCCCGGTTGCTAGCTCTGTTCTAGTTACCACAGCTGCAGATACAAACGTGTTCGGATAAAGTGGATCCTGCAGCCTATCTGGCAACCTCGAAGTCAGGGGGGAGGGGATACACCGCTCTACAGTAATTTGAAATTGATTGCAGTACCGGTTTTGGCCACAATCTAACATACTACAAGCTTTTTAAAATATCAGTTTAATTTATATACCGGTTCATACCAAAAACTGGTATATATTTTTGTTATGATGTTCATTTTTAATATACTGCCATACTGATTTATTTAATTACACAACGTTTGGAATGAACGTTAAGCTGCGCCGCCGCCACTGTTTCAGATGGACCCTTTACAATGTTGCACTTCTAAGCAGGCCGCGAGGGTAAATCAAACAGCAGTGCTCTGGTGTTGCGTTAAATTTCGCACTATTATAGCGCATATACATATATACATAGAGCGCACTATTATAGCACAAAAGTAAATTAATACAAATGCGCGAGCGCGAATCTCTGCTCGCGCATGAAATATCACGCGCGCGCTCAGATACACGCT
Source organism: Hybognathus amarus (assembly GCA_030378365.1). Lineage (NCBI taxonomy): Eukaryota > Metazoa > Chordata > Actinopteri > Cypriniformes > Leuciscidae > Hybognathus > Hybognathus amarus. The sequence goes on from JAQIUQ010004277.1 coordinate 19,926, forward strand.
GCTCTTGTAAGAATCGGTCTATTTTCTCTGGGCTCGGTCAGAGAATCCTGCATTTAAATTGTGTTCAGTGCAATTGGGAATTTCTCCTATTCCCCAGCTAACAATTTTAGGTTATAAGAATGTTTTCATAACATTCCAATTAAGTTATAAAAACTTTATTTCTAAATGTTCTGGGAACATTTAAACCGTCCAGTTTTGTTGTTTTTTTTGCTTGTTTATAAGAATGTAATTAGTTAAGAAATAACAATTTTAGGGTATACTGGCGCTACTATTCTACAATAGCTAATGACAATAAAAAAAAGCCGTCATAAACTGGAAAGGCGGCTTAATTTTAAAAAAAATTGATGATATAAATTTTTGGTCAAACCGCCCAGCACTAATTGTACTTGGCCATGGTTTCAACACTTTTGTTTTTAATTTAAAGCTCCTTTCATATGCCAAGCTCCTGTTATCCCATAATAACAATAATCCATAACTACAAATCGGTCTTATTCTAGGTCATTTCACACAACCATAAGGCATCATTACTTGGCAAGATTCACCGACAACATGATAAAAAGAAAGAAGAATGCAGCTAATTAGGGTGCTGATGTTACCAAACACAAATTTATGTGCGAAAAGGGAGGGAAAACAATAGCATATGGTAACTGGAACACTCCTCAACAACAACAAAAGACATTCGTTGTAGTTTTTGCATTTGTACTGATTACAAACACAGCAGTTTGGGCGACACTGTTTCTTGTACTTTAATTATTAGTCTGGCACTGCATGCAACCCTCTTCAAGAAATTCAAAGCTGCTAACCAGCTGTGTTCCTCATTTAACAGCCCAGGCTCTTTCTAGTGAAGTTGAAGACGCAATATGACAGAATTATTGTGTGCAATATATGTATGCAACATCTCAAACGCCTCCTGCAGAGGATTCACGCATCTTTTCCACATTTACTGTTGCTAGAGCCAATAAAATGACGAATAATCTCCCAAGAGAGTACGCTATAAAGTTTTTGCAGGAGTTAGATGGCGAGAAGTTTTTCAACAGGAAAAAAAACAATAATGTCTATAGTGTATTTACTTTTGCAATTCTGACTTTTCTTTAAAAAAAAGTGCATCTCACTTCCAAAATTCTGTCAGGAGAAACCAATGAGAAATTAGTTGGGTTTACACTCATCCACAAGCAGCGAGGTGTCAAAAGAAACAGGAAGAGGAAACAGGAGGTGGTAAACCCCAGACAAAACAACATAAAAATGGTCAAAGTGCCCTGCCTCTAGTTTCCTACAGAAACACTGTTCTTTAGGCAGAACAGTCATCATGCTGTTAAATTGCACCATCATAAAACCTCCAGTTTTATGGTCTAACGTGACTTTTTCAACTCTGACTACTTTGGTTAGTCATTTTTCTATCCTTCCACCCTACTCCATAAATCAAAATCACTGGTTACTGTAGGCTACACTTTGTAAAAGTCAGGAAAACAGACAAGGATGAGGTTGTGTCATGATGAACTTACAATACTGGAGTACAAAAACATCCACAAGTAAAGGTGAAAAGTCTAAGTGTGTATTATCGTCGACATGTAGGTTTCATAGACGTTCATTAGTTCCTAGTGGCCTGCCTTGGGTGTCAAATAACACATTTACATTAATACACAAATGTAAAAGTAGGGTTGCACGATTATGACAAAAATCATTATTGTCGATTATTGCCTTGAAATTATAATTGCGATTATTAATTACGATTATCACAATTTACATTGAATGATGTTTTGAACAGCTTTATTGCCATTGTTCGAAGTGACTGCATGCAAATTGTTATATCAAAATAAAAGAGCTGAAAACTCATCCTGAAAAACTTTCAATGCTTTTCTATATGGTTTAAAGTAACACCAAGTATCTTTTCCTCTTCGGTCGCCCTACTGGTTGGAAATGAAATTGTCCATTGCGGCTGTCGTAAATAATTTAGCCTACCGTCGCACGCACGCTCGCTGTTTATCCAGCACCGGCTTTAGAATGAACGATGTCCACAGACAAGGTAGAGTATGTTACATGATTTCATGAAAGGATGATGTATTGCGACATCAGAAATGAAAAAAAAGACTATTGTAGCGCTTGACGTAAAGCAGACAAATTTTGTAGTTCTTTTTGTGGTCGGGTTCCTACCCAAATCCCGATGTTACATATAGGGCTGGGCAATAAAACGATAACGATAATTATCGCGATTTAATTTTTCTCGATAGTTGACTTCATTGCACAGAGCCCGTCCCCTTTCCGCCATGTTGGTTGGATTCCCACGCCAAAACAGTATTGTTTACGTGTGTTTTTAGAAATATTGTGTTTTTAGGTGAAGAAATATTTTCTTTTCTATTCAGATATTTATTCTAAGGAAAAATTAAAAATGTTTGAATGTTCTATCTCATGTATTTATGCTCACCTGTTTGGCAAGTTCTGTCATGATATGTTCTGACAATAAAGAGTAGTTTAAAACCACAATTAACACTCTGGTTTATAACTTTCACTTAGGAGCAAAAATCTGCCTTTAAACTTGAAAGAAATTAAGATGACATATATCGTGATAATTATCGAATATCGACTGATATAAAAAAAATTATCGTGATAATTTTTTTTGCCCATATCGCCCAGCCCTAGTTACATAGTGGCAGTAAAAGTGATACTGACCTCGTCAGGCGACGGCCGAAGTGCCTTTCACCCTGTTACGAACTTGATGAACCACTGATAAGATTTTGGAAACATTATTTTAAGGTAAACAATGTTAGATAGTGTTGCTTCAATGCTAATTACAAATATAATGTTACACTAACTAAAATTAAAACAATGGGGGAAAAAGCTGTAAAAAAACACATTTTAAGCATACAGAATAATGTAAGTGGACTTTTTGTAATTGTGCCTTTGAACGAATACATAATTGTGGCATTCATAACTGTAATCGCGATTACAAATTCGATTAATTGTGCAGCCCTATGTAAAAGTAGAAAAATCTATTTGCAGTATACAGAGAAAGAAAAAAAATCACTGAAAAAAAAAAACCTTTAAAATACTAAAATACAGTTCACGGTTTTACAATGCACAGTACAATTTCTTCCTGGTAAATATGAAAAAATGTTCAGTGTCTATGACAACACTATGTAACCAGTGTAACCAAGTTTTTACGGCTCGCATTCTGCTTAAGCCAACAATTTCCATATACCTTAAACACAATACTCTGAGCACACAGTTCAAATAAGATGCAAAGAGTAAGCAAATATTGGGGAGAGACGACTTCTATGCAGAGACGACGCAAATCAAAATCTGCTTCAAGGCAGAAACTGCACTGTAGGTGAAAGGACAGCATATGTGTGCACTGCAAACAGGCCCTTGGGAAAGAAAACCCCAGTGAGGAAGTGTGAGAAGGTCATAAATCACTTTACTATGAAGGTTTCCAATACAGCCCTTGGTTAAGACATTCACGTCCCAAAAGCTTTTCCCCTACATGACTGGTTTTACCCTCTGAATGCTGACCCAAATCAGGAATATACAATCTCTCATCCGCAGGGAAGTTCACCGCACAGGTTTAGAGAGACTCTAAGGCACTATACACAGACCTTATCAATTCCAATTACACTGGTAAATTACACACCAGGCACTTAATGACCTGATAAAGCCATCCACCATCATGAATTCTTGCTGAACCTGATGAGAACATGTTGTAACCCTTAGGTTAGAGGTGATAGGATACCAGCCTGCTTGTCTTCCAATACAAAGACTTGATCTTATCAACACTATACCCCTTGAAAAGGTTGTGGATCGAAGACGATAACCATCCAACTCTGAAAATACAATCAACTATTGAACCATCTTCCACCCCAGTGCATGGTTTAATCAAAGAGACCAACCACCATTTTAAAGCAGGGAAAAAACAAACAAGATGCGAGCATTAATGTTTGACGGTATCATCACGTGTTGGAGCTCATCTCAGCAAGGCCTGTATAACAGATGGTCGCTCATTTGGGATCTGAAAGAAAGCCATTACCAGAAGAGAACGTCCTGGAAACGGTATTATCGAAATGAAGGCTGACCCCCAGAGCTACTTGGCAAGGAATTGACATTGGCAGCATCTGCAAGGTGGTACAATCCTGCCTGTTTATTCTGGGCTGACCGATACTGGACAGTAATTCAGAGAACATTATCTGGCAGGGCATTTTGAAAAGAAATGAACATTTGACACCACGGAAAATAATAAAACATGGGACGCAAAGCCTTAAAAAGCTAATTTAATAACACACCGACTTCTCAGTCAAATTCCAAAAGCACTCAATATGTATTTTAATAGTAATAGTTTAAATCTAATAAACATGAGACAAGAATGTCAATACAAGCAGTTTTAATTTATATCGGACTACTTAATTTGCTCATATTTATATTAATATTAAACTTCTTATAAGAAAATGTGTTAAATACATATTAAAAACTAGCATTGAGAAATGTAAATAAATAACCAAAAAAAGTGCTATTGGTTTCAGGACAAAACCCTACCCGCTGTCATACAAATTGAAAGTATATAAAACCGAATATATATATATATATATATATATATATATATATATATATATATATATATATATATATATATATATATATACACATACAAATATATATATATATAAAATATATATATATAAAATTATCACAAATATTTAGCGTGTATAATAATTGTGATTCTTCAAATATTTCATCAAATAAATAAATAAGTAAATAAAAAAATAAATAGCAGTCCAATGAGTCCGTTGACCCAAAGATTATCTGACTCACTTTTTCCATGTATATTAAAAAAAACTTGCTTTATTAAAAATCTTGCTATAAAATTATTTAAAAAAGAACCAGCAATTAGCTTACAAATCAGACACTGATTTCACTGTTCATTTGTTTGTGCATGCAACCAGTGAGAACCACATAAAGTTGTATTTTCAATTTATTCCATGTCCTGTGGTCAAAATATTAAATTAGGGCTGCAAGCTCACAAAAAAAAACTGAAATAATAATAAATAGTTTTGCTGCTGGGTTGTAGATTACAGCATCAGGGTACTGTCACTACTGAATACAAACAGTAAAACATTACTCTCCTCTAGTGACTGTTGTAATGAGGAAAATATATAAACAGACTTTATCAGTGAACTCAAAGGACCGGCACAATCTCTAGTCAGTGCTTCTAAAGCAAAATACATCACTTCAAAAATAAGATTAGACTGGTGATTACAGATGAAACAAGAAGACTCGTCTTGCTCAGCAAGAAGCTGTTTGTGAGCACATCTCCAAGCAGCAGGATCTCCTAGAGCCTGCTGTGACACTGGACCATGAGCTTCATCAGGCGACAAACAGAAACGCAGACAAAGCAAGCCAATGACCATCACAACAATGCCATGATTGTGGTCAAATTCAGACTGGAGGATATTCATGGCTGAACGTGCAAACACCGTAACAACAAAGCTGTCGGCTGCATCCTAAAAGCATCAAACCGTTTAGTACCAAAGATGCTCTAATTTGTGTTTGCCAGCCAGTAAAAACACTGCACACATCATCATCTTCTTATAAACAGATGGGAGATTCTTCAACTATGTGATATTTAAGGTCTCAGAGGTTGATTTCTAGGAAAAATAACAGATTGCAGCTTTTTTTTCTTGTGTATTGAAGGTCACATTCAGATCTGTAGACAAAATCTTAAAAGCAGGAGACAGTTCACTCGTATAAAAATGAATGGGAGAAATGCTGCTCACAATATGGCAGGTGCAGTCTTGACTTACATTTTAAACATCAAATAGTCTTTTTCATAGTGACACTGTTTATTTACTCTAAAATGCATGCACATTAACTCAGCAAACATGAAAAATACAGAGTTTAAGCTAAACTGGAAAAACCTGTCCGCTGCAAAAGACAAGAGCGCAGCACGTTAACATCTACGAAAAAATCTTGCCTGAAAATCCATCATGAAAATGTAAGATTTTTAAGCCTATGGTTATCCTGATAAATATACAGGAATTACTAATGTGAAAATAACTAATTGAATATAGTTAACAAAAATTATGACCGTGACAATTTTACAGCTAATAAAATTGTCAAAGTGTTTTTGCTTATTTTAAAAGTTAAAATATTATTTTATTAACTTTTTAATATTTATATTAGGGCTGTCAGTTAAAAGCATTATTGCGTCCATTTTAACAGCGGCAATATTTTATTGCGCGATTAACGGTCCTTTTGTCATATCGAAACTGTAGTTTTTTCACATACTTATTACACAGGACGCGGCATGCGCTATGAAACCATTGATTTCAATGGCTTGCGCCACCCGAGGACGTTTTGTTGCATTGTCGACCAAAGTGCAAGCGGAGACCGGAAACAAAACAACAGGCACGACAAACACACTTGTTTGGACTGAACGTTAAGTTTTGAGTGGATGACGAGGCGAGACCCCAAAATGGATGCAAATAATAATCTGAATGAAAAGTTTACTTTTAAAATGTTGCCAAATAGTTCCATTGTCAAGACCAAAGTGATCTGTGTGTTTTGTATTTGTGAACTGAGCTATCATCATCAGTCTGAAATACCACTGGATGCACATCCAGTCTGAAGCACACACACACTGATGCGAATTATCCGCCCCCTCGTCAATATCAGGACCGTCAGTATTTCAGTATTTCAGGATCGTCAGTATTTCGCTCAACTTTTATTGATGGACAGTGTTACATTGTGTGAGAATTTTTTTTGCTCCAGGTGAGGACATACACCTTATTCACGGCAGCGCCATCTTTGATTTTTAATGAGAATGAAAGCGAGGCTGTGAGGGATAGACATGCATCTCTTCAATGGGCTGCACTGTTATTTAATGTGTTTTCGGATTGTTCTGCTCATGAAACACTAAAAAAATATCTTTCCAAGAAATTTCCGTTCACAAAAAACTCCCGACAATGTAAGCTGTGGAAAATTGTAAGTAATCTAGGAGCTTTATTCAGCTTTTACAGCGGATGCCATTGCAAACACGGTAAGTCTATCCCTCACAGCCTCACTTTCATACCTGTCATGGCGCTGCTCTGAATAAGGTCTATTAGTGTGAAATTTAACACTGTATAGGCCAATGTTGTTTTCAATCAAAAACTTTTGCACAAAGCAAGCCAATCTCCTTTTCAATGTTGATAAGAGCATTAAAATGAGAGTAAAAATAGGACAAAAAGAAATCAAGTGACATTTAGAATAGATAAAAATGTGCGAATTAATTGTGATTAATCTCGAGTTAACTATGACATTAATGTGATTAATCGCGATTAAATATTTTAATCAATTGACAGCACTAATTTATATATATATATATATATATATATATATATATATATGACAATTATAAATAATTTAATGGTAAAACATTTGTTTTGTAATCAGGCTCTCAAAAAATTATATAAAAAATTGGTATTTAGATTTACTGGCCAATATATCGGTAATTGGCTTTCAAATATAAAGAATTATCAGTTATCGGTCAATTTTCATATCGGTGCATCCCTACAAAAAATGGGCAATATTGGTAGAATACTTTAAATGGAAAATTATCGAATTGAATTATTGATTTAGAACATTGTTTTCTTTCTAATGAAGAATTTTGTATTTATTTTGTACATTTATTTGTACATGTATTTGTGAACTGCACTATCATCATCACGGCACGTCCAGTCTGATAGCCAAGCACACACACACACACACACACACAGCAGATGCAAATTCTCCGCCCCCTCGTCAATATCAGGACCTCGTCAGTATTTCTTTCACCCTTTTATTGATGGACAGTGTTACAATGTGTGAGAGATTGTTTGCTCCAGGTGAGAACATTAGTGTGAAATTGAACACAGCATATGCCAATGTTGTTTTCAATAAAAAAACATTCGATCCACTTTTCCATGTTGATAACAGCATTAAAATGAGAAAAAAAATAGGACAAAAAGAAAAATCAAGTGACATTTATAAGAAATAAAAATGTGTGATTAATTGCGATTAATCGAGTTAACTATGACATTAATGCAATTGATCGCGATTAAATATTTTAATTGTTTCACAGCACTAATTTATATATGACAATTATAAATGATACGGCTAATCAAATGCTAGTTTAGCTTTATCTGAAGCAAGAGAAGAACAAGTAAAGTCAAGAAAAAGTTCTACTGTATTCCTAACAAAGACTACTCTTTTAAATTCAGAGGTTCTCTCTACAGAACAAAAACTCAGCGCCTCTTCTGTCTATGCCCCAAACACACAGCTAAGCATACAACTGTTTTTGGGTCATTAATATGAGTGTGGCTATATACTGACAGAACATCATGGTTCAGCAGCCACTGTGTTAAATGAGCACACATGGGAAGTGGTCGTGAGTGACAAGCACGCACATTCGGGAACTGTAGACAGTTCATACTGTACCTGAGTGGCTTCATTAGCCAAGGCATTGTCTCAGTCCCTGCTGGTTTCGCACAGAGAGATCCAGTCTGGAGAATCTGCTCCTGCCCTGTGCTCAGATGATTGGCACATGGAACAGAACAGCCAGTATTTAATGTGATGGAAACAGCTATGTGAGATACAAGGACACTCAAATCTCAATGCAGGTCAACTTTCAAACACTCTCTCGGAAAAAACTTCCTAAGCAGTATTGCGTGAGCAAAACGAGTGCTATTTTAAAGCCAAGATTACACATACTCTGGTCTGATATAAACAGTAGATTCTATTGAATATCAAATGGAGTTCAGCTGAAAATTAGCGAACAACTGTTACAGGAAAAAGACCAATGTGTTAAATGCACAACAAAGTATTTACATTGCATTTAAGGTTCAAGCATTCCCGGATCGAACCCATGATCTTGGTGTTTCGAGTACAAAGCTCTACTGTTTGAGGTCAGCCAATCAAATCAGAGAATATCTATTATACATGTTAAAGGGTACATATCATGCTTTTAAATCATTCATTTTTACTTATAAATCATACATTTGTGGTCTATATAAAGCATAACTGCAATGCTTGGGTCTGAATTCCTCATTATTATAGCTCCACAGGCCCCTTTTCTACCCCTTTTCTGATGTGCTTCTGTGAGCAAGTCGTTTCAATGCGGCCCCTTTAAATGAAAAGGCGTACCGTCTTACCCCGCCTGCTTTCCAGGTCGCTGAGTTCACGGTCAGCTCAACTCAGGTTCAACTCTAGGCGTTAGGCGTTAGGCCATTATTGTAGTTTGATAAGAGATACGATTACTATAGCTTCAAAGAACATTTTTATTCATACGTTAACAAAATGTAAACAACTGAAGACTTGTCCACCAAGCCTTACATATTCAAGCCAGAGCGAGCGATTTGAAAAAGATGATGACTTCATATGGAGGCAGGTATGTAAGTTAACTATGTTGTGTTATTAGTGAAAGTCGACTATTTCTCTTGTTAAAACAAGCACACTGACAAGATAAATGACTGCGGTCTGATCTTACCACTAAAAATCTGTATTGATGATAAAATGATAACTTACGTTTAGAAAGCATCAGGAAACACAGCAGCTAAATGATATAAGTCGATCGGCAAACCCTTCTGTATACTAGCCGAGGTTGTTGAAGTGGGGATCCTTGAAGTGCTTCAGGTCACTACATCCAACAACCGAACATTTTGACTAGCCCTCTCGTAACTTCTGCATCATTGAGCTTGGACTACAAAATTGGAGCGAGAAATAATAATGGCGGATTGCTCGGTAGTGTTGGACCGGTAGTCGATGTCCTTATTTTGGCAGTTCCGCTGCAAATACGGTGGCGTACTTGCTCAAAAAACGTCATAGAAAACAGAAAAATCAAAATCAAAAAATGACCAAAACAGAATATAAAGATATAAACAAAGCACCTGAAGAGAATAATTTCATCTTTTCTGTACTTATAAACACTCCAAATCTACAACAAAATGCATTTTAAAAAGCATAAAAAAGTGGATTTTGCATGATATGTCCCCTTTAAACACTGATATTTTTCCTGTACATCAAAATATGATTGTCATGCAGAGAGATGTACAAAATAAAAAAAAATTCTTCATTAGAAAGAAAATAAATTAATATCAATAATTCAATTCGATAATTTTCCATTTAAATTATTCTACCAATATAGCCTATTTTTTAGAGATGCACCGATATGAAAATTGACCGATAACCGATTATTCTTTATATTTGAAAGCCAATAACCGATATATTGGCCAGATAACTCTAAATCCAATTTTTTTTAAATCATTTTTGAGAGTATGATTACAAAACAAAAGTTTTACCATTAAAAAGCCACCCAAACACACAACTATAATGTTCTTCTCATTATAATTTTATGCAGTTTATAGTTCTATGTACATGTATTTTCCGTTTTGAAGTGATCTCAATGATCAAGCAAAGCATCATGGTGAACAGTACACAAGGGACGTGACTCAGCTGAAGGAAATAATCCAGTGTTTATAGGCTTTAATATTTCAGCCACGTTTTCTTATCAGGCAGATAATTATAATATTAAAAATGAACATCAGCCGATACCGATATGCGGCCGATATATAGTCTATCCCTACCATTTTTAACAATTTTAACCAATAAACCTAAAAATCATATTGTTAAAATGGCACTTAGGAGTAATTAGGTCTGGATAATTAGAAAAAAAAAGACATGCAATAAACTTGTTGGGCGATGCGATGGCGGTAAACGATGCAATAAACAATCTAACATTATTTTCTTTCATTAACTTTTTGGACAATGTGATGATGATAAAGCATGCGATAAACTTTAATACAGTCATTAATTTCAATTATTTAAATTATATTCAATTATTTTCATCACTAACACCCCATTCTCTTTTACCGCATTCTCCTTGCTTCTGTCCTAGACTATTATGTGGATTCAATGGTCTTAAACAAGCCCAGAGTGTGTGAATTATTCAAACTCACTCTAATCCACAGATTCTGAGGCCTTAATGATTTTTTTCACGGCTGGTTAAACGCAATTCATCTGCACTGTCAAATGCATCAGAAAAAGACCCAAACCTTTGACTTTGTGTATGCGGCATGCAATGGCACAGAATATACGTTTATAAAAACACGTGGTAATAATCTCACATCCGGAACACACAAGCAGGCATAATGTTTTGACTAAGCACTTCCACATGGCTTGACTTCAGCTTGATTTTTCTCTGCGAGCTAAAGCCCTGTGGGTTGTAAAGTGGCTGTTCTCGTGACCGCCCCAGTGACCATGATTCCCAGTGAGGTCTTACTCTGTGTCGGTGTGTGTGATCCGATCGGCCGGTATCAGCAGCTCACATCTGACTGAGAAACGCGATCTAGAAAAGCACAAAACAGTCTTTCCAGCTGCCTGGTCAGGTACAAAAACCCTGACCAGCATATTCCAGATAATCTTTTATTCAGCGCCAACGTACCATTAACCCAACCTCTAAATTTATAATGGAAAACCCTGCCAGACAAAACGCAGCAGTGGTTGAGCATGTGTTCAGTGGTCTCCTGTGTTCATGGCCGTATGGCCCATGGGGCCAACTTTACAATTTGAGAAATTGACAAGCACTCAAAACTGCCTGGAAACGCACGGCACAACAAAAAAGGTTTGGACTGGAGGTAATAATACTGTCAGGCTTTGACTGACACGGGAGTTTTTAAAACGCACACACCGACTGAGGCTGTAGGACACGAGGGGATGTGAAAGTGTGACGTACTTCTTGCCAGATTGTTATTCTGATCGTGTGTGAGCCAAATAAATTAACACTGTATATTCTACTGGCAAGTCCAAAGCAAAATTATGGAGGTTAATCAAATGTGCGTTGTAAATCCCTGGCCTGCCCTCCAGCTGAGTGCCAATCGACTATGTGTGGAGTTTACAACACAACAGCAGGACGTCTGATGAATGTTTCATAACACTAAGTCTTAAACCTGAAAAACACCGATGTGCATGAAACAAGATTCAGAGAACGCAATTAATTGAGAGGATTTGTGGCTGGAAATTGTTTGTATGGTCAAAAGTTTGCAGTCAAACCCCACATTTGTATTTACACTGTAAAAATATGTTCATGATTTGTAATCACAACATCATTATTTCTTTTGTCAACTTAATTTATGTAGTTCAGATAACATATTTTGAGTTTCTGATGATTAAATCAATCACCTTCATTGTATTATCTCAATTTTTCCATTTCAATGAACTTACATTTTTAAGGTAGCCAGGTTACTTCATTTTTTAAGTTAAACCAACAATATTTTTTTACAGTGTAATAGTGATGCACCAAAAAATTATCTGCAACTGAAAATGATTCATTTTAAATTAGACTCTGTTTGGAATCAAACAAGTTAGGCTATATATTCTCCCAAGTGATCACAACATAAATATCTGACATCTAATAAACAATCTAATAAAAGAAATAATATAATTTGTGCACTGGGAACCAAATCAACAAACTCAATTTGCAATTGTGTTTACATTTTGTTCGCAACATGATTCATTAAAAAACAATGCTATTTTTGGCCAATAATTTTCCAGAGGATGACATTTTAGTGCATCATTAATTTTGACAAGATACATTATGCTTTCAACCTGAAAAATATGAGAAATTGCATGACGGCCTGCAAAAGTTTTAAAATGCCCAAGGTTTCAAAGGAAGGTTATTTATGCAGGATTTATAAACTAGGCTATTCTAATTGGTTTGCTAAACTTAATTATTAAATCAATCATTGAAGCAATACAAGTGTGCCAACCAACAGTTTACTATAAAATACTAAAAAATAAAAAAAATCTGGCCCAAATTTAACCCAGTAGTCAGAGGGCATGCCTCACCACTGCGGCAGTATACACGGTCTTTATCATTTGTTCAATTATTTGGTCTTGAATGATAATTGCAAGATACATAAATACTTATTTATTGGAATAAATGCATTAATGCTGATATTTTATAGAGTGTTTCCAAACTTTGAGTGCGTTTCCAATTCCAAACTTTTGGTAGGCACGTTAACATTTTTGAGAGGAGCAAAACAACGCATACTGCAATACGTAGGTAGTACAACAGTGTGATATAATGGGTTGTTGCTATGAGTTATTGATGTAGATTACAAACCACAGAAAGATGGACAGGCCTTCATGAATTATTCAAGAATTAGTATGCCCACTCACAACCTGTGCTTTTCAGCTTCAAAATAGAAATAGGTCAAGATGGTGATGGGCAAAAGCAGCACAATTTCTTTAGAGGGAAGGAAAACACAATGCGTAAACATAGACGATCAAGGTTTCATGAAACTAAATTTGTGTTGTATGACCATGCCATTCCCACTCAGTGCAGTCAGCAATGGTTTTGTTTGTCATCTTGATGGCAGAAATGGACCTAGATGGAGCTTGTGAAGTGAGACGGACCAGAAAGAAAATCAAAAGCCTTTTTGATAGAGGTCACCTAACCACCTGTGCAGCTTTGATTGACAGTTCTGACTGCTTACCAATTTACCGTGAAGACGTGAAGCTGTACATGAACGAATCATAGTTTGATGGTCAGAGTCAGAGAGACACTCACCAAACAAATTGCTGGAGTGGCCTTGCTTGGAGACGGGACGCAGCTCGTTGGAGCCCAGGCGTAGCGCTTGTAATTGTCCCAAGCGAACTGCATCATCTGAGGGGACAGTGACGTATGAAGAGGTTAGCTTTTGGTTAATTTACTTATTGCAAAGGTAAAACATCACAGAAATCATTTTTGCAAACAACTGAATTACGGTTCAGGAAAGTTAAATGAATATGCCAATAACTAACATATTAGGCATTGGGCTAATCAAGGATAAATATCATTAATACATTTGAGTAAATCGAAAGTTAAAATACTTAATGGATCCACTTCAGCACAAGTGAGCAGTGCAGAAGCACTTAATGGAGAGAAATCTCAAAGCTACATCAATATCATATCGCAATATTATGGATGCACCGATGTGAACATTTTGGCCGATACCGATAACCGATAATTATTTGAAAGCCGATAACCGATATACCGGCCGATAAATCTAAATCCAATTTTTATATAATTTTTGAGAGCCTGATTGCAAAAACAAAAGTCTCACAATTAAAAGCCATTTCCCAAATCACAAAATTATAATGTTCTCATTATAATTTCATGTAGCCGATATGACAGCACATTTTGCACTGAACTATATTTTCCTTTGATTCCAATCATATTTTAAGCAATTAAGATCAATCATGTTGAACAGTGCGCATCTTTAAGTGTCTCAGGTGTCAATTGTTGAAGGAAATAATTCATTATTTATCATCTTTTATATATCAGCCAAATTTAATTATCGGGCCGATAACATAAAAATGAACAAATATCGGCCGATGACCGATATATCGTGCATCCCTAGGCAATATTATAAATGGCAATGTAGAACTCATTACACTAAAATAAAAAAAGAGGAGAAAAAAAAGTATAACAACATTACTTTAGGGAAGTCAAACTAAAAATGGCGTACTTGTAGTTGAATCCGCTTAACACACATATTAAAAACATAAACACGCCAGTTTTAAAACAAATCACCATCTTAGACCACAAACAAATCAGAATATATCTGCACATGCTTGAGACAATACAAAGTCACCGTACGAGACACAACATGCCATTTCCCATTTGAGTCATTAAACACTCTATTGTGGTATTAAATGGTTAATTGCATTATATTTTTTAATCTTTTGAATTTTGAAGCCAACCTCAATTGAACATCACAGGATTTTTCCATGCACTACAGCAGTGTCTTATAATTATTCATGAGACTGCATGACCACATCCTATGAGAAGCTCCTGGCTCATTATTATACATGATATCTTTCTAATACAAGTGTTTTACACACTCTAGCACTTCACTGCTAGCATGCTGAAGTGTGGATCACATGAGTCTGTTGGCATGCTTTCCCCGTCGATGCTGACAAAGCTACAGGTTTACAATCTTTGGCATTTAATATGGCAGTTTTTATATTTATGGAGATGTGGACTGTGAACGGATCAAACCACTTGTACTTTGCATTTTTAATCACTATTATGCAACATTTATTTACATTCACATTTGTCAATGCAAAATAAAGATGTTAAAGGGTTAGTTCGGTATTTTACACTTAAAGCCCTGTTTTAAGATCGTTTCTGATGAAATAGAATGGTTAAGATTGAAATTTGGACAAATGCTGCTGTGTTATTTCAATCTTAACCGTTCTATTTCATCAGAAATGATCAGAAAACAGGGCTTTAAGTGTACCAAACTAACTCTTTAACTGTTCCACAACATTAATTGTGTAATATTAAGGCCGTGTGTCCACCAAAGCGTTTTTGGCCAGCTGAAAACACCAGACGTTCTATTGAAGATGCCGAGCTTTGGGCACTTGAGAGCGTTTGGTCAGCGCAGCGTTTTTCCGTGCAGCGTTTTTTCCGTTGAGACGTTTCGTTGCTGTGATACAGAATATCCGCAGCACAGTTTACTTGTAACTGATTTCGCAGATAATTTGTTTCATACTAAAAATGTATTTTTCATCCATTTTGTTCGGTTAGCTCTGCTGGTTGATGTCGTTGTACAGAAAGAATGTTGTGACAGTTGGTCAGTGTGGTTTAGTCCCGCCCCTCCACTGTGATTGGACGAGTGGGTAAAAAGTGACAGTGATGAGCGCTGTGTTTTTATCCAAAGTTGAAAATTTTTCAACTCTCAGGCCGTGTGTCCACCAAAGCGTTTTTCCACGTGCCTGGCGTATGTTTTCAAATGTTTTCAATGGGAGCGCCGCGCTGAGTGTTTTTTTTTTTTTTCACGCTGGTCGCTGGGAGTTGAAAAATGTTCAACTTTGGATAAAACGCAGTGCTCATCACCGTCACTTTTTACCCAGCCGTCCAATCACAGTGGAGGAGGGCGGGACTAATACCACACCGACCAACTGTCACAACATTCAAACTGCTGAGAATATTCTGTATCATAGCAACGAAACATCTCAACGAAAAAACGCTGCGCTGCCAAAATGCTCTCAAGCGCCCAAAGCACGACGTCTTCAGCAGAGCCTCTGGTGTTTTCAGCTGGCTAAAAACACTTTGGTGGACACACGGCCTCAGCGACCGGTAAAAAACGCTGGGTGCTTGGCGCTTCAGTGTGAAAAAAAAAAAACGCTCAGCGCCTCATTACGCTCATGGCGTTTAAAAACGTGGCGCTCCCATTGAACACAGTCAAAAACATACACCAGGCACGTGGAAAAAGCGTCGTTCACAATTTGAACGATTCTAATTCCGATTTCGATTCCTTGTTTCAATTCCGGTTCCTGAACGATTCTCGATTCCGATTCTTTTAAGAGCCTGGGTCAAAAAAGTTTAGCTAACCAACGGTCTTTCTGTAGGAAATACTCTTTTGGTCACAAATACTCCTTTTGTCACAATTTTTTTTAGAAAAGTGAAGCCACACTTTGGACTGCCGACGTAAGCTACTCATGTTCGACTCGACGCGGTTATGCCAACACTTCCGGTAGACGCTTCTTCATTGGTGTTGTTCAGCGGTTTCTTCTTCCGGTCGGCCGACTGTGAATATTGAAGCTAGGAATCGAAATTTTAACTTTTGAACGATTCCAGGAAAAACGAAAAGTTTAGTCCCGGTTCCAAGTCAGATTCTTGATTTTCGATACCCGAACCTAGTCGCTGGACACACGGCCAAACTGTGCATTTGTGCAATGTGTTTGAAGCTTACAAAACATTTGTAAGAACCTCTGAAACTTTGCAATTTACTTTTGTTAGATTTCTAAAACTGCACAAGACACTAAGGAAAAGAGAAAACACAAATTGTGTAAAGATCAATATTTCAACAATACAAAAAAAAGCAGCAAAACATTACGAGATGTCATTTCAAAGTTCTTTTCATTCCGTTTGGCCAAATAAAAATTTTATTGTATTTTTTGTTTACTTAAATCAATTATTTCTTTATTAAATACTGGAGCTTCTCTCCCCCTCTTCCAACTAATGATGTATGCGTGTTGAGGAAACGAAGAAAAGCAGAACTCATTATTCACTGTGACAGGATGGAGATGTTCCCAGAGAAACAGTGATTGGAGAAGGATGAAATGTCCCCAGTAATTTTTTTTCCATTAAATAATCTGCTTCCAGCTCATTCATTCTAAAACTCACAAGAGTGTTTTTAGACCACAGTCTTCGCACTCCACAGGGGTGCCAGTTAGCAGGGCAAGAGAAACAGACCTGCTGTTCTCCCCGGAGAGCGTCAGACAGCACCAAAGAGACGGGAAAAAAGCTCTTGACACACACACACACTTTCTGCCTGGATAAAGTCTTTAGCAGTCTCAGAATGAACTCAGATCAGTTTATCAACTGCTGACCTAACTTTTAAGCGTGTCCTAATCATATAACTGTCTTTTCTTTCAAAGACAGCCACTCAACACCAAAGACACCGACTGAAAAAGAAAAGATAAAACGAAGTGAAAACAAAAGTCTTTAGCTGGGGACTCCAGGCTGGAGATAAGCAGATAGACAAAGCTGTCCCGCAGGCCTCCCAACTGGCCGTATGTATTCTCCCCAGTGCTTCCTGCAACACTGTTCAGTATAATTGCTGTTCTACTAATTCTACAGCCCATAGCAAAAATAAATACTTTGGTTTATTAAATTAAGAGGTTAGATTCTGAATTGAAGTGACCATAAAATTGCATCTACTGCATGCATTGTCCTTTCTAGTTGCATGATGCTGTATGCAAACTTAAAAAATATGTTTTTTTTTTTAAAAAGTTACAAATAAGCATTTTACTTTCAAAAAAGCCCTCAAACAATATCCAAGAATGAACGACGCCAGGGTTGCCAGATTGTCAAACGTAGAGAATCTATTTATCTAAATCTTTTTTGCTAAACAATCGACCTAGCTTGGAAACAACTGACCAGGGACGTTAAATTACGTTCGTGAGTCATTCTCAACAATGATTGGCTGAGGCAAAATTAGCGTACAAATACAATGACTACACTGTTTCGAACCCAAATTTTGTCAAATATGGACAAACCCAAATGTTGGTTTAAAAATGTAATTTAAAAAATTACAGTTGAAAGTGAAAGTTGAAGTTGGGTTAAAATTTGAAATTACATTTTTAACCCAACATTTGGGTTTAACCATATTGGACCCAAATTTGGGTTGAAACAACCCAGCATTTTTTAGAGTGTATGGTTTGTCTGCAGACACTGAACACTGTACATGGAAAATAATACACAATGTTATCAGATTTTCCAAAAAAAAGAATCATATTTTCTGTTTAATGCCATTTACTACTTTAGATGTTAAAACTCATATATAAAATAAAGGCAGCATCACACATTTTCAGTGAATCAGTCTGAATCAAACATGTGGAAAATTCACTGAATCAGAGTGTTTAACTCCCTCAGCCATTGCTATTGGTCAAGTCTTGAACTGGTATGGTGTTTACTGTGTGAGAGACTCAAGCAGCCAAACACAGATTCTGCTTTATTGAAATTGCTTTTTCGAGAAGATTTTAATACCTGCAAATTCTAATATGTCCAGAGTAATCCTATCATGGATGTGCCCGCCATCTGTCTGCAGCGCTCTGGCTGACCGATTACCATCTCTCAGACGGCAGCGGGCGCCAGTGACGTCAACGGGCAACAAGGTTATGGCCCATATGTGATTACTGAGGTGTGGCGCTCAAAGGTTCGGGTCACAGAACCTCAGACAACTTTCAGAGGCTGAAGCGCGAGAGATCTGGATGCCCGGGGACCGATGCAGAGTGGCTTAAGTCAGATGAGCGGAGAGGACAGGTGTCATATGAACCTGGTGAGGATGCTTGAAATGAGTTCAGCTACATTTTGCCTTGCTCTTCCGCTCACACAGTTCTGAGAGGCCTTTTACACAGCCTAGCTGATAATACACCCCACGGACTGGCGAACGGATCAAACAGCTGCCACAAGATTGACACGCACTGGGGGCATGTTCTCGTTCCTAGAGGACCATGTCTTTCTGAGAATATGCAGAAAACAAAAGTGATGAGTCAATAAGAAAATTGTGATTAAAATCGAAATATTGATAAAAAAAATCATGATAGTATTTCTTTGTCCGTATTGCACAGCCCTAATATGTAGAACTTATTAAAACCTTTGAAAAAAACGAAAATAAAAGATTCCAAGCAGTTTCTTGAGAATCAAATCAGCGTATTAGAATGATTTCTGAAGGTTCGTCAGACTGAAAACTGGCGTAATGGCTTTTGAAAATTCAGCTTTGCCATCACGGGGATGAATAATATTTTAAAATATAAAATTATAATAATATTGACATTGTAATAATCTTTTACACAATCAATCTTTCTACTGTGATAAAATAAATAAAGCCTTGGTGAGCAGCATAAAAAATTTAAATAAATAAAACATACTGACCATAAATGTTTAGACGAGTTTGTTTATGTGTGTGTGCATGTGTGTAGTGCTGGGAAACGTTTAATCACGATTAATCGCATCCAAAATAAAAGTTTGTTTACATAATAAATGTGGGTGTACTGCATATAATTATTTTGTATATATAAATACACAGACAAGCATGTATATATTTAAGAAATATGTGCATGTATTATATGCATATATACACAATTTATATTATATATAAATATTTTCTTAAATATATACATGCATGTGTATGTATATATACACTACTGGTCAAAAGTTTAAGATCAGTAAGATTTTTAATGTTTTTAAAAAAGTCTCTTCTGCTCACCAAGGCTGAAATTTTTTGATAAAAAAATACACAAAAAAACACAGTAATATTGTGAAGTATTATGACAATTTAAAATGACTTTTTTATGTTAATATATATTAAAATGTAATTTATTCCTCTGAAAAAAAGCTGAATTTTCAGCATCATTACTCCAGTTTGTTCTTTTGAACTTTCTATTCATCAAAGAATCCTGAAATAAAAATGTAAAAAACTGTTTTCAACATGGATAATAATCATACATGTTTTTGGAGCATAAGATCATCATAGAGTGATTTGTGAAGGATCATGCGACACTAAAGACTGGAGTAATTCTTTTTTTTTTTCAAAATTCAGCTTTTTTCAGAGGAATAAATTACATTTTAATATATATTAACTTAAAAAAGTCATTTTAAATTGTCATAATATTTCACAATATTACTGTGTTTTTTGTGTATTTTTTATCAAAAAATTGCAGCCTTGGTGAGCAGAAGAGACTTCTATTAAAAACATAAAAAATCCGAACCCTAAACTTGACCTGGTAGGTGTGTGTGTGTATATGTATATGTATATATATATATATTATATATATACACACACACACACACACACACACACACACACACACATATATATATATATATATATATATATATATATATATATATATATATATATATATATATATATATATATATATATATACACAAAATAATTATATGCAGTACACACACATGTATTATGTAAACACAAACTTTTATTTTGGATGTAAAAAGGAAAAACCAAAAATGTTTTATAAAGATTAACTCATTATAGATTAAGCTTTCTAATCAAACTGATGGTTGTTGAACAACAGTTTTGATGTTTCCCCCTAATCTTTTTGACTTTGTCTTGTAGTATTGTGTTCCACTTGCAGTGCGGAAATGACTCCGGCTTCCTGCCTTAAGGGAAATGGAGAGGAAGAGGGGTTGGCATAGGAGGCTAAAGATGGGTAAAGGGGATCCATCAAGGGATCTGAAAAACAATAAGGGTTTAGGTCAAACAGAAAGAGAGAGAGAAAGAAAGGGACAAGGGACAATTCCTTCGATCTTGGCAGAAGGAAATGGCAGCAAAATGTGCTTTTGTATGTGTAACCCCTCACACCCGGGTCCAACTCTGACCCGCTCCGAGCGGGCCTCGAACCCGGGTCTCCGGCATGAGAGTCAGGCGCTCTGAACAAGGAGGCTAAAGACTGCAGCCTCTAGCGTCTGTCGCTAGACTGCCTATTGAGATCGGGGAGTGAGGTTTACTCGCACAGCAACTACTAGCTGGCCTCCGTTACATATGGACGGGTAAAGAAAGAGAGATACCGAACCATGCAATCTGTATACTACCAGATGCACCAACACTCAAACAGAAACGTTTACAATGTCAGCGCTTGGTAAAATGTTTAACACATCTCCCACTCTCCATATAGAGTCACTATTCCCTTTCCTTTTATCCTCGTCATGTTCATTTTAAGCTCTCCCACTCAGTTACTTTCGATTGCAACAGCTGCCCTCAAACACTACAAACATTCAGCCCCTCCTATCGTACCCCGCCTGCCCATTCCTAAACTCTTCATCCCTCACCATAACACCCCTTAATATACCTCTTTTTCTCCCTCACACCACGAGGGACCAGTGTATGCTGACTGTGCTTTTTGCCCTGCTATAGAACAAGTCATTTAAGACTTCAAAACAACAAGTTCACAGTCATAGATCGGTCCCGTTTCTCTGGATGCACAGTGTGTTTGTTTAAAAGCATCCAGTTCGGATCAATGCCAAGTATTGAGTCTGGATAATGTTCATTGACATAAGACTCAAGTCAAAGAGAGGGGATTCAACAGAAGACAATGAGATGCATCACAAACTAGGGCTGGCAATTTCATATGTAAAATTAAAATGAATAATAATACATTTCTGCCGAGCATTTTTAAATTCCATATAATTTTTGATATTTAGTTTAATGGCTTGCTTGTCCCCTCACAGTTTTGAGAGGCCTTTTTACACAGCCTGGCTGAAAACACACCCCACGGACTGCCAAACAGATCGAACAGCTGCCACAAGGTTGAGGCGCTCAGGGGCATGTTCACATACACACAATATATTTAAATGTTAAATATTATTTTAATATCATACAAACATTTAATATATAAGCAGTATCACATGAGTAGTCATGCGATTTTCGCTCAATGTTATTCGGCTGAAGGCAATCACAGCCATGCTGATATAGAGACATGTCAAAAGACTACGAGTGTGATATTGCGTTTATACAAGTTCGTACAAGTGTGTTAATAAGAAACGATGACCTAGTGTCTTTAAAAACCTTATTTTGTGCAGAACTACTTCCATCCGCCATGGATTAAATCTCAAGTTGACAGTTTAACAGTTGAGCCCACGCCTCCGTTACTAATTCTAAAACGTTACTTTAGAACAAGTAATGGATGACCGCTTCGTTGAAGCTTATTATATTGAGTATAGTAGGGTATTATGAGGGAGAATATTTGTTGTGCAGTGTATACATATAATACGATATAATATAATAATAAGTGCTGTCAAACGATTCAAATATTTAATTGTGATTAATCGCATTCACGTCATAATTAACTTACGATTAATCGCCCATTTTTATCTATTCAAAATGTCTCTTGATTTCTTTTGTGTCCCATCATTTTTTATAATTTTAATGCTCTTATCAACATAAAAAAGTGGATCAGCTTGCTTTGTGCAAATGTTTTTAATTGAAAACAACATCAAAACGTAACGTTAACCAACTATTTGGCCGGCTCGCAAGCCCAAACAAGTGTGTGCAGCAGCATACCTGTTGTTTTGTTTCCGGTATAGCTAGATCCGCTTGCGCTTTAGTCGACAAAGCAACAAAACATCCTCGCGCAGCAGAAGCCATTGAAATGAATGGGTTTCATAGCGCAGCGTCCTGGTGTCAAAGTATGTGAATAAAACTACAAAGCTTGCTAGGAAAAAAAGTTAATTGTAAAAAAATGTATGCCGTTAAAATGGGTTTGCGTTAACACTGTTAATAACGTGTTTGACTGACAGCTCTAAATAATATAATATAATATAGGCTAATATAATAGAACTCCTCAAGCTCATAGTAGATTTGAAAATATCAAATCCAATCGGACCCTAGTTGAAAAGGTTTAGGTATTTAGTAACAAATATTTCAAGATTTTCAAAAAGGACATTGAAAATATTTTTAAAAAGATTTATCTCCATCTATAGGGCCCTATGATTTCCGTCAGAACGAAATCCGCGGATCGGAATCGCGGAATTGGCCAATTAACGCAGAATTTAGTGTTAACTCGGAACTTCGTGGATTTTTACATATTTGGTTTGAAATTCTGTTTTTGTGTGGGAGATGAACGCATGTCTGGGAAAATGCAGACCGGGGGAGGCATATATGGGCGACACAAACTCCTCAACCCTGTCATTTCAGCTCCAATGACGAAATCAAAACAATGAAAGCATGGCGAAGCAGCTCGCAACGGCTCTCCTTTCGTCGACTAACACACACACACAAACACACACACACGACGTGCACACCGCGTCGGTCTATGAGGCGCCAGACTGGACAAAAGCGAAGCGAACTCCGTGAGAGACAGAGTGTGACTTTATTTAAACTTATTTAAACTAATATAATTTATATTACTGGACAGTTTAAAGCTCATAACCATATTTTGTTGTTACTTGAAGAGTGCAGTGTTATGTTGCATCATGCAGTATTTGTCCTGAAAAGGCTACTGAGTAAATGTCTGTATTACCTCAGTAAATGTAAGGTCATTCCTAATTTATTTGTATTTTTTAATACATTTTAATCATTAACTTTAAAAGCACACTATTTTTACAACTTAAATAACAGTCAAGGGTAAAAAAACCTAATTCCCAAAAATTAAAACGGAAAAAACGGAATTTGGGAAAAAATAAAACAGATTTCATAGGGGCTACATCTATCTTTATCAGGGATGAAACTCAGCAAGATGCTATTCATTTTAATGCAATTAATAGAATGTGATTATTTCATTTAAAAAAATGTTTAAACGACCAACAGCCCTACAAAAAAGCCAAACTCTTCTCAGAGTTTGTGAAAGTACCATGTGGATGTCATTAAGATGGATGTCCCTCTCATTACAGAATCTGACAACAAGGCATCTGTCTTCCTCAAACGTCCGCACAATCAAAACTGCCGAGCGCATTAGGTAAACCCGTTTAGCATAAAAATCTAATCAGACCCACCTGGGCATCAAGCCTGGCTTTGAGAAATCTATTCAAGCTAAGCTGAACACAAAATCATCAACTCAGTTTCATCTTAAAACGATCCTATGCTTTTACTATCACTACTTTAGAAGTAACATTTCAATGCAACTCATTTGACTTGCAAGTGAAATAACCATCCATATCAAATTACTACAATTGATTCATTCAAGCGTTTGCAAGGCTGAATCCAGGCAAATCCAAGTCAATGATACGGGCTAAGGCGTTATCCTCTGCTTTCAAACCCCAGAAAAGGTTTTGGTAACTTAATTACATGCCACCAGAGTCACAAGAGAGAATCAGAGGGATTGCATGTCTGCTACTGAGAGAATTAGGATTACAAACTGGAGTCTGTCTCCTCTTCTTCCCGGTCGTACATTCTCACAGTCGCAGATTCTTCAGCAGCTTATCGCTTGGTAAGATCTTCATCCCTTCTCTCAACACATGCAATCTGTTCCCAGCAGGCATGTGGCTTTACTCTCATTTACAACTCATTGTTTACTGTCTGGTGGTGGTGTATTTGAAAACCATGCATGGATGTGGCAGCTTGATGACAGGAATCAATGAACGTCATGATGCGTCTCCATTCATCGCCTGGTGGAACATTCATAGGCCAGAAATATCTGTACGCACTCTTTATGGAAATATATTGAGGGATAATATGACACGCAAGAACACCTAGTACCTCTATCCTTCACATGAAAGCACATTACTCATTCCCCAGCCAACACCACGTGTGGCCTTGGCAGCTGTCGCTGAGAAGGGAAGAACAATGGGGTTTTCCAAAAAAAGAAAACAGGACCTTGGTAAATGAGAATAGGAGAAAGAATATGAAACATGATTGTGTGAGTGAGGTAAACAAGCAACCCAGATCTGAAACAGAAAGGTGTGCGCCTGCAAGACAAAGTGAGAAGGTACTTCCTGTAAATATGAGACTGTTTACTTGACCTCAGGGCCTGAGATATCCAGGCGTACTGCTGTGAGACTGACCAACATAAAACCCTGCCTGTAGTGTACTGGAAACAGGAACATTTATTTTCATTTTTCTTTTATTATCTTTATAAGAAATTAGATTTTGAAGATAAATGGAGTGAACGCAGGCAGGGGTTTGAAAACATATTGATGCCATAGACATCAAAACATTTTGATCTAGCTTTGAGGGACTCCTTTCATAAACATAAAAGCGGCGATAAATGTTCATGCATATGTAATGGAAGCAAGCTAGTAAGAGCTTGCGTGTAAATCTCACTCCCCTGGCCTGAGGAGGAACTGATGCATATGGCTACAATCTTTAACGCAACGCACCCACTGGAGAAATGTATTACGACTACCATCTCGAATACCGCTTGGAGCGTGCCGAGTAGCATCAGTTACATTTGGTGCCGTGACCCGGATGGGAGGGCGGTTTTAGGGCGTGCTAGAGACTGATGCTTGAGACTGCGGTCTTTAGCATCCTTGCTAGCACAGCTGCCTCCCACGCCGGTTCGAATCCTGCTAAGTAGGGCTGTCGCGATAACCACAATCTAGTACCGCGCTGACGGACTAGTCAACGTGGGGAATTGCAAGTAACCGCTGGCAACTGCAATATTCAATTTTTTTTTTTTATAAGGCTATACCCTTCTTGTTTTGAACTTCATGCATGTGTATTGAACGTTAAACAAGTTCATAATGATAACAGGGCTGTTTATCATAGTGATTGTAGCCAACAGACAGTGAATGAGAGAGATCAGCAGAACGCGTGCGATTACGCGTGCGATTGCCTTTGAAGTCATATATATTTGTGAAAAGGTTGCTGTGTCAAAGGAAAGCGAAATATTTGTTGCATCATCCTATTACTGTTCACGTCACGGTTATTTACAATAAATGCGCGTCAGCAGCAGCGCCGGTCAGCATACCACAGCGCGAGGAAGCCGCGGGTAAATAAAATCGCAAATAGAGTCACGCATTGAATCAATGCCATATTGGTCTCTAATAAGTTAAGCATCAGCTTCAGCGTTACCCATGCGGCACATTGCTTCTCAGCTGAGCCTTGAAAAGTGGAACTCAAATTAAAAAATAATTAACACCTTGTTTCATTACATCTCTTTTACTTAATCAGCTTTTTTTTACGTGTTCGTTGAATGAAAGGTTTAATGACTCATTCAAAGTCCTTTGTCGTAACTATGTGTGCGATGCGTGAAAGACTTTCAATGCGCATATGGACGCTGTTTAGTTTCAATTACATTGGTTACTGAAAATGTCCTCGTTTTTTTCCACATCGTAAACTTTATTTATATAGCAGCAAATACATACAAATAAAATAAATACATAAATAGTGTTAATACCGCATATCACTCTATTGAGCCACTCAACATTACCGCAAGGGAAATTTCGTAACCGCGACAGCCCTACTGCTAAGAGCGGGGTGGGGCCTGGTTACACAAGGACATCTGTATTCATTGAAAAATAAAAATGAGAGCACCACACTTGGTACCATTCAAAAGTTTTGGGGTCAGCAAGATTATTTTTGAAGGAAATTAAATCAACCACAAGTGACCGTAAAGACTTTTACATTGTTACAAAAAATCTTTTTAACTTCCACAAAAATATTAACCACCACAACTGTTTTCAACATTGATAATACTAAGAGATGTTCTCTGAGCAACAAATCAACATCTTAGAATGATTTCTGAAGGATCACATGACACTGAAGTGACTATCTTTTATTCTACCTAACATGTAAACCTGAATAGAAACAAAACTATGCGCACGTATGAATATCTATATCTGCTATAAACTTCAGCAGATTTTTTTGCTAAACACAATACAAGATGGAGGCTAACACAACATTAAAAAGTTACCAGAGAGTAAAAACTATACTCTTATATTATATTAACTATACGAGTTAATATAAAGCCCAAACCAACATGTCTGTACCACATACAACATCATTGATTCTTAATGTGAGTGACGACATCTGACTTTTCCAAGATGGCGGGCGGACTGACGTCTCTGGAGTGATCTCTACATGCATCTTCAGAACAAACCACCTTCACAATGAGGACATTATCAGAATGAAACAGACATTTTTACTGATGCCATTTTCCGAAAAGCAGAAAAGGTGAGGGATTGTGCAGTGCTGCGATAGATTTAGTATTCAGTAGGGAGCCCTCATAAGTAGATGACAAGGCAAATTTGATAAGACAGTTTATAACAACCTAGTCAGCAGGAGAGAGTTCACACAGCAGGAAGGACAGGATAAGCGTCTTTTAGAACTTAAATGCATTTAATACATGCAGCGTTGCATTTAAACATTAGATAAACTGTCTCCTGCCTGTGCGAAATCCTTGGGTGACTGATAATCTTATGATATTTAGGCCTAGTTGTTGTTTTGAATCATTTTTGGAAACGATTTGACAGGCTTCCAGGGAAAAGCTGCAGGCCTGCTAAACTGTTTGCATGTAAATGTTAGCATCTAGCTAAATTCAAGCTTACATTTATGCATTTATAAACTGCTGTGGCAGATTTGGCTTTGCATTAATCATCATTTATCAAAAATGAACTCAAAAGTAAACCATCACGAATGCCTCATGTGCTACAGGGGGATTGTGGGTAATAACAGCTCAAAACGTTTCAATAATCCACAGTAAACATCACCATTTTTGGCACCTTTGGCATACTATTTTTACTGTACTAATGGTTCACTGCACAAAAAAAATTAAAACTACAAAAAAATTAAAACTATAAACGAAGACTATGTTTTCAGTAATTTAAATGGCGGAAATAAGATAAAATGTAAATATTAGATAAAAAACGTTGAGAAATTTTCCATGAAATAAATATAAATGAAAACTGAAATTAGAAATACCTGTAACTAGATCCTCTAACGACATACAAATGTTTTACAATAACTAAATCTTTAAAGGAAAATTAAATGCCTAAAGAAAATGAAAGCTAATTAAAAATATAAATAAACGCTGAAAATAGTATACATAATAGTAAAATAAATCAATTCTCAGCCACAGCCTCAATAAAAGAAGAAAATAAGCCTCTATTACATATTAATGATAATTGAATTGGCAAAGGATGTATCCTTTTATCTCTCCCTCAGATGACCTTTACAGCTACAGTTGTGTAAAAAGGATTATATGAAAATTAGATAAATGTTGACTGAAGGTTTAATTACACAAACAAACGGGATGACACAGCAATGCATTTATGCACATACACACACACACACACACACACACACACAAACCCCATTATGTGCGTGACAGCTTTCAACAGGAAGTCACACGTTAGCTTAGCATGTTTGCACACTGCCTAAAGGAAGAGAAGGGAAACCGTGCTCATAAGCAGCCAACTCCACAGTGTCATATATATTGCATGTCAAACATTCAATACAAAAAGAGAAGTCATTAGAATTACAACCTCAGGCTGCAGTGTGAGTGTGCGCACAAGAATAATCATTGAAATACTCAACGCTGAATTATCTCAGTGACTTCGACAGGTCACAAAACAAGCGACTGGTAGCCGACTTGCACCTTGTTAGATTGTGTTCTGTGGACTGCTCGGGTTTATAGAGGCTAGAGTAATCGCCTTTAATTTAATTGTTTTAGACGTTATCGATTAGTCAGCACAAACATATTCATTTAATCTCATTGCATCTGAAGTGAAAGACTGCATCATAAACGCGTATATTACAGATCAGTGGCAGTCTCAATTATATAACATTTACACTCCAAGACTTAAATGCACAGCTCATTTGACATACAATGTCAGATTTAGTTGTTTCGTCCCTTCCATTGCTATGGTTATGACGTGAATCGGATTCAATAGAGCATTTACATATGATTGCCAATCAAGAAACTAGGGATGGGACGGTATGAAAATTTGATATCACGATTATAGTGTCCAAAATTATCGTGATTATCAATATTATCACGGTTTTGTTAAAATTAGATGAAAGTGTTCAAAAGAACCCATACTCACACTGAAACATTTAACAAATTTTATAATCTATAAAATCAACAAACAACAAATAAAACAAGCAGCTCTTATGCAGTTTTTTAAGCAAGATTCTATTCCTATGGCATTTCCTTCTTTATAATGCCCGTCGTCAATAGCAACGCATTATTACACAGGCGCACATCCATATCAACAACGGACGCGCTCTCGTTTCATTCAAATACAACTTGCCGTCTTGCGTCTCCGGTTTTTGATTGTATTGAAAATGAAATCAGAGTTGATTTATTGTTTACAGAGTTTGATAATATTGGTGTGATATATCTTGTCTGGACAATTGTTTTACAAAATGATTTATAACAGGTAAGATTTAAAACATTATCTAATCTCATTATCAATTCAATATGTCCCCGTAATTATGTGGTAAAAATGAAATCGGTGTAATACGTGATGTATCTATACATTACTATACCTTAAAATCTCACTCTTAATGCGTCTTATTTGACGTTGTTTGTTCGTCTTTGGCTCAAAGCCACTTGCTGCAAGCTTTTCTTCGCTGGAGCTTCACGTCTATTTCAAGTGAGTGACATAAAATGTTTAAACTCATTTTGTGCCCAATTGTTTCCCAGAAGTAGTTTTGGTTTGAGGTCGAAGTTAACTTGCCTTGCGTTCGCTATACAACAGTGGGTGATGGTCAGACGACTCTGGCAGATTTGAAGTGTTTCTTTTGCACAGTGACTTTTTGTTCTGGCATACAGGGTGATTATCCTCGATCAAGTTTCCCTCAGGACTTTTTGTAAAAGCCAAAATATGAACACACCTCAGATTCTGGTCCTCTTGAAAGGCTGAAGTCTTTCTGAGCATGGCTCACTGCCTTTCGCCATTCCTTCTTAAAATAGTAATAAAAAAAAATTAAAAAAATAAAAAACATTTGCATGCAGCGCGCGACTGGCGTCAGACTGGCCGACGGGATTTACAGTGAGTTATTAAAATCATGATAATCAAACACGGTTTTAATGATAATTCAATTTTAAACGATAATACTAACCGTCAGTATATTTTATCGTGGTTTATCGATGAAACCGGCTTATCGTCCTATCCCTACAAGAAACTTTGCAATGTGTAGTTAAGCCTAGTTCACACAACATGATTTTAAGCCCGAGTAGTTCACTTTTGAAACAACTTTTGCTGATAATTTACTCACCCCAGTCATTCTTTCTTCAGTCGTAATATAACTTTTTTTTCAAAACATTCCAGCATTTTTCTCCATATAACGCTCAGTGGGAACCAAACGGATCAAGGTCCAAAAGACAGTTTCAGTTCAAACTGCAAACTGTTGAAAGGGCTTCCAGACGATGAATAAGGGTCTTATCAAGCAAAACGATCACTCATTTAAAAAAAAAAAACAACAACAAAGTTTAAGTTTTATAAGCTCAAATGGTCACCTTGCTCTTTATTGCGATTCATCGTTAATTAATGAACTAATCTTTTTCCGAATCATTTGATTCATTTAACGAACGAACACAAACAAATTGACTCGGAAAAAAGATTTGTTCATTTTGATGAATCGAGTTCGAACAGGAGAGTTACTACTAGTGAACTACTCCTTTAAGCCCAATTTGCAAATCATTGAGCTCGCCGACAGGTCAGGGTGTTATCATGTGCAAATCGGGGGATTAGCGGGCAATGAATGCTCGATCAATCAAACGCATGAAAGATGCTTGCAGACGTGTCGTCGAAGCCCAGAAAAACATCTAGCATGCTAGATATCCAGAGCTGTCGAACAACTAAACCTCACGTGATGTCAAGAGCAACAGCTAATCAGAGCAAGGCATGGGTTGAGGTAAGTATTCTTCGCTGGGTATTGGCAGCGTGCTGTGTTCAGTGTCATTTTCGGTTCGTATTATCACGTCATTTTTCGTGATAAAACGTTGTATGTAGACAAGATGAAGTAGCGTTGAGTCTGACGGAGTTGTTGTTCTCCAGATTTCACAGAGGGCAAGTCATGTAGTATGAACCACACAGTTCAGCCCGACATTTTAAAACAATCACTGAAGCGGTCAATTACAACACGAGATACACAAAGCTGCAAAAACTCCCATTATAGTCAATGAAGCTGTCTATGTAATGAGTCTCACTTGACATTGGGTTTATACTTTGTCAGTTGCAATGAAAGAATTTTTGAGCATGGAGAACGCATGGAGATAAAGGAAATAGTTCCTTAGTAATAACACTAAAGGAATAGTTCACTTCAAAATGAAAATTCTGTCATTATTCCCTCACCCTCAAGTTGTTTCAAACCTCTATGAATGTCTTTCTTCTGTTGAACACAAAGGAAGACAATTTGAAGAATGTCAGTAACCAGACATTTGATGGAACCCATTGACTTCCATAGTAGTAAAAATAAATAAAGGCTTGAAACAACTTGAGGGTGAGTGAATAACAGAATTTTCCACACCTGATTGGCCAATGCGTTCAAATGCTCAACAGATATGTCTTTGGCTACAAAGCTTGATGCTGAAAACACGTTGGCAGTAAAACGATTTATTTTGGTGGACACCAAAATATTTTCAGCTGCAGGAAAATCCCTCTCATAAATATGTTAATGATAAATTAATTAGTAAGTAATTAGTTAGGATTTAATTGCTTTTTATCTCTTTACTCAGATGACCTTTATAGCTGAAGCTTGGTGAAAGGATCAAATGGAAATTGGGCAAGTGTTGAATAACGGTTCAGTTTTATAAACAAACTAAATTAAAAAAAAATATATATATGTGAAATTACGTAATATAAATGATTAATTAAAATAAATATTTTCCATTCTGGAAAATTCCAGAAATGAACTAAGGACGAATCCTCCAAATGAAGCACAGGCACAATGCTGTAATTAGCCGAGACTGTTTAGATTCTGTCACGCCTGTGATTCCACTTCGCCTTACGGCACCAGGAATGGTACTGAAACCAGCAATAGTAATGCCACTTCAACAGCAATTCTCAAACATGTGAGAATGCAATTATTCTAACATTGCAGGCTACGGGTGTCAGGGTGAAAATTATGTCATTCGCATAACGGCTGTTTCTGAAATAACAGACAGTCTGTACTGAAACAGAAGATGAAATGCCTTCTCTGACTGGCCTAGAGGCTGAAGCCGCTGGGAAGATAAGACTGAAGTCCACATATTAGACATCATGCTACAGAAGTAAAACAATTTGCAAAACACAGTTTGTCCTTAGGCAGGCACTTTAA
Source organism: Hybognathus amarus (assembly GCA_030378365.1). Taxonomy (NCBI): domain Eukaryota; kingdom Metazoa; phylum Chordata; class Actinopteri; order Cypriniformes; family Leuciscidae; genus Hybognathus; species Hybognathus amarus. The sequence goes on from JAQIUQ010004277.1 coordinate 52,142, forward strand.
TTTGCTTGTATTTCAACTTGAAAAAAAAGAACAAAAAGCATTTTAAAAAGGATTTAACTAAAAGCAACTTCCCATTCGTAAGGACTTTATAAAAGCTACTTTAACCCTCTGATGGTCTTCCTTTAGGAGTCACGATCCTGGGCCTTCCCGGTCAGAAGTGACCGGAGGCCTAAAAATGAAACTTTTTCCATCCCAGTAAAACCAATGCAATTTATTTTTGTTCTATAATATTTATTCTTTTAAATTTAGTATTTTGAGACAATTTGATTGAATTTATTAATATTCATGCAATATTTATGGTCTATTTTTTCAATGGAAATATATATACATTTTTCTATATATTGTTATTATTTAAAAAAAATGATTAATGGAGTATTTGTTTAATATTAGAGTCTAGGCCTTCAGAAAAAAAATATATTTTCTGAAGAAAATTAGCACCATCTGGTTACAGTATAGAGAAAAGTCGTAGAATCATGGTGTAACCACTAGATGACATGTATTAGCTCTCTATGGAGAGGCATGTGAATTCCCCAGCTGTTTATGAACACATTTTTTAGTTTTGGTGGATTTGAATATATAATAGAAACAATCTCAAAAAATATTTCTTATTAAAAAAAAAAGTAAAGGAAAAATTGTGATTTTTTGTGTTTTTGTCAATTTCCCATTCATTTCCTATGGGGTCATTTTTGACCAAAGACCAAAATCATGACTACTTTTTTTCTGACCACTTAGCATGCTCAGATCATGACCTCAATTGTTTTGTGTGTCCACATACCTAATGCCAGAAATGTCACCAAGTTTCGTAACATTCAGATGAAGCTGTGATTTTTAAAAATTCAAAACAGATTTTTTGTAGTCTGAATTTATTGGTGTGTATGTGTATAAAAGTGTGTGTGTGTGTGGTGGAAGTACATTTTTTGCACTCTTGATGTTGTAGAGTGTCACCCCTTTACTGCGGTATACTTCTTTTAAGAATCGTGGCCGATTTGTAGATTGTACAAACAAAAATTCAGAGAATTTTACTTTTTTTTGTACATTTCCCATTCATTTCCTATGGGTCGGCTCATTTCTGACTGAAGACCACGAGTGTGACTATTTATTTTTTTAAGACTACTTAGCATGCTCGGATCATTACCTCATTTTTTTTTGTATTCACATACCAAATGCCAAAAAAGTCACCAAGTATCATAACCTTCCGACGAAGCTGTGATTTTTAATAATTCAAAACCGAGGAAGTGACCGAGGACCATCAGAGGGTTAAATATCCTAGTTGACCTAAGGCCTAATCCTGGCTTAATCTAACCCCTGTCTGTGAAACCAGGCCTAAGAGTTCGAATACAGCCAAGAAACCTTAGTTAACAGTTGAATTTTATCCACTGCATCAACACATCTTTCCATAACAATGGATCTGCAGATATTTCTTAGATTAATATTGTCTGTCTTCTAAGTCTGCAAGCAGAGCATCTAAGGGAATATCATTCCCCACTAACAACACAGCAGTCTCACTTAATTTAAGCCAAGAGCTCTTAGAAACGCTCGGGGCATGAAGAGTTATTGAGGTCCAAACAATATCAAAGTCATATTAGGAGATTCTACAGCAGAAGTGAAGAGGTCTGTAATGTATAATGCATCTGTCTGACAACAAAACCTCAGAAGTAGTTTAGGTCATGCCGCATAACATGCATCCAAGACATGCGATTAAAATAACCATCATCTGATCCGAAGCAGACCATACAGTTGTGTGCAAACATTTAAAGAGCATATAACAGTTTATGTCAACATTTATAATTGTTTCTAATCAAATCCAAAATTTAAATTTAAACATTTAAATGGTGGCTGTAATAAAACCTTGATTTCAAGACAAAATCATCCAAACATATAGATTAAATAATGAAACACCATGTAATAATGTGCATATTTAGTAAAGTGCTCTTCACTAAAATAATATTCTTTTCTAGCTGACTAACTATGGACATTGACTGGTTTTCCAGTAAACGTAACATTACATGACATTGTGTACAAGCTATTTTAGTGAGGTCTTTTGATTAGATGACAGTAAGTTATAGTGTTTTTAACATATCGTATAGAAACTATTGGTGGATAAGATGAGTTGAAGGGATTGCTTCCGAGACCCAGCTAATGGATCAGTCCATGCTGGATCTCAGGATATTTCACAGTTAAATTGAGAAATTATGGGTAAACATTATGTGGCATATGAAAAAATAAAAAACTGCCATGTGATACCGCTGCACATGATCAAGCCAATCACTGACTGCCAAGTGAAGCTCCACAGGTTAATGACCCGCTGTATGCATTTGTGTGCATAAGCTAAAACACCTAAAATAGACACCATGAGTGAGCAACAATAAAACAAATTCAGTGGTGCAACAGTGACAGGCCATGCCCCGACGCATAAGAAGCACCTGCAGACGGCATGCCAAAGAACAGGTGCGGCTCAAGTGGGTGGACGCGCTTCCCTGGCACAGGAGCTATGGCTAGCCTGGCTCACGCTACCACACATGCCCTCTATCTCCCTCTCAAGCACACAGAGCCATTGATCCACTGCCAAAACCCACTCTCCAGAGACAACCCAGGCCCACAGCTGAAAACAGGGAGGCAGAGTTAAGTTACAGCCATTTGCCTGGCTCTCCGAATGAGAGTGGAACCGTGGCGGCCGGCCAGCGGCGTGCCGCGATGTGCGTCCTCCTCCGGTACCACCCCATTCAAACGGTTCCAATAAAACAGTTTCTCAAATTGTGGGATGAATGGACAAATTTATGTCTGAAAAGAAGTGTGGCGTCTAGGGATGTCAAATGGCCTCTAAGCAGTGTTGGGGAAGCTACTCTGAAACTGTAGTTTGACAAGCTACAAGCTACTCGTAAGTTAAAGTAGTTTATCTACAGTCAAGCTATCCGTTTGGAAAAGTAGTTAACTACAATACAAGTTACAATCAAAAAGTAGCTAGCTACATTGAAACTACTTTTGCTTTTTGAAGAACATATATTATAAATAACTGAATAAGTGTCTGAGAAATGTTTTAAGTAAAATATTTAGTGTTTAAAACAAGGCAATGCAATTACGATTTCAAAGAGTATTGTTTTATTACACACAACACTAAAATATCTCTGACTGTTTGTCAAAAGTGCAACAAATAGCCTACAACATTGCAAGAATGAAATATACATCCAACGTAAATTGTATGTAGAACATTTCTCAAAAATACTGATTGAACTTGGACAAATAAGGCCGTGGGTAATTAACGTTAGTTGTTTCTCCATCCTCCAAATCTGCCGTGACGTCTTGCTATAATCATAATATGGGTGTGTCAACCCACTTCTGTTCGTCAGTGAACCGTTAGCCAAGATGCGTGATTAAACAACAGCTGGCGATAATGGCAAAAAATGAGTTTGTAATTTAACAAGAAGAAGAATATCCTTGCATCGCGCTGATTCGCGCAGGCTCGACAATGTAGCAATGTAGCTTTTGCTCGCGCTACACCGCTACTTGCTGCAAAAAGTAGTTAGCTACTGGAAAAGCAAAACTGTTTAAAAAGCAACTGAGCTACTGCCAAGCTCCTGAAAAATGTAGTTAAGTTAGTAGCTATGCTACTTGTAGTTAACTACTCCCCAAAACTGCGTCTAAGTGTGGCGAATGGAAAAAGTGGTGAAAAAAAGCTTAGAGCCTTTCACACCCGAGGAACCTTTCATAGTTCCTAGAACTATTGGCGGAAGTAGAAACTAGGAATGATTTTAGTTTTAGGAACTCGTTTTGGAGGATCTAAACTAAAGCTTATTCATACTTTAGAGTCAGGGTCCAAGCCAGCACTGAAACTACCAGTGTCGTAAGTGAATGCTGATTGCCCAAACGCAAGCGAAACACCAGTATCCGCCATTAGCTGGTAGCCTAGCCTATACATTTACACCAGAAACTAACTCTATGAACATGGAAAACAGTGATAGGAGATGGGTCTCTTAACCTTTACGCTAAGGATAAAATCCAACACAACTTTGAGGGGACCAAGCAAAACATGATTATGTATTTCCAACGCATTCTTATCCCAAGGCATCATATACTGATGTTTTTGCCAATGCGTATACATCCAATGCACATGGCACCCTTTAGCGTCAATTTAACACGCTGTGGTTATGGGTAGGTTTAGGTCTGGGGTAGGGTTAGACCACTAGGAGGCGCCTTCTGGCCCATATACTGTATATCTGCCACTCATAATGACCATAAAGGGTGCCATGTGTGTTGGAAGTCTACGCATTGGCAAAAGCGTCAGTATATGACACCTTGGGATGAGAACGGGCTGGTATTTCTGCTCAGCCAACATCATTGGACATCAACCACACGGCATGCGCTCATAACTTTTCATATACTGTCTACTTTTTATGTTTAACAGTTCTATCTAATAATGTGTTAGATAATAAACTAATGAACACGGAGAAATGCGAGCACTGTGTGCTCAGGCTCTAGCTGGTGTTCTCAGCCCAGACACAATAAAGGTCTGCCTTCCCTTCATAAAAGTCACAACAAGAAGCGCGGCTTACGGCACTTCAGAGTGCCTACTGGCGGTCCGAACGCAACCAGGAAAATATTCCTAGAGAAACCATTAGATCTCGGCGGAAGCATCCTGGTGGCTAGTTCCTAGAACTACCTGGTGTTCAAGCCCCTCGTCATGGTTGTTGACAAACATGGTCAGTTTGTCTTAAGTGAACTCAAACAAGTACATTTTAAAATCTTATTTGTCAAAATATTAAATATGTGTATTAGAAACATGAAAAAAGATCTTTCATTGTTGTTGGCAGCATTAATGTAGTAGGTTTATTAAGCCCTCTACACTTAAATATAACATATGGGCCTAAATAAATAAAAAGGTACAGTTAATCGTAACTTGACAGTAAGGATATTACTCTGATGGACAGATTTGTCTTACACTGCCAACATTTTCAGCAGCCTTGCCGCAAAACGTTCAACAGTCAAATTTCTAATGTAGCTCCATAAATGGATGTAATATGTCAATGGCAGTGTAGCAGTGTTCTGAAAAAGCAAGAGACAGTATTGTAACTAATAATCATGCAGTGAAGACTATGCTAAATTAAATAGTTTTATTGAACATCTGCTTAAATTGCATTATTTTCATTCTCTGAATGTTCACTTGAACACTAAGTTCACCGTTTACTTCATTTGCATCTTTATTATACTGTTATTCATTAGTTGTTTTTGCACATTTTATTACTGACAGTGTACTTGTCTTGAATAATTACTTCAAGCAATATTTACTTAAAGACTGGTTCAGTCAAATAAGAAAATGGTGTTATTTGTGGTTTCAGTCTGTTCTTTTTTACGTGGAACACAAAAGCAGAATAATGTAATAGAAGCTCTTTGTCATGCAATCAGTGAATGGAAAAGGAAACCTGAGAAAACTTCTAAAAAAGATCAGATGAATCCTACTGGATCAACAGGTTAATTGAAAATAAATCCTACTCAAAAAAATATTTGTTCATGAATCAGACATTGCAACTTCTCTAATAAAGTAGAACAAGTCACAGCTTAAATTTCAGTCTGTTCCTCAAATAAAGCTATCCTATGGTTTAAAAAGACTTGGAAAAATAGAGCAAGGTCATATGGACTACTTTTATCATGCATTTTGAATAAAGTGGATATTCATCAAAAATTCACCATTTGTGCCCATTGAAGCAAGACAGTCAATCAGCTTCATACATTTTTAGACAAACCGTTACTTTAACCCTTTAAGACCGACGGGAGCGCCGGCGCTCCGAGTTTGCGTGTGTCTGTTTAACAGCCTATAGAAACTGAAACCAAGTGGCTAGCTCAATCATTCTTTTTGCATACAAAACCAGAGATGTAACATGATCAGATCAAGCCTCCATGCATGTTGCGTTGTTTTCACGCTCTAATGAGTCTGTACAAAATGCATAAAATGCGTTTCTCAAAAAAAAAAAAAAAAAAAAAAAAAATCACAAAAATGCATTGCATGTCTTTAGCACACGTTCTGTAGATCTGCGATTGATAGTTACGGTTTCCGATGGTGCATTGACGTCATCACGTTCAGTGCACTATGACAGATCAAGCCTCAACATGCTCATGTTGCGCGGTTTTCACCCTCTAAGGAGTCTGTAATAGTTTCCAAAAAAACACCCAAAAATGCATTGCACACATGTTCTGTAGATCTGCAATTGATAGTTACGTCTTTCCGATGACGGATCCATGGACGGATCACGCCATCACGTCCTGTGCACTATGACCCCAGCGTGTGTCGCTTATAGTGACGTCAAAAGCTGCGTCTTTTGGCTATGCGTCTGACTCAAATAATAGGCTTGACTCACACTTCACTCCCATCTGCTATATGTTCCTTCTTATCATTATTGTCTTTTTACCATTGCTTCATTCGATCATTTCTTCTCGTTAATAGACTCGCAAATACAAGCACATTCACACACACACCTGTAGGGTTGGGTATTGAAAATGAAGTATCGACTTGGAACCGGGACTAACTTTTTGTTTTTCCGGAATCGTTCAAAAGTTAAAATTTCAATTCCTAGTTTCGATATTCACAGTCGGTTCGACCGGAAAAAGAAACCGCTGAACAACACCAACGAAGAAGCGTCTGACCGGAAGTGTTGGCATAACCGTGCGAGTCGAACATGAGTAGCTTACGTCGGAGGTCCAAAGTGTGGCTTCGCTTTTCTAAACATAACGAAATCTTGGCAAAAATGCAACATTTGTGACAAAAGGAGTATTTGTGACGAAGGAGTATTTCCTTCAGAAAGGAGTATTTCTTTCAGAAAGACCGTTGGTTAACAAGGTTAGCTAAACTTTTTTTGACCCTGCCTCTTAAAATAATCGGAATCGAGAATCGTTAGGAACCGGAATCGAAACAAGGAATCGGAATCAGAATCGTTCAAATTCAAACGATACCCAACCCTACACACGTGCGCGCAACGTTATGTCAAAATGAAAGTACACGGACGCACCGAGCTCTGTCTGCTCATCACCTTTATTTATTTATTTTATATTTATTTTATTATTAATTGTTCTGACAGGCTCTATTTAATTTATATTCTAACCAATTCAATGTTCAATCAATATATAAAAGCAAAATAGTATCTGTTTGACCACAAATGTAATAGAATATTTTACATATGGCATTTTACTCTCTTTTATTTGAATGAGTGTATCTTAAAAACTAATTGATGTAAACAGTTCAAATCAATTCTGTATAGTTTTAAACTGTTTTATGCACATTTTTCTCATTGACAAGAGGTTGACATTTATCATTTTTTGTGTTGAATAAAATATGTAGAATTTTTTTTTAATTGTTTTTCTTTTTGTTTATTGCACTTTTGATATATTTATCTAGGTACTATTGATTTATTACAAACATTGCCTTCAAGTTGAGAAAGGATTATTTTGATGTATGGCATATGAAAATGCTCAAAAGAATGACAGCACAGCATGTAAAAATAGAAATATACTGTATACTCTGGTGGAACTGTTCTATGGCAGGTCATAAAGGGTTAATAAATATGAGACTTGGTATGTATTGTGTATCAGTATTGTGCATGTAACGGAAATCATTCATAAAGCATTAAAAAGGCATATTATGTTTTGATCACCATTCTCTATGCAATGAGAGAAGCTGTTACCACCTATAATTAAAAATGTGCTTGCAATTTTAAAAAATAAGCCAGAGGCTCTAAGCTACGCTTTCTGCTCTGAAATTTACACCACTGTTAAACCTGATGTGTTGTCATAAAATGAAGGTAGATCTGTAGCAGTCAACCTTAAGAATCTCTGACCCACAAAAAGAAAACGCTCTCCGATTCAGTGAAAGGGGGAAGAAAGAAAAATCAATCTTTCTGCTTTATCCTTTTGGCTTCAGGGATGGGAAAAAAGGGCAGACAGACAGAGAGTTTCATAAAATCCACAGGCTTTCACAGCAGCAACCGGCAAGATACATGACAGCCTGTGCCCGAAGTTTGCACTTATATGCCAGATGGATTTTTTATTTCATTTGCCCAACGGTTTTACCCTAATACACACCTGAAGAACGTCGGTAGTACTGTAATGGATACGAGACACTCCATGCATTCTCAACAGCTCTTGAACAACAGCAATATAAAACCACCATGACACATATTGACATGACCTTTTTATTAGTGATTGAAAACAAAGCAACAACATTTGACCCTCTTCAGCAGACATGTGGCAAATTAATGAAGACTCTGTGAACGGACAATCGATTTTTCCCTCCTTTTCAATACAGAATATGAGGCAGTGACATCCATTATTTGTTTAACGGGCTAAGCGAGCGCAATAAAACAACCAAGAGCAAATATTTAAATCAAATTAATGTCTCAAAACACTGTAGTAAAATCAGAGAGTCAACTTCTACCAAAGCGGTGTCATTTTCTTCAAATAAGACTCTTAATAGACTTGCACTTTATTACTCCGTTTGGTTTTTATGGTTCGATGAGAGTGGCTTGTGTACTCATAAAACATATTCAAATTTGTAAGAAGCAAAGACGGGAAATGGGATTAGTGCGGACATGCTTCAAAGACGCTTAAATTTTAAAAATGAAAACATAAATCATTGACGGGAAGTGAAGGTTGGGTCAGTACGGTGCACCAGAAGGCTATTGTCTTGCATTGACCCGTCATCCCTAGAAAACAAGAACAACTTGGCATGCATTCAAAAGACCAGCTACATAATATAGAATCTGCTGCACTGATGAATGACCAGAGGATGACCAGAAGAACTTGATGTACAGCAGGACTAGGGCTGGGTATTGTTAGGTATTTCACAATTTGATTCGATTTCAATTCTTGAGGCTTCGATTTCGATTTCGATTTTATTCAATATTGACTTATTAGCTTCGATATTCGATTCAATAATAAGTAAATACACAAATAATTAAGTGCCTGAGTATATTTTTAAATAATGTGCACACTAGGGCTGTAATCAACCAAAGAAATCCTTAGTCGACCAAGGTCTTGTCCTGCTGTACGATTAGTCCGACTAAAAAAAAAAAAAAAACGGATGTTTTGATTGAACATTTTTTAAACAATTGTCATAGAGCATTTATAAAACAACAACGAAAAAACATCGAAAATAAATAAAACTATAATAATAATACAATTCTTTGAAAACTAAGTGATTTTTTTAACTGCAAGTGAGGAGCTCTGTCCTTGGTCTATAGTGACGGTCACAATCGCGCACCTGATCACACCACATGCTACAAAATAATATAACACTATCTGCCACATAATGAAAAATCCTAACAAAAGCTCTCGTTACAGGCTGTATTCTTCTTTACCTTCAAAGCTATGGGTTAACTTTTGTCCAGCCGATCTGTTAGGCGTTTTAAAACAACAGACAAAATAGCCTAAAAAACAATCTGAAATCTAGGCTCTGTTGTAAGATAGCATATAAGTTTAATTTCGTTTTGTTACATTATTTAGGCTACTTTCAAATGAGTCAAGTGTACAAATAAAAACCTATTAGAAAACAATCTATTGAGTCAGTATGATAAAGCCGTTAAAAGAGCTGCTCACGTCTTTTGCGCGCTCAAGTTCAATTTCAAATAGGCACGTGATGTGCGCGCTCATAATGGAGACAACGCGGTCGCCACCGTCGCCTACCTCCACAAAAATGTAGCCAGACAAAGATTTAGATTTCTTGGACATTCTGTCGACTAAAGTAGCGTGAACTGAATTAATACAGCAAAATTACCTACCGGTGCATCCCCTTACTGAGCGCGAGCAGCAGCGCAGCCAGTAGGTGCGGTTCCCGAGTGTGTTATGTGTGTGCGCTAAACTGTGGCGCAGTTACAAGAAATAGCCTAAATTAAAGCATTTAAAGATGGGGATAAAACATAGGCTAATAATATTTTAGAATACAGTAATAAATAACTGCTTTATAAAGGAATAAATATCAAGGAGTAAATCATTGAAAATGTATTTCTATTGGCAAAAAAAAAAATGCAGACTGGTTCAACCAATAAGAATTTCAGTCGACCAAGACGGCATTTAACTTGATTAGTCGACTAAACGACTAAAGTTGACAGCCCTAGTGCACACACAGTATTACCAATGTTAAAGAACAAATTAGACCCCAGCATGTATGCAATCGTGCATACTCAAAAAAAGTGGAATATTTATAATTTTGTAAACAATAACACTTAACAGCTGATCACACTTAACAGCACTTGCGAGTTATCAGGACAATTCTAAGGGGAAAAAAGAAAGACCTTTTTCCCTCTCAGAATAGTTTATAGTGCAGCTGCTGTCCGTCATCGCGCTGTTTTGCTAAAGCGCGACTTGTACTAACGCTCACTGAGTGTAGCCCACAGCGCCGCCACTGGCCTGGATGGGCTGAATCGATTCATAGGATTTGATGAATCAATATTGAATTGAGAAGCAAAAAAGTGCAATGCATTGATGAATCAATATTTTTACCCAGCCCTAAGCAGGACTGCAACTAACATCTGACAATAATTAATTAATAGTGGTGGTCAACCGATATTCCACCAAGGCTGATATTCCAGGGCTCCAGACTAACTTTTCTACTGGTCTGAACTGGTGCTACCAACTTTCTCAGTAGGTCGCACCAGCATTTGATTTGGTCGCACCTTTTTTCTTTTTTTCTTTTTTTTTGCAATCAATGCATGCTGATGAATAGTGGTTTTAATGGCTCTATCATCTTTCTATCTTTTAAAAAGCATTAAACATTCAAATGCATGCATTACATTTTAAAAGATTAGAATATTATAATAAGCTAATACAGATTTTTCGTTATCAAAGTTTATAGTTGTAACAAAAATCTGAAATCTCACACTCCTTTGTACCTTCCGCATTTTATAATAATTTCCTTTTCCTCAATCAAGGAAATTACTCTCATCTAACCGCTGAAAAGACGTAGGACGGAGCACGCTGTTTCGTGAGACATTTTCATTTTTATATGCCTTAATTCGTGAATTCGTAATTGGCACGTTTCACCATCAGTGTGCAATGCGCGTGACGTCTACGTTCGTCAATAAATAAACTGCACGTGTCTTGCGGATGAACACTGTAGCCAGAGCTACTTCTCTCCATTAACGTCTATGGCGAGTCACGCAGGCACTGGGCAACTCCGCATCCGAGTCGAACCCGGGATACTTATTATAGGCGTACCGTCGTGATTCAGGATAAGTCAAAAACACGGTTTGGAAAATGGATTCATGATGTAGCCTACTCGTTCATTTTGAACATAAGTTACGGACTGCAGCAGCGGATACACCGGCGTTCTGTTGCGTGAGCGTCCGCTCGCACATATGCGACCACATCAAATTTTAACTCGCACATTCTCGAATTGAGAAGAACCACCACTCATCCGTAAAAAAGTCTTATACAGAGGTGCTGCTGCATAAAATGATCGTGAAAAATAGTAAAAATAGCACACGCACACTCAAAAAAAAGAGTGTGCGTGCCTGAACAAGGTTGCAAGACCGAAAGCTTGCAGATTAAATTGATGTTGCACAGTTATTTTGAGTGTGCGTGTGCTATTTTTACTATTTAACTCGCACATTCTCAAAAAAAATTTGCATATGCAACCAATTTGGTCACAGTCTGGAACCCTGTATTCATAGATATTTTTAAATTATCGGCACATACGTTTTCTTGTTTGGCCAATGTGTCAATACGCAGGACTTTTATTTTGACAGTGCAGTTCCGCTGCCACTGAAGACACACGATCAACAAACGCATGCGCTATACTCAGCTGCACACTGTCATCTTCATGTCATTTTCACTGTGTGCTTTATTTATAATTAGTGTTACCACGTCTTTATTTAAAGAGATACATAACTCCAACTGAAAAACTTACCAGATCATCAAATTCCCTGATTGTTAGTTTTTATTCATATATTCAACATTTTTTTTTTATATTTATTTAACAATTCTTTTATTTTTGTGAAAAATACTGTAATAGGATTACTGAAGTTGTCTTCTAAAGTAAAAGTCTGTTTATTTTACAGATTTATTTTCTAATCAAAATCAAATCTTTTGTTTCCATTCAATTAATTTTCTAATTTAGTAAATATTACATAAAATAAATATTCCATTCCATCATTTGTTATGCACATTTTTACTGTATTTAAATTAGTGTGAAAAAGTAGGCTATACATTTATCGGCTTCTCTTTAAGATATCAGCATCAACCATAAAAAAAAAAATCCATATTATCCACACTATTAATTCATCCGTTCATTAAATCAGATCTTCATCTGCCATCACTGACAGAGATTCTGCATACAATGACCAAATGTCAAGACCCAACTAATCTAAAATAAACATGTTGTATTTTCATGTTCAATTATTATTGATCTTATTGATTCATTGTTGCATCATCTCATGCATCTCCTGATCAATGCACATTCTGGAGCTGGGCAGATGTTTATTTCTCTTCTAATCAGCGCTGGACTCTGATTTTGGAGTATTCAATTACTGGAAAAACCAAGCAATCACTACTGCAAAACAAGTGTCCCAATGCTCTCTAAAAAACACAAACCAAAATTCTCTTGTGTTATCCATTCCACACATGCATTTATATCTGCTAAATCTAATCTGTGCTTTAGTGTAGAAAAGACTCATACAACAAAGAAAAACACCAGCAACGGATCAGATATGCCATTTAAAGCCACTGGAGATAAAGCTGCTTTTATTTAGGTTGAATTTTGCTTTCTTCCCCATTTTCCCCCTTACTATCCATTGCATCACTTAAAAAAACTGTGATTTTTACCCCCATCTAGCAGTGAAAAGGTATATGACCATCCAGTGAATATTAGTTTCTGTTCCTCTCAATTCCGATTTCGTTTTAACTCCTACGGTGGCCAATGTAGTCCAAGATTAACATGGCTTCTGGTTCGACCTAGTCCATGAGTGTTAATTCAAAGGTAAACGCGAAAGACGAAGCTTGAATTAACGGGTATGTCCCTCTTTGGCTAATGTACTTTCAAGATGGAGGGGCAACATGGCGACCGACATTAGAACCCCTTACCCGTATGTATTTTCAATGGCATATTATACACTCACAAGAATACTTTATTACTTGAACGAAGTAAATATACATTAATGAGCACATACATTTTTGAAAGAACTAAGTAGGGTTCTTTTTAGTAGGGCTGTGCAAAAGTTAATTGCGATTAATCACATCCAAATTAAAAGTCTGTGTTTATGTAATATATTTGTGTGTACTTTATATAATTATTTTATATATATAAATACACACACATGCATGTATATATTTAAGAAAATGTGTTATTCATATATAAAATATTTATATTTATATAATATAGATAATATAGATGTATTTATGTCTATATACAGAATTTAAGCGCAAATAATTCTTAAATATATACATGCATGCACAGGTATTTATATATACAACGACACACAAATATATTATGCAAGCACAGACTTTTATTTTGGATGCGATTAATCAGCAATTAACTTTTGCACAGCCCTAGTTTTTTAGCTAAGAATAAACTAAAAGAGTTACACAGTGTAGCTTTAAAATAAGTGAATGTAGTATTTTGGCCATTGAAGAACATTCTAGCCACTTCAAGACCAAAAATTAGAGTGAAAAAGATGAGGCTGACTGGGGACAAACTTTGCCTGCAGCAGATGTGCTATTGCTTGGGGGCATTCATTACATTTCTCAGCACCTAAGGTCAGTCGGGCTGCTTCTGGGCTAAAGCGAAGAGATTGACCCAAATAATCCGAGGTCTGTCTTGGGTCTCCAGACAGCCTAACGCTGATCACAGCCATAGTTGTAAAACGGTGCCGGTACGCTGTACGAGACCAAAAGTTCTCCCTATCCTCTCCACCAGCAGATTCTATCTCAAAGAGTAGACCATGCCTTATTCACAAGTAGTAAAATGAAAGAAAGCCAGCTGAATTATTTAGTATCCAAGCACTTCAGCTTTCAGGGGGAAAGCCACTCTATGATAGAGGGAAAACAAACAAACCCAGGATAAAAGCCATGACCAAAAGGAGAAAACATCAGAGATACAAAAGAGGTTCTGCAATCGAGAAAAAGTGTTTGCATGTTCTACTTGCTCATGGTGCATAAGAGGTTCAAAAATAACTTGGAAAAGGGAAACAATTACAATATATACTTTCTCAAATCTACCAGATATCCTGATATACCGAAAGTAAAGTGTACACAGTGAGATTTTTTACCAATTTTGAATTACGTCACAGGGCCAAATCAGAACTTTTGGAGTGGTTAATGTTGCATGCAATGTTTAAACTGATTAAATGCATGTACACACACCCACATCCTGTTGCTAACGGTCGCTGTCGCATATGGCAACAGTAATTGTCAATGAAAATGCGTTCAGAGTGTTGTGTTAAGCTCTACCGAAGATGTATACTGCATAATCTGACATAAGAAAATTCCAGTCACAGTTTGCTTTTTATCCAAGATCTCACTGCAGTCACAACTTACAATCTGAAAAGCAAAAGACAGTGAAAAGAGTTAACTTTATGCACTACACGTAGCCTTTCTGCACCATCCCTGTACTTTTCATTCTTTCAGAACTAGGTTGAAACCATCACACTTGGCTCTCCATTCCACCATATACCTGTAAAGTTTCAAGTTTTTCTGATGCCCCCTGCACTGAACAACTCAATAAGAATTAATTTCTCTTATTAGCTTGAATTGTGCATAATTGATGGTGAGAGAAATGAGGTTTGAGCATGCGGAGAGCACTGTCATCTATAATGAATGAGGACCTCAGAGCCCAGATGGGTGTGTGATGTTGCCTGCGAGCAATTCCTGCGGCGGACACACACAAGGGAGAGCATTTCAGGTGGAGGTGAGAAGCCATATACAAAGACACCTTTGTGAAGTTCTTAATGCACATAAAGTCCGTTTGTTTCAAACTATAGCTAAAATGACATGAACAAATAACTGGTGGGGAATTTAAGGTACAGTTTGGTCAAAACTTTTTAATTACCATGGCCTAGCCTTGCTTCTGCAGTCCATATTATGGTTAATGACTGTTCATCATATATTGATGTTAATAATATAATTGTTCAAGAACAGCAATTTCACAAAAAGAAAGAAATGTAAAACTTATACTGTCATACTTGTACTTATACGGCTCAAAGATTGTTGTTCAGGTTGAGGTTACATTGCAAAACATCAGACCTGTATCCGATTTAGGACCACATAGCCTATGAGATTGGCCAAAATTAGAATAGAAAAGATTCCATGTGGTTTGTGCTAGAGTTCGGACCGATATATCAGCATGCCGATATTATTGGCCGATATATTAGGCATTTTCAAAACTATTGGTATCAGCAGTTATAATGGCCGATAAATTAATATTTAAAAAATAAAAAAAGCAATAATAAATTTCTTTTTTAACATGCATGATCATATTATTTTAGTTAAAACTCATAAATAACTACAAATAAATAATGTTAGGGAAATATGTTAATGTTTTGTTGCGCATTTAAAAAAAAGAAATATTGGCCGATATATCGGCTTACCAGATTTTAAAACCAAAAAATATTTGTATCGGTATCGGCCTTTAAAATCCCTTATCGGTTCGGGCTCTGCGAGTTATAAAGTCAGAATTGCGAGATATAAAGTCAGATTTGCGAGATATAAAGTCAAAATTGTGAGTTATAAAGTCAGAATTGCGAGATATAAAGTCAGAATTGCTAGATATAAAGTGACAGTTACGTGTTATAAAATCAGAAATGCATGATATAAAGTCAGAATTGTGAGATTTAAACTATTCTGAGGGGAAAAAATTTGTCTTTTTTTCCCTTGGAATTGGCCTGATATGTCGCAATTGCGAGTTTATCTCACAATTCTGAGAAAAGATGTTAGAATTCCGACATATAAACTCGCGATTATGTGTTATAAAGTCAGAATTGTGAGATGTAAACTCGCAATTGTGAGAAAAAAAGTCAGAATCGTGAGATAAAAGTCGCACTTCTGTCTCTTTTTTTCAGAATTCTGACTTTATAACACTGTAATTCTGACTTTATATATCTCTGCAATTCTGACTTTATAACACGCAATTCTGACTTTATATCTGGCAATTCTGACTTTATAACACGCAATTCTGACTTATTATCTCGCAATTCTGACTTTATAACACGCAATCGTAACTTTATATCACGCAATTTGCAACTTTATATCTCGTATTCTGACTTTATATCTCGCAATTCTGACTTTATAACTCACAATTGCTGACTTTTTATCACACAACTTTGACTTTTTATCTTGCAGAATTGCAAAGATATAAACTCGCAATTGTGAGAAAAAGTCAGAATTGTGAGATAAAGTCACAATTATTTATTGTATTTTTTTTATTCAGTGGCGGAAACAAGCTTCCATAAGTTTGTGCTGTTCAAACGGTTATAAAACAATCAGATCTGTGTCACATACAAGCAAACATGAATAAATTCAGATTTGAGCCACTTTGCCTGCAGTGTGAACACAGCTTAAACCACCTACACAACTAACATTCAGATCTGCCTCTAATTAGCTACGACCAACTTCCATTCAATTCCTGAAGGTTAAACCAAATCCCACGTACTGTTTCTCATTCCAGACCAGAAGTGGTTTCACTCCGATATCCAGTACGTCATAACAGGGGAGAAAAGACTACAACAACTTCCGTTTCTGGCCTACTTCAATACCAGTAAAGTAGGCCTACCCAATCAATTTTTATTCATCAACTAACAAAGACATTTTTTACATATGAAAAAGTAAAACGCACACAAAGAGGCTAATCTCACTGTGTCCTATCCATATTATGAGTTTTCAGCTTAAAAAAGAAGGAGGGAAAAAAATCTCAAGCAAACATTTTTTACAGTACATCATAACCTTGTTGAGATCAATCCATTTTCTAAGGCAATTTTGTTCCTCAAAGGTCAGAGTGTCTGGCGGAGGCGAGACAGAGTGCCCAGAGTCGAGTCTGACAAGTGAGACCCCACAGGGTCCAGCTGTGACTATTTGTTTCCCTCATGTCAGCGATCAATGGATGAAATCCAGCTATTCAGGGGTGAATTATCACCGTTCTCATGCTGAGCCGCTGCATTAAGCAGGAGAGATCCCCAGGAACACCAATGCTCTTGGAGAGAAACGCGGAGGCTCCTGCATGCATTAATGTGCATAACTCTATAACGGTTTAATCCTGCCATTAAAACAGATCCTGACTCTGAGGAGCCACTTTATTATCAACAGGTTTGCACTGTTAGCCATTCAGTGTGACTGGGATTGCCTCTGTCGACACGCTTGAATGCACTCAACTTTAGACAGATCACATGATTTAGGTTTAATGTTTTACATCAACTCAAACCCTTTGCAGCAATCTCTAAACCTGAACCTATAGCTATTGATGTACAGTGGGGAAAACAAGTATTTGTTTTGCCGATTTTGCAGGTTTTCCCACTTACAAAGCATGCATGAAGCTTTATAAGATTTTGCAGGTTTTCCCACTTACAAAGCATGTAGAAGCCTGTAATTTCTATAGTTTTTGACAGTATTAGGAGAGGAAAAGTGTCCTCTAGTATGCAAACAAGCAGAACAAAATCTCAAAATGTAGGATGGCATTACAAAGTGACGCAATATAAATTTGGAGGACACAGTAGGGACACAGGCACCATTTTCCTATGCAAACTGGATTAACTAGGTGGAATTCCAGAAAAAAAAAACAAGGAGACAAGGTCAATAAAACTGAAAGGTTATTTTAACCATGCTGTCAGTTTTCATCTGCATCTTCACTCTGGACTCGCCTGATCCAAATGGGAAAAAAACTGGGTCTCAATCAATAGCAAATTTAATTTAATCAAGCCAATGCAAAGTCTACATTCAACTCATACTGAGGGAATATTAAACTCTGGCCTGATATACTCTAAAAGCATTCATCCTGAAAGAAACAAGAATTGACAGAATTGTTTCTTCTTAGTTAATACTTTAACGTGTTTCATCCTTAACCAAGATGTTGAGCAGAGCTCAACCTGGTTGAGTTTTCTATACCACCAAGGCTGACCAAGCACTGAATAAAACAAATATTTAAAAAATTACAAAAACACCAGCATCATTTTAAGATATGATCAACAGCAATGTACATTTTTCAAAGACAAGCAAAATTGCCAATTTAATAAAAGCTATAGTTAAAAAAAAAGATCAAATCAACTTTCTGCTTCTAACAGAAGTTTAATAAGTGAGAAATGATGAATAGGGAAAACATGCTTGAGATGGCAATCTGTATCTAATATAAAATATCAACCACTATATTGTTTATTGGCTAGCCTATATAAATATTTCAAATTACTACTAGTAATTCAACATCATAACTTAAAAGGACAGTGATAGTACTTGAAGATTCAACTCCCTCTTGAATAGTGTATAACTGCATACATTTCTGTGACAACTGTAACAATAGTCGTAAGCAGCTCAGCACAATATAGATTGTATCTTTTATCTTTTTTATAATTCATTTTTCCCATAAGGATTTTAAAATTGTCATTTGTTAAGAAGTTGTAAGCCATGAACCAAGCCAATCAGCTATGAGGTGAATCACAATACGTGCATAAAATCAATCTATTTTAAGTTAATGGCAAAATATACAAACATTTTAGTATTTTGAGAGGGAGTAGGGAGATCAACTTGATACGCAGTGCTTCATGTGAGTGGGTGGAGGTATTTGGGAGCATGTTGCTTTTTTTAACTCTCTAATTGGTGTAATTTTCTGTATAGCCTCATGGGTAATGTAGTTTTTCATCAGGAATTCTACTGTTTAACATAATTATTTCAAAAATAAGATGAAATAATGTAGGCTGACAGCTTCAGTAAAAACAAATACCATGGATTAACAACCTCATAGCTCACAGTAGGTCAGTCATTAAAGTTATCGTTCATTATCCATTACCTTAGAGAAAATGAATGGCGTTTTACTTTCGGAACTGAACTGATGCACTCTATTATTGGCAACATATGAGCAATGTGATACTGATGAGTGATGACTTACATTGCACTTTCACTTGATCATTTACACTAGCAAACAAGAAAATGCCCTCATCATGTAAAAACATGTAGCCAGCTCAATTATGACCAGTCTGAAATTCAGGAAATAGAACTAATGTGAAACACTTCACAAACATATGAATGAAAAAAAATGAGCAGGAAATGATGTCAGTAAATTATTTAAATAATGACTGAACGGGATAAAAACACCATAATATACCAGACAAAACTTATTGAGTTGAATAGGGAATTTTTAGTGACTAAAAAACTGATGAATACTATAGTGAATACTAAAGTGAATACAGACCATGGTGAAAAAAGCAGGAAATACTGGCTTGAATACTGACTGAAATACAGCCAAATCTAAAGCAGAAACAATTCTAACAGGCACGCTTGACTGAAACCAGTACCGAATTAAATATTGAAAAAAAAGACTAGGCTACTGACTGGAATACAAAAATCAAAAAGAAATTCAATACAGACAGCAAACTTTCTGCTTAATTAACTGGATAGAAAAAAGGGGAACACATGGCTAAAATACTGACAGAGATATTTTAAACAAATCAGGAAATACATTGGCTACTTTGATACGGACCACTCACTTAAAAACTGACTAGCTATCTGTCATACTGAAAGTGCTGACTGAAATATATAGGCTACTAAAAACAAATTACTGACAAATATGGGAAAATACAGCTGGAAACAAGTAATATTGACTATACTGACAACAATTCGGCGAGATGAAATACGGAGCAAAACAAAGGACTTAAATTAAAATACTGCCTGTCAGTTTTCAACAAACTACAGTTCGGCGAGTGACCGACATAATGAAGGAGCACGCGCTCGCTCTCCTGTGAGTGACAGAACTCACGTGTCTATTAAACAGACCTGTCAGAAGTCAGGCCATCACACACGTCACCTTATCTACCATACTGCAACATTGTATTTTGATCAATGCTCTTTGGGAAATGTTTCCTGAAACTGACACGGTGTCAAACGGTCTCCAGCCACCGTGACCCGCACGGCTATAACATTGTATTAATAAGTTACCACTTGGTTTCTCTACACTGGGAAAGTTATTTAGTTTCACAATATGATTTCCTTCGAGAGTCTGAGAAAAGCGCATAATAAAAACATAAAATACCTCTTTTATCTTCGCTCTTTTCTCTTTAACGTCAGGGTCCGCGGGCTCGTGCCCTGTTGCTCCCGGCGGACGCACGTACTGAACGAACGGCAAACTGTCACCGTCCGCTCCATTCACCTGCGCAACTTTCGCCTTGTCGCGCATGATGTCTTGCTTGATCTCGTCCGGCCGTTTCTGTAGGGTGTCCTTAGCCTCGATCAGCGCCTTTTCGTGGTCTTTTCGAATCTTGGCCAGGATCTTCTCATCCTTGCCCGTCCCGGTGCTCGTGTCACTGACCGTACCTGCGCGCGTCTCTGCCTCCACCGAGGACGAGCGGAAGAAAACTCCGCTGAGAAGCTTAGAGGAATCCGGCAAGAAGAAGATAGCTCCGAAACACAGGGTGATGAAGGCGCTGAACACTAAAAGCAAGATGAATTTCTCCGTGAGCCTGAAGGAGGTCGGGCTGGCGGACTTCCTATTTGGAGTGGCCGTGAAAGGCAGGAGAGAAGCTACAGGCATTTTCTTCCAGCGTTTAAAAACACGACTAAATAGCCTAAATTCTGCAACAAAGTAACTCCCCGATTACCCTTGACCTACACTGTCCACGATACCTGTCACATTGAACTCAAGGTGTTCGAAAAGGGCACGGTATATCCTCTGAAAGTAAGTTGATCCCACTGAGCGAACAGAGGAGTCCCACCGCATCAACTTGATCACGCCTGAAACACATCTGTGGAAAGCTCGTTGGCGGAACGGAAGGGATGGCAGAGATCCATGAGTGACAGCGCGCCTCGGCCAATCGCGTCGAGTCGCTGTTGCACAAGTTCGCTGTGGGCGTGTCTTCCGGATTTACAGTACAGACTGGCTTGATGTCTTGTTCAAACTTAATTGGCTATGGACTGGGATTATTCATGTGTGTGACATGATCATAACAGCGTCAAAAAGGCGTATGGTCATTTAAGGATTGGCCAAGTTAGGCTGTTATTTTTAATTCTAACTCTGCTTATTTAGGGTGACCAACTGTCCTGTTTTCCCAGGACATGTCCTGTTTTCATATAACAATTTAACCATTTTCTATCCATACAGAGGAGGCATAACCTAGGGGAG
Source organism: Hybognathus amarus (assembly GCA_030378365.1). Taxonomy (NCBI): domain Eukaryota; kingdom Metazoa; phylum Chordata; class Actinopteri; order Cypriniformes; family Leuciscidae; genus Hybognathus; species Hybognathus amarus. The sequence goes on from JAQIUQ010004277.1 coordinate 73,428, forward strand.
AGCGGGGCACAAAGTAACACTTTTTGACTTTGTCAATTTGTGTAAATCTACTTAGGGTTTCAGGGTCCCCCCCCCCCCTCCACATTATTTCCCCACATGTCTAGCACAATTATGTGGTTTTGTTTTATTAATACAGTGTATACTTTTTTCTTGATTTACCCTGAAAGAATGGAAGTGAAATGTGACAACATGCCCCATAGGTGGGGTAAATTGTAACATGTGAGGGGCACATTGTAACATCGCCATATGACAGCTTAAAATGCTATCTGATCTGATCAAAAACATATGCAAGTCAAACCAAAATATTTTCTTAATAAAATACAATTATTAACTTTTTCATATAAAATAATGGCATTTTTTAATAATTAAAAATAAACTAATTTTTGAGTTTGACAACAAACACATCAGAAAACACAGCTATACAGCATAATTCAAAAACAAAATAATACTTAATAATTTCTGAGCATTGACTCTCAGTCTTTATTTACATGTTTCTCATGTTTTCTCAATAGAATTCATAAAAGTATAGAATATAATATCATATTTCTAATAGGGGCACATTGTAACACGGTGTGACAACATGCCCCAACTGCACAACTGTGATTTAAACCCTGCTAGTGTCTTCTGCTAGTTAGCGAAGCATGAAATAACTAAATCAACGGTTAAACAACAGATTGGAGATTAAAATAATATCAGATTTGTCTAATTTTAAATAAACACAAAAAATAGAGACGAAAAATTAACTTAAGTAAGAAATGCACTTTTGCTATGGTTAAATAAATGTTCAGTGATATCTTACAAAGATTTTGGAATTTTGGCACAATTTTTTTCTCTATAAAGTGTTGAAATGGCAACTAGTAAATATACCAAGTTTCGTCATGCCAGCATGTGTGGAAGTATTTAAAACAAGCGTGTTACAACTAGCCCCACGTTACGTTGTGCCCCGCACTCCCCTACTTTAAATGTGTTAAAAATAATAAGGTTTGAGTAAACTTCGAGTATCATTTGAGTAGGCCCATCTGTTTGCTGGGCCGAGTGTCCTGGTTTTTGGTAATCAAAATATGGTCACCCTAGCTTATTATTAATTTCCCCTGTGCAATTGATTAGCATTTTAATAGAAACCCACAGTAACCTTTATAAAAACTGGCTTAATTAAAATTATTAATACCAAATACGAACTGCAAATCGAAGAAAAAGTTTTTAAATTGAACATACTAGAGTGTTTAGCCTAATGTAGTCTGGATCAAAAATAAAAAATACAATTCTAACTGCTTTGTTGATGTCTTCTTGAGAGATGTGCATGAGATTTATTTCAAAATGAAAAAATTAAATATTAGGCATACATTAAAATGTACTATTTAAGCTAAAGCATACTGAGAACTGGAAAAAAATAAATTTGTAGGAATGTGGCAATGAGCATGGAGAGTAGAATAGCCTTACAGCTTTATGTACATAAAGCAAGAGCAGATATTTCTATTGCTGATTATTTCCTGGAACTTGATTACAAAATAAACACAACGTCAGACAGTAATCGTTCAACCTTGACTTTGTTTTCCAAAGCACTGGCAGCAGCATTGTTCTTTAACAAGACTGAGAACAGGAGACAGCCGCTTCATGCATGAAGATTTTGGGGCTAAAGCTTAGAAACTGCCTTCAGATTTTTCACTTTCGTAACAGTAGGTTGCTTCTCACATCTGCAAAGCTGAAGCATACATCAATTCTTATGTGTATATGTATATTTATTGTATAGCTTGGTGGCAAGCTTATTCATTTAAGTCTGTGAGTTCATCTGGCAGTGAAAGCAGCAGTGGTGGGATAGCTGTCTTTGTACTCAGTGACTGTGCTATAGTGACTTTGCCAAAGCTCAATGTGCATCAGCTCTGACAGTTTAAAACACAGTTTATCCATATGTTATTTTTTTTTATTCTGATTTATAGAATCGTTTTCACTCCAAGTACTTTTTAGCAGCTCCATTGTTTTTTGTCTTTTGTTAGTGCATACACACATTAGTGTATGTGTGTGTGTGTGTGTGTGTGTGTGTGTGTGTGTGTGTGTGTGTGTGTGTGTGTGTGTGTGTGTGTGTGTGTGTGTGTGTGTGTGTGTAAACATGCAGAATGTAAGGTTTAGAGAACAGAATGTTCATAGTGTACGTTAAAACAATACATTAATACAGTACAATAATAAGTCTATGGAGAATCCTCATAAATCAAAACCTAAGGTGAATGCAGGTAAATTGGCCACTTTTTGTTAAAACAGGTATTTAAAATTCTTTAATTCTTTATTACTTTTGTTAACTTTTAAAGTAGTTCACTTTTAAAAAAACTTTTGCTGATAACTTACTCACCCCATGTCATCCAAGATGTCCATGTCATTCTTTTTTCTTCAGTTCAAAAGAAATTAAGATTTTTGATGAAAACATTCAGATTTTTCTCTTTATAATGGACTTTAATGGGAACCAAACGGTTCAAGGTCCAAAAGACAGTTTCAGTGCAAACTGCAAACTGTTCAAAGGGCTTTAAATTATTCCAGACGATGAATAAGTGTCTGATCAAGCCGAAACGGATCATTTAAAAATGTACAAGTTTAAGTTTTATAAGCTCAAATGCTTGCCTTGCTCTGTTAGGGGTGTGAACAAATCTTTTCCCGAGTCGAACTCGTGCATTTCGTTCGTTGAATGAACCAAATGACACGAAAAAAGATTAGATCATTTTGATGAACGAGTTCAAACAGGAGAGTCACGAACGTGCATCACAGAACAGAGCAAGGCGACCATTTGAGCTTATAAAACTTAAACTTTGCCATTTTTTTTAAATGAGCGATCGTTTCGCGTTGATAAGACCCTTATTCATCGTCTGGAATCGTTTAAGCCCTTTGAACATTTTGCAGTTTGCACTGAAACTGTCTTTTGGACCTTGAACTGTTTGGTTCCCATTGAAATCCATTATATGGAGAAAAATCCTGGAATGTTTTCATCAAAAACCTTCATATCTTTTCGACTGAAGAAAGAATGACATGGATATCTTGGATGACATGGGGTGAGTAAATTATCAGCAAAAGTTTTTTAAAAGTTACCAACTCTAAGCACCAGCTATAATATTTAAATATGAATACAGACAAATTTCTTTAAAGGTTAAGTATTGTCAGCCATTTTCTGAACGAATCAATGGCTGCATCCTGAAATTACATACTTTCTGGTAGGCGGAAAAACAGCATGCGATGAGTAAGATGTCCAAATGCACAGTTTTCATTAAATAATTGGAAAAAAGTACCCAGATGACCTCCTTCTAGCGAGATTCTGAAGTGTGCAATGGACACTTTACTCCATGAGGCCACGGGAGAGCGTTTATGAATGGTAGTGAAGCAACACAACATAAAGCTGGTAGGTCACATGATATTTACAACATTGCTTGGGTAGTCCAGATAACATTCATACTACACATATATAGAACAAGCATTTTAACAGTTGCAAAATAACTTATATAAAATACGAAATACCTACTCAAGAGTGTATGTGATGTTAGACGCAGCCCATGACTCATTCCTGAATGATTCAGCATTTTTGAACAAATCATTTGAATAAATGAGTCAATGATTCACTAATAAAGATGGTCACTAGTTGCCACCTAACTATGTAACCCGCGAAAGAGTCAATGAATGCAGACACACAAGCTGAGGGGTATAAGTGCTGTCACTCTTATGACAAAAATTGGTCTTTATGAGTTTTTAATTACTTATTTTTTGGTAAAATATCTAAAAATCCCTAAAACAAGATACTTGTAAGTTTACAATACTTAAGACTTCGATTTATCCGAAATATATATGTATTTTGTTATAAAAACAAGTATTTATATAGTACTCCTGTTCAAGTACTAATAGTTACTTTAACTGAAATTAGACAACAAAATGACTTTTTGCAGTATTCTTGGTTGAATTGGGTTTCATTATGTCCATGCTCAAAGAATGATAAGGAAGAGCAATACAATGAGGAGAATGTTTAGTGAGAAAACAGCAGGTGTCCTCTAAGACCTATTACTGTAAAGGCACATGGGACGTGCAGTCACATTACCTGCCGCAGGAGTTCTCGCACACGCATTTCAGGGGATTTTAATCTTGTCACTTCATCATAACAGCTTGCTGTTACTCCCAGAAACATGGGGAAGTGCATGGAGGTGGCTGAAAAGGCTTTGCCTTACGGGAGGCATCATGGTGTTGAAGAAAAATGAACTAGAAATTTGGTGAAACTGACAAACTCAACCAGTTCTTCCACTACACCCGCTGTAATCCCTTTCTTAAATGAGCCAGAGGTTTGTTCGCTCAGCAGGCCTTTCAGGTCCTTTGGGAGTGACAACAATCCAGGAACAGGAATATCTTAAATGTAGTGTACAAGATAAACCTGCACAAAAAAATATGCTGTTTATTGTGTAATTACCTAGGTATAGTGCACCCAAAAAATGTTACTCTCTCGCTTAAGTTATTCCAAAGCTCAATGAGTTTCTTTCTTCTGTTGAACACAAAAGAAAATATGTTAAAGAATGCTGGTTGTAAAAGTTGACGGAAGCCATTGACTTAGGAAAAAATACTATGGAAGTCAATGGCTGCTGTAAAATATTATATGATCAATGAGTTATGAAAACATGGGTAACACTCTACAATAAGGTTCGTTAGTTAACATTAGTTAACTACATTAGGTAATATGAACTAATAATGAATAGCACATATACAGCATTTGTTAATCTTTGTTAATGTTATTTTCAACATTTACTAATACTTGATTAAAATCTTGTTAACATTAGTTAATGCACCGTGAACTAACATGAACAAACAATAAACAGCTTTATTTTCATGAACTAACATTAACAAAGATGAACAAATGCAGTAACAAATGTATTGCTCATGGTTAGTTCATGTTAGTAAATACATTAACTAATGTTAACTAATGAACCTTATTGTAAAGTGTTACCAAAACATGTTTTAATGGAGAACACTTTACTTGAAGGGGTGTGCATAGGACTAACATGACACCTTCATAATCATGACATGACATACACTGTAAAAAAATATCTGTGATTTTAACAGTAAAATACTGTAAAAATGCTGCAGTGCAAAACTGATAATTGGTAAACAGAAAGTTTCCGTACTATACACGGTGAATAACTGTAAAATAATTTTACAGTAAAATACCATTAAATTTACAGTTTTTGAAAGTGAAAAAGAACAAATTGTTGTATAATTTACAGTGAAAAACCGTAAATTGACATTCCCACAATTCCGTGTGATTTTATGTGCATGCACACACTTCACATTTTATGTATTTTTGTTGAAATAACTATGGTTCCTCATAGTTTTATTGTTTTTTTTTCTAATCAGTTATGTACATTAGGGTTTTATGTTACATTTAAGGTTGTTAAATTCATGTTTATAGCATTTTTTTTATTTTATGTGCGTTACCTTAATGTTTGTGTGAATGACACTGTGCAGCTTCTTTAAATAAGTATTGCTTTATATAAGTATTCACTTGAGATAAGCTGTGATTGCTCATAACTTTCATCACTGCTGTGATGATTGTTGGTTGTCAGTGTATTAAAATGGTCTAAAACAGATATCAATACGTCAATAAGTTGGTAAATCCACATTTTATCAGAAAATAAAATACGGTTTATTATTGTAAATTTTAAGTTAAGTCTGTAAAACCATTAATGTTCCTACTGTATTTTTAACGGTAAAGTTCTGGCAACCACAGCTGCTGTTTTTTTACTGTAAAATTTACGGTTTATTTTTTACAGTGTATGTTATGAATATGAAGGAAGTTTTATGCATGTTTGTGACAACTGTCATTAAGTGTCATTCACATTTATGATATTTTAAATGCAAATATGACATTGAGATATACTTTGTCACGACAACTTGACATTACCAAGACAACACAACCTGTCATAAACATGACATAGCAGATGAATTACCATTTTTATTGGTTAACACTTACATTAAACTGTCAGGTGGTTGGTTTTAAAAAGAGTCTTTTTACTGACTCAAAAAAGGAAAATGGCACATTTTTGAGTGATTGTTTAAATGCAATTAATAATAAAAAATAAAAATGAAACTGCTCAGCTTGAACGTGAGGTAAAGGGCTTCTTTTAGGGGGAACATGTGCATTGCATGCAGCTCAACACCTGCCGCTGCACACATCACCTGCTATTCACAGCTTCCCGATCCCACTTCAGCTGATTTACAATCTTTAGCTAAACTGTTCACATTCATAGTTTGCACTTGTCATCAGCTATGAGGCTTTCTAAATGTAGTGTTTTTTAGATGGTTTGAAAGAACCTTAATCGCACAGCTTAAAATCATTCGGCTGATTAATGGTGCACAACAAGCCAAGAAAATGAAAATTAGTCCATGTTTGTTTCGCCTTTGAGGGAGTTTCTATGGAAGCCATATGGTATCTATGCACCTGCTCGAAATCGGCAGGCATGCAAATAACTACAGCCTGTGGCTTTTAAACAGGAACAAAAGTAATGCCATGAAACTTATAACTGAGAATGAGAAGGTGTGACAGAATAATGACTAACTGATAGTGAATTAAATTGAATTACGCAGTCAAATGTGGAAATGCAACAGCATATGATTATTTTAACCCTCTGATGGTCTTCCTTGATGAGTCACGTCCTGGGCCTTCCCTGAAAATTAGTATTTTTACTAGAGAGACCTAAAAAGACCTAAAAAATGAAACTTCTTCCATCCCAGTAAAACCAATACAATTAATTTTTGTTCTATAATATTTATTATTTTTAATTTAGTATTTTGAGACAATTTGATTGAATTTCTTAATATTTATGCAATATTTATGGTCTATTTTTTTCAATGGAAATATAATATTTTATATATATATATATATATTTTTTTTTATTAATGCAGTATTTTTGTTTAATATAGAGTCTAGGCCTTCAGAATTTTTTTTTTTTTGAAGAAAATTAGCACCATCTGGTTACAGTATAGATGACATGTACAGCTCTCTATGGAGAGGCATGTGAATTCCCAAGCTGTTTATGGACACATTTTTTTTTTTGGGTGGATTTGAATATATAATTGAAACAATCTCAAAAACTATTTCTTATTAAAAAATTGTAAAAAAAAAAAATTGTGAATTTTTGTTTTTGTCAATTTCCCATTCATTTCCTATGGGGGTCATTTTTGACCAAAATTTTTTTCTGACCACTTAGCATGGTCGGATCACAAACTCAATTTTTTTGTGTGTTCACATACCTAATGCCAGAAATGTCACCAAGTTTCGTAAAATTCAGATGAAGCTGTGATTTTTAAAAATTCAAAACAGATTTTTTTGTAGTCTGAATTTATTGGTGTGTATGTGTATAAAAGTGTGTTTGTGTGTGTGTGTGTGTGGGTGGGTGTAAATTTTTTGCACCTCTTGATATTCTGCTGTATACTTCTTTTAAGAATCGTGGCCGATTTGTAGATTGTACAAACAAAAATTCAGAGAATTTTCAGTTTTTTTGGTCAGATTTACGACCAGAGTGTGACTATTTTTTTACAGCCACTTAGCATGCTCGGATCATGACCTCAATTTTTTTTTTTTTTTTGTATTCACATACCAAATGCCAAAAAAGTCACCAAGGATCATAACCTTTCGATGAAGCTGTGATTTTTAAAAATTCAAAACAGAAAATTATTCGGTCAGAAGTGACCGAGGACCATCAGAGGGTTAATTCTGTGACAGTTGTATTGACCAAATAGAGAGAAACAATGTGCATAAATTACAGTGAGAGTAAGAGAAATGTAACTGAATCAGCACTGAGGCAAAAAAGAGATTTCAAATTCTTATGTGACAGCATTTTGGCCTTTCATTTCTCTTTAATGTCACATGCCTGCTTTACTCTGCTACAGCCATCGGCCAAACAATGAGAAAATCTCTCTCTCTGATCTCTCTCTGTGAGGAGTCTTGCTCCTTGTTGGCTTGACCATGCAAGAGATTTGAAAGCTTTACTGCTAAATATGAATACAAACAACTGGTTTGTGTACCACATACTGTATATATTTAAAAATGTGTTTTTTTTTCACAATTATTTCCACATTTACATAACCACACCCATTCCCACACATTTTGTCCCCATAGGGTTTTACCAGGACAACAGTTCAAAGTGTGGTCAGTTGTTGATGATGAAAGAAATTCATACTTTCATTCAGCAAGGATTCATTAAATTGATCAAAGTGACAAACTCCTGTTCTTTCTATTTCAGATAAGGTATAGAGAATTTTTATTCATCAAATTCTAAAAATATTTTCTTGAGCAGCAATTCGACATATTAAAATGATTTCTAAAGGAAACTGTGACACTGAAGACTGGAGTAATAATGTTGAAAATGTAGCTTTCAATAAAAAAAAACTAACAATGAAATTTAATTATTGAAATTATAAAATTATTGAATTAGAAAAAAATTTAAATAAATGTTTATTAATTCAATTAATTTTTATTAATTTTTATTTTTGAAAAATTAAATTATGAAAATATAAAAATTATTTAAATAAAAAAAATAAGCAATAGTATTTAAACAATACTAAAATAACAGTACTGTTTAGGCTCTCATTGGATGTTATTATAAACTGTTATAAAGAAATGTAGCTTTTTATACATTTTATAGACTGGATCTATAAAGTTTGAAACCCCACTGCCATACAGCTATTGGATATTGCTGACTTTGCAAGGCTTATTCAATAAACATGACCAAGAATCCCTCCTGCAAGTCAGCAGAAATCCCACATATCCACTGCTCAATTCAAAATAGACTTAATAGCCTTCCTCTCAAAGGATATATTCAGATAAGACTTCTTTTCTTTTGACACATCTTGCATACAGATCCCTTTTTTTGACTTCCTAATTTACCTATCCATCATATAATGTCATTTTCTCTGACAGCACAAAATGTCGACAGTCCTAGCCATGCCCTTGATCTACTGGCTTGTGTTATTGGCAGGTAATTTGAAACGATTTCACTTTCAAATGATATAATCCACAAAACAAACTCATGCTTGATTCACGGACAGCCTGAATAAGCATTAAAAGAATCATTGGCATTTGGGTTGATAACCTCATTGAAACTGCATTCCTCATTAACAAAAGGTCAAATAAATCCCAGCTCCAAAGACAAGTGTTCAACACCGCCAGGACGGGACAAACAGGAATAGCCATACATTAGCACAAACTCATTAATAAAACAGCCGCAGGATTTGTGTGCTTGCATTTATGTGTTTTGCATGGCTAATATGCCTTTTCCCCTCCAGTGATCAGTACACACCTCACTGCACTGGACTGCGTATCAGCACAATGCAACATGTGCATGACGGCAGGTGCATCACTATTCCTCCGTGGCAGAGTGACTGCTAAATAACCGGCTTCTGCTATTCTTAGCTCTGTTTTGTTGCGGACATGAGCATAATTGCCGTGTTCACATCCAGTATGCCTAAACGAACTAGCCTGGCAAGCCAGACCTATCAAGATGTTAGGTCTGGGAACTTACAATTGCCACACCTCAATCCGAGGGCGGGATAAAAGGTTGTCTTTCAATATCCCTCTGCACGCCATTGGATAGCGCTAACCAACCAGAGCAATGATGGCCGTGGCTGAGTGAGTCCCATATGTTTTCCCCATGGTTTTCTCTCCATCGGAGCAAGTTGATATATTAAACTTTTGCCGTATCCGGTCGTCAAATCTCTGAACACTTAACTCCAAGTCATCCGAGTCGCGGCCAAAGCCAAATCGAAAGACCGCCGTTCGCCAGCTGCATCTTGTTTGTTTTTAAGTAGCAGGGAAATCACCTATGGAAATCACGGCGCAGAACCGTCCCAACTCTGCCGTCATTGTGTTAAGCCCTCCCACCAACTCTATACACGATGTGATTGGCCGGACCAGAGTTTGGATTTTCCACTTCGAAAATCAACGGAGAGTTGCTAGACCACACTTTGCAGCAAAATAATTTTTGCTGCCGCTAGGGTGCATCTAGATTTCTAGGCTATAAACGAAGCCGAACCATGGGAGAAAACGCACAAGGTTCTGAAACAAATGCACAGATGTGAAAGTGTAACCCCTTACACCCGGATTCCAACTCGACCCGCTCCGAGCGGGCCTCGAACCCAGGTCTCCGGCATGAGAGTCGGGCGCTCTAACATGGAGGCTAAACACCGCAGCCTCTAGTGTCTGTCGCTAGACTGCCTATTGAGATCGGGGAGTGAGGTTTATACACACACAAGCAACTACTAGCTGGCCTCCATTACACTCACCCCCCTAAACCTCACTCTCATCCGGGTGTCTGTCGTTAGTGTCTGTCGTTAGACCGCCTATTGACATCGGGGGAGTGAGGTTTACACACACAAAAGCAACTACTAGCTGGCCTCCATTACACTCACCCCCCTAAACCTCACTCTCATCCGGGTCACGGCACCAATGTAACCACTTACACCCGGGTCCAACTCGACCTGCTCCGAGCGGGCCTCGAACCCGGGTCTCCGGCATGAGAGTCGGGCGCTTGAACAAGGAGGCTAAAGACTGCAGCCTCTAGAGTCTGTCACTAGAGCGCCTATTGGGATCGGGGAGTGAGGTTTACACGCACACAAGCAACTACTAGCTGGCCTCCGTTACACTCACCCCCCTAAACCTCACTCTCATCCGGGTCACGGCACCAATGTAACCCCTTACACCCGGGTCCAACTTGACCCGCTCGACCCACTGTCACTAGAGCGCCTATTGAGATCGGGGAGTGAGGTTTACACGCACACAAGCAACTACTAGCTGGCCTCCGTTACACTCAGCCCCCTAAACCTCACTCTCATCCGGGTCACGGCACCAATGTAACCCCTTACACCCGGGTCCAACTCGACCCGCTCCAAGCGGGCCTCGAACCCGGGTCTCCCGGCATGAGAGTCGGGCGCTCTAACAAGGACTACTAGTTAGAGTAGCTGACTACTAGTTAGAGTAGCTGGCCTCCGTTACAAAAGCACCCTCATGGTCATTGCACTGAACTGAATCTGATTTCAGCTAGGAATAAGAAATTAGGCCTCACAAACTACCTTCATAATAGCTTAGACTGTTCATAGGCCTATATTAGTCACACTGTGATCCAAATGCATGTTCTATGCTAATGTGTCTTGAATGAATAACCTAATAGACCTTCTTAATCCCACTAAACACCATAAGATAACACTTTCTGAAGTGTCCACAGGCTGACATGCCGCCGCTCTCAGCAGAGACAGCGTGACGTGTTTACTTCTCCTATCAGGAACGTCTTCTCCTCTTTATGAGGCTGTCGCTTCGCTTTATTTAAAGAGCAGCCTCTCCTTTCTGTCACCCATGGCGTGTGATTTTTCATTGTGATAGCTCAAAATTAACTTCTGCGTGATGAGCAGTGTGGTGTAACGTACATAAATGCAGAGCCGGTTTATTTACAGGGATGGGCAGGCTTGAATAGCAATGAAAAAACCTGGAGGCTTTAGGTTGAAGCGCTGCGCTGAAATATGAATCAAAAAATTTAAAGAGGACAGGTGCAAACACTCTAAGAGGCAGGCGCTGAAACAGATCTGGTGTGCTTTGATACGGTACAGAATGATCAAAGTTAACATGGCTTTTGCTATCTTGCGATTTACTCACCTTCATTTGCATTCCTTTGACTCTGAAATGGTCTGTTTGTTTGTGAAATAGTTTATTCATGAGAAATTGCCTCAATACAGACTCTGCCTCCTGTTCAGCAGCCTAATTGCAAAACCATAAAAAAACGGGACTTGAAGTACTTTGAGTTTAATTATTGACCTTGTGTGATGTGCTATAACATGACGTAACAGCAGTTGACTGTACTGGAATGGGTATTATAGGGAACTCAGTCAATAACAAGGCAACTAGGTCCCATGATATTATGAGTGATTCAGCTGAACGACTTTCTTATTCTGTTTAATGCTAGAATGGAATATTAGCAAAGAAACACTAATCTGAACCTAGAGAGTTATTATAATATTTAGATGTTTAGCCAACTATATTATGGCGTCAAGGCTGGAATAGTAAAGAGGGAGACTTATCCTTGGCACAGAGGGCTTGAAATTGAAATTAAAATCTTATTTATCATCATGAATAAATATGACAAGGTGAATTTAAAGGTCCTCAAGGTGCTCAGACTTGGATTTATTAAAATAATGGAGTCTTCCATTATAAACAGGCGTGAATTTGCCAAAAGCACATACACAAGGAAATATATTTTTTTATTTTTATCTATTAAATTGGATATTGGACTTTCCTGTTTGGATGACATGGCATTGACTGAATTACAGTATGTTTAAATAACGATGTATTCTAAAAACGAAAAAAAAGAAAAGATTTTGTTTTTCATGTACAGACGACAATGTTTTCAAAGCTATCCCGTTCAAATCGGATCCAAGAAACCGAATAGAAACTGTATTATGCTGCCGTTGAAACTGCCGAAGGAACCCTTCGTGCATATAGACTGAACATAGTTTTTTAAAAACTTGCACTTTTCAAATATTTACATATTCAGGATCCCAAAACAATGTTGTCATGTAAACACTCACCAAAAGGATTATCAGAAACTCCATACTAATACTGTGTTTAACCCCCTTTCGCCTTCAGAGCTGCCTTAATTCTACATGGCATTGATTCAACAAGGTGATAAAAGCATTCTTTAGAAATGCTGGCTCATATTGATAGGAAAACATCTTGCAGTTGATGGAGATTTGTGGGATGCACATCCAGGGCACGAAGTTCCCGTTCCACCACATCCCAAAGATGCTCTATTGGGTTGGGATCTGGTGACTGTGGGGGCCATTTTACTACAGTGAACTCATTGTCATGTTCAAGAAACCAATTTAAAATGATTCAAGCTTTGTGACATGATGCATTATCCTGCTGGAAGTAGCCATCAGAGGATGGGTACATGGTGGCCATAAAGTGGCCAATGCTCAGGTAGGCCGTGGCATTTAAACAATGCCAAATTGGCACTAAAGGGCCTAAAGTGTGCCAAGAAAACATCCCCGACACCATTACACCACCACCACCACCAGCCTGCACAGTGGTAACAAGGCATGATGGATCCATGTTCTCATTCTGTTTACGCCAAATTCTGACTCTACCATCTGAATGTCTCAACAGAAATCGAGACACATCAGACAAGGCAACATTTTTCCAGTCTTCAACTGTCCAATTATGGTGAACTATTGCAAATTGTAGCCTCTTTTTCCTATTTGTAGTGGAGATGAGTGGTACCCGGTGGGGTCTTCTGCTGTTGTAGCCCATCCGCCTCAAGGTTGTGTGTGTTGTGGCTTCACTAATGCTTTGCTGCATACCTCGGTTGTAACGAGTGGTTATTTCAGTCAAAGTTGCTCTTCTATCAGCTTGAATCAGTCGGCCCATTCTCCTCTGACCTCTAGCATCAACAAGGCATTTTCGCCCACAGGACTGCCGCATACTGGATGTTTTTCCCTTTTCACACTATTCTATGTAAACCCTAGAAATGGTTGTGCGTGAAAATCCCAGTAACTGAGCAGATTGTGAAATACTCAGACCTTTCTTTCCCATTCTGACATTCAGTTTGGAGTTCAGCAGATTGTCTTGACCAGGACCACACCCCTAAATGCATTGAAGCAACTGCCATGTGATTGGTTGATTAGATAATTGCATTAATGAGAAATTTAACAGGTGTTCCTAATAATCCTTTAGGTGAGTGAAAGAAGTTTGCAGTTTTAGTTGAAAATGGTTTTGTGTAAATGGCCCCAAAATGTCCTTTGTTTTGCTAAGGTTCATGTCATAGCTAGCATTTTATGTATCCCAAATAGTTGGATAATTTGTCAAATTTACAGCTTGATTGGAAATTACAAACATTACAAATAGTCTGTTTACAACCTTGATTTTTTTAAGTTGTCTCATAGGACATCTAAGCATGCTTTCTCTCTTGGTTGTTATACACAAGACAAAATCTGTGTTAAGGAAAAGGGTAAAACAATAAAAACTATAAATAAAAGTCATCTGAAAAATAGCAAAAATAATGTTTTCCCAATAGCATTAAAGTGACCTTAGAAAGTAGAATAACAATATCTGTTGGTTTTAATACAAATCAACCCAGGGGACATAAAAGTGCCCATAGTTAAACAAACACATAACAAACAGCAAATGGAAGCACATGTCCTCCTCTTGCTTCTTGAAAGAGAACATCATGATTCATGTCCCATCACAGTCTAACATTGCATGTCAGAGTGACAGCCATTTGTCAAAAAGCATTCAACACAAGAACCAGACGTGAAAACAGACTGTTATTTACATCCTACACTCTCCGAGTTTGCCATTTATTCTAACGATTACAGTTCATGTTTTATAGAGGCGACATTTCAAATTAAATGTGGATGTGCTTGTGGTCACCCACTCGCGGATACAATGAAAAAACATGTTTCGCAGCCGAGGGTTGAAATGCTGCAGGTTCAAACTGTCATTCAAAATGACAACATTCAACACAGATAAATTCACTTCTGTTACTTATGCACCATGTGTACTGCCAGCAGTGGTGTTTGTTTTCAGAATAACTGAAGGCATTGCAACACATGCTATAATGTTTAAAGTTATCTATATACAGTATATGTATTGCTCAACTCAGAGACAGTCATAGCCCTATTTGGACAGAAATCTGGGCACATGGGCTCATGATGCAACTTATAATGTAAAGCTTCACCTGCCTATAGGAGGATCTTTAGTTGACATGTTTGTACGCATGTGCGAGTCGTTGTGTGGCAACAAACAAACGACTGGCCAATGTACAAGCACTTTGAAGAGAGTTAGCAGGCAAAATCCACAATATATAAGCACTTTAATATCTGAAGACCGGAGGAGGTTTGGAGAGAAGCTCAAAATTTGTACTGGTGACAAAATCTAAGTTATTCAAAGCCCATATGTAATTTGGAACGTCAAATAAGCGTTGGTCCGACTCGACCGTGTCTTCGCCACCAATCTGCTGGGGAGACATTTATCTTATTTAATAGAAACTGGACCAACAACAACATCACTCATGAAAGATTAAAGGCTTTCAAAAGTCTGGAGGCCTATGATTATGTTGTTTCTGAAAAGTTGGGCCGATCTTTTCTGCCAGAAAGCAGTGATAGTGCTGAAAGCAACATGACATCATGACTTTTGCGTAAACACACACGCCGTAGTCGAACTGCGAGTGGTGTGTTATCTATGGGGCTGTTTACACCTGGCCACTTCATGCGTTTTCTCAATCGGATAGCTATCTGATTTATCAAAACGATTCCATTTACACCTGGTCACATAAATGTGTTTTTGCAAAACGGATATAAATCCGATCTTCAACTCCCGCGTTATATGCGGATTTAATGAAGTGCACGTCACTGAAAGCAACAGAAAGGAGCTGCATTTTATTGATCATCGGCTAATTTCAAAATCAGCAAAGACGGCGATAAGAGAGAGCGGCAACAGAACTGGTAAGATCATTTCGTTTCTTTACTTTTAATGAAGATGGTAGTGTTAATTGTCTGCGACTTACTTTCACTTTGATTTGCGATAGATTGCGCCGCGCTGGCTTGATAGGTGCTCAGCTGCTCATCTGAGGTGATGCGTGTCGCAGTCAGCGTCGTCATATTTGACTAAAATAGCATGACATATGGCCTATAACACGCTCTCACGTGTTTATTTTTTAGCATTTTTAGGAGTAGTAACATTTACAAATGTGGTTTCAAGAACCAGATGCATTTACACATGTCCAGTTTCGTCTGGAATGCGACCCAGACCACCTTCTGAAGTGGTTTGAGCGATCGGATTCAAATCCGTCTCGAATGCGTTTCGGGGGCATTTACACCTGGTCTTTTCACGATCAGATAGCTATCCGATCACAGAAAACGCATGAAGTGGCCAGGTGTAAATGGCCCCTATATGCATTTTGAGCTATGCGTGTATACGTATACTCTACGCCGGTAAATGTCCAGAGCGAAACGAAGCAAAATGTAGATCTACATCTGGGGAGCGATATTTTTTTCCTAGGATGGTAGGGGAAGACTCATAAATGCTATTAAACCCAGTGACGGGTAGGTTTAGGGACGGGGGTTGGGGTAGGTCGTCTATTTATATATACAGTAATGTAACGTTTAGTCAACGGTGTTCATAAAGATTATACGTGTTGGAAATACGAATTAGCGTGTTATACATGTGCCATTTCATGAGATCAGTCTGTTAAAGCAGAGGTTAGATCTGGCCAAGCAGTGTCACAGTGTGATTCACATCTCCTGTGGGTGATCGCAGAACTGCGAAATAATCACTGCTCACTGCGACTGCAAAGCCGGGTAAATCTTCATTGATCAGTGTTCTTATTTATTTATATGTTGAAAATGAAATGAAAACCTTTTTATCAGGCCTCCAACAAGCCGCACAATCGACGACACAGCATGAGTGAACCATCCTCTTCTCTAAATCTGCCTCCAAACGTGCAAAACAATCAAATTACAGGTATCTGTGTTTCCTGCCACACGATTCCCATGATGCAACGCGACAAACATAAACAATGACGTCACAAAAGATCCGCCTTTCAATAACTATTTTTATGACACACAAAAGACCAAACAGTGATGTCAAACAGGGTAGACAGACAATGTTTTCAGAAACCCTTTTTGTGGTTGAAACTTTGAACCAAGAAGTGATAGCTATCAAGAAGTGGTCTTAATATTAAAAATATAGCCCTGTATCTTTTGTGGAAGTCTCCAGACAAAAATATGTTTGTCCAATCATTGCATTTGGTCCGAATGCAATGATAGGATTTCTTTTTTACTACTTTCCTATATGTATTTTCATACCATTGCACAAATAAATATATAGGACTATTCTAATTTATGAATTATTGTAATAAGTTTAAAGGCACAGTTCGTATTTTAACTCTCATTGTTTAAGTAACCCTGAAAAAACTAATAGAGCATTTCATATATTTAATATTTTTAGTGAGATAACTGAGTTATTTTAACCACATAGGAATGTAGGATATGCAATGTATCATATGTTCACTGATGCATATGTCGAACTGAAGTATTCTTTATTAGGAATGAGGATTATGTAGCATGATGTAAATCTATTTTGAACATCTATTTTAAACATGTTTCTCTACCTTGTAAGGATAGTTCCTTTGGTCAGCATATATATGCCCAACCAACCTTGGTGTACTGACTCAGAGAAAGATGAGCATAAAGAATATCTCTCCAGAAAATTGTCTTTCTCTCCTACGTCTTGACAATTAATAATAATAAACAGATCTCTTGGCAAAATAACTGCTGTTCACGTCCATGATCCAAGAACAATGGGGATGAAAGCTTAATTCTAAGTCTACAATAACATTTGCTGTTGCGTGATGCAGCATTCACACAGCCATGTATTGACACAATTAGTGTCAGCAAAAAGTTTAGCTTTAAATGGATAGCTCACTTTGAAATTAATTTTTGATATGTTTTATCTTACCTCAAGGACATCCAAGATGTAGGTGTCTTTGTTTCCGCAGTAGTTTCAATTTTGATATTTTTAGGTCAAACCGTTCTTGTCTGTCAGTTATATAATGGAGGTCTATAGGGTCCACCACAAAGAGCATGCACAGAGAAGTCCAAATTAAACATGATTTAATGACTCGTAAATGTAAGTACACATTGATGGCCTAAGACACTGAAACGAGCAGTTTGTGTGAGAAAACGAACAGTATTTATATCGTTTTTACCTCTTGTAGCTCACAGCCACGTCCAAGTGATCTGAGGGCGAGGGCGCTTCGGTCTGCGCAAGCGCTGGAAAGCGCCAGAAGTGATCTCTTGCGCGTTGCGAAATATAACGTCTGTCCGTGATATATCGAATTTGTCTTCCATTGCAATTTCCTGTATATCTAAGATATGTTCTAGAGCTTCACACTGAAGGAATGACGGACGAAAGTTTCGGAGGCGGTGTGCAAGCGTGATTGAAATAACGTGAGGTCGAATTTTTTTTTTAACGTGCGAAAATTTCGCATGCGAATTTCTGGACTTGGTGTGCAATGGCCTTAACACTTCTGAAATCTCTGTGTAAACAATGAGTGACGCACATGCGCGAGAGATTACTTCCGGGGTTTCCGCGCTTGTGCAGATAGAAGCGCCCTCGCCCTCAGATCACTCTGGACGTTACCGTGATTACAAGAGGTAAAAAATGATATAAATACTAAATACTGTTTGTTTTCTCACACAAACCCATCGTTTTGTGTCTTAGGCCATCAATGTGTACTTACATTTACGAGTCATTAAATCATGTTTAATTTGGACTTCTCTGTGCATGCTCTTTGAGGTGGACCCCATAAACCTCCATTATATGACAGACAAGAACGGTTTGACATAAAAATATCAAAATTGAAAATACTGCAGAAACAAAGACACCTACATCTTGGATGCCCTTGAGGTAAGCTAAAACATATCAAAAATTCATTTTAAAGTGAACTATCCCTTTCTATAGGTTCAGGTAAAAAAAAAAATTATCAGTGCAGAACCTGAAAGCTAAAGGAGCTTCATGATGTAAACACATTTTTATAGCTCAAATTCTCAGGAGAGTTCACAGACAAAACCAAAAGCACATGTACTGACAGCGAGGCCAATCCATCTGACAGCCCCTTAAGACCCATCATCATGTTCTTTCATACACTGTCATATAGAAAAACGTCATTTTGTGTGACCAGTCCATCTGACACAGACCGCCACAGCTCAGAGCCAGCCTAAGCAGGCATAAAAATAGAGGAGACTGTTTCAGACTAATCCTTTTAATAGAGCTCTGTAAACTGCGAAGACGTCCACAAGTACTCTTCAACCAAATGCCTTAAATATGCGATTTAAGCTGAAGCTCTCTTATCTCCTGTCATGGAGAGGTGGATAGCGGCGCGGTCTCTGACATGGCTGCCATGTATTTTACGGTGAATGCAATTCAATGTCAGTCTCGGCGCGAAATCGCTTTCACGTGTCTGATGTGCAGAGGAGGCACTGCCTGCGCTCGTGCAGTGCGTGGAGATAACAAACTGTCTGCGCTTTCACCTCACATCACACTCAATTACACTGTAGTGGAGTTAACTGCTGTCGACCCACCTATCCCATAACACATATATATATATATATATATATATATATATATATATATGGTTATATAAATCTCTCCAATAACTCACAAATGTAACTAGTTAATATTGGTATTGATGGTGGAATAGGCCTACAGTTGAGTACATTTGCACTTGCGGATTGTTTTCAGTTTATCTAACTAATCTTTGTGCCATATCTTCTTAAGTGGTGGCAATTTCGGATTTTATAGCTTGTTATAACTGCCAGGACAGTAAGTGTGGGACACTTTTTTTATTGCGTTTTTTTTTTCCTCATATGAAATATATTTTCTCATATAGCCTCTCATATATTTTAGTAGCCTATAATCATAAAAGGGTAGGCTGTCATTCGAAAGTTCAAAATTAATTCTGTGAAAACGGTTTGGAAATTGGACAATGCATTACAATAAAAAACAATCCTTTAAAACCTTTTAGTGTTATAACCTTTAGATTTGGAACAAAACTTGGTTATACATTATAGTAATTTATAGCAATTTTAGAGTCTACATTTTTAAAAAATATTTATTTTATAGGCTATAACATATTTGGTTCTGTATATTCACTTTACAGTAAACCTTTTTAAAAAATGTTCACTTGAATTATCTGGTGCCCAGCTAACAGAATTATGTTCTAAAAATGTTGTGGGAACAGTGATTTGCAATGCCTCTAAAATTTTAATATGTGAAGAGTTCAGATGCAAAAGCCTCTAAATGCCATTTGAAATTTTCTTCTAAAATGACAATTTTTATCAAGCTTATTTAAGTTCAGTAAATTCACTTAAATGACAATAGGTAATCTTCATTGCCATTTAAGTGAAATTACTGAACTTTAATATACAAGCTTGATAAAAAATTATCATTTTAGAAGAAAAATTTCAAATGGCACTTAGAAGCTTTTGCATCTGAACTCTTCATGTCTAGTTTTCTTGTCATGATTAGAATGTTATTTAGGGTTCTGATAATGTAATAGTACAACATTCTCACAATATGCATTTTTTGAACGTTTATTTGTAATGTTCCAAGAATGTTAACCTTCATCAAATATCAATAACATCATAAGGAATGTTGATCTAAGAACATTATGAAAACATTCATCAAGTACAGATAACATCATAAGGACATTTCTGTCATGTTATCTGAGCTTAAGTTTAGTTTGAGTTGGACTAGTTTGTTTTTTATTGTTCATTTCCATGGTTTTTCATTGTTTGATTAATACGTTCCACCGGTTTCTCGTTTCTTCCTTTGTTGACATTTGTATAGCCCTGAGTTTTGAGTGTTATTTGTCCGATCATGTTGCAGTTACATTGTTCTGTTTGCGTTGTGTGAAGATTCTGATATTCCTGTGTGTTTTATATTGAGTTAGTGCTTAATAAAGACCACTGCTGGGAATAGATCCTGTTTTTTTCCTTCCTTGTTGGAACATTATGAGAACTGTTCATCAAGGAACAACATCATAAAGAAAATGTTGTTCATTTATACAAACAAATTAAATAAAAAAGCTGCAATATATGTCAATAGATGCACATCAATAACTGTAGCCTATTATTACGGCCCAAGCACCAATGGTGAGAGGACCCTATTGTTTTTGCTCTGTTTCTTCTTCTTCTCTTAAATAATTGCTTTTTAGAGGGCCTAAACATGCTTCGAAAACTCATGAAACTTTGCACATGCTTCAGAAAGGGTGAAAATTTACGTGTGATATGGTTTTCAAAATTGGGTGGGACAAATTCTTTAAATTATTGCCCCCACATTTTGCCCCGCTCTATGTTTCACGTACAGGTATGAAATTTGGTATATAAATGTAATGACCCAATACCTATAAAAAAGTCTCTTGGAGCATAGCCCTAAATACAACAGGAAGTCAGCTATTTTGAACTTCCTCCTAGACTTTGTGCATTTTTCTAATTTCCTTATGTTGTACTTTAACAAACTCCTCTACAGTTTTGATCTGATCCTCTTCAAATTTGGTGAGTGTAATCTTAAGGCCTTTACGACGTTAAATTGCGAAGATCTTGAGTTTGCGTCGAAGGGTGTGCCCTAAGCGGCCTGACAAATGTACACACAATTTCAGCCTTTTGGTGATTTGTGCATGAATATGTCATATAGGTCAATATTGCTTGCAGTTCGGATGTTGCTAGGCAATCACAGACAGCCTTCAGTAACTCAGGCATACAATGTCCGATCTGCCCCAAACTTCACATGTTTGATAAGAGTCATGTCCTTAACACATTACCATGCTCATATTTGGTTATAGCAATAGCGCCACATGCTGATAACAGGAAGTGTGGCAAATACAAATACTTATCATAGTCTTCTATATTTATTATCATTCTATACTTCCCACCGTGCTCTATCTTCCTAAAACCGCAAGGTGGCGAGGGCACAGGTGCGAGGGCCCTTTTCATCACTGCTTGCAGCTTTAATATTTGATTGCATTTTATTTTGCGGTTTGGCTAGACCGGAGATCACATAGATATCCCTGAAACCTGAAGAGAAACCAGATCATCACCTGAAGAAAACTGAGGCAATTTCAGATTTCTTTAGGAGGCTGAGATGAAAGACAAAAAACAAAGTCCATGGGTCTGGCAATATTCACATATCTATACAATCTCTACATATACTGCATTATTAAAGCAACGATCAAATATGTCTATAAGGACATCTATATGCCCTCCTGAAGGTCAAACTGTAGAGGATGGTACCCAAGGTTATGACAATGATAAAAACTCTGTTTTGAGTGCAATGTAAATGACTTTGGATGAATGTGTCTGCCAAATACATAAACAGATTCTATGCTTATAAATGACTCCCATTTTGTTTAGCTTAAACACAAAAAGCATGATCAAAAGATAAAAAAAATATAACCAGACTTACGTCACCAAGGGAGGGAAGAGGGAATGCATAATTTACACTGACAGCAGCTGATAGGAAAGCAACTGCAAAGACAAAGAAACATTAATGGGTCTCAAAATCATGTTTAAAAGACAAATTTGAGAACTTTATTTTACTTTATACATCTTTAGGGTTGTATGTGAATATGGAGCCATGAAAAAAAAAATCAAAATCTCAAAACAGAATATTCTGCATCGTCACTGTATTTATTGAAAATTCCTTGTGCTGCTCTGTCATCCCAGAAACAATTCTCATGCGCGCCACAAACTGATATAAAGGCGATTAATGCCGGTGGGGAAATAGTTGGGAGTTAAATTGCCTTGTATCCTGTCCTACCCAAGAAAACACCTCTCAGTTCACATTTCATGGTTGAGCGAATATAATCTTTTTTCACTCCAAATGTGCTGAGTTTCCTTTCAAGCTCAGCTGCTGAGACTGTTTCTCTGCATTACCATCAGAGAGTAAACACATTTCAGAAGGTCACTGTCAAAGCCGGCAAACTTTATTTTATACTCTCAAGTTCAAAATTGTGAAAGTCGCAGTGTGAGAGAGTCACCCAAAAAAATAGATTTTAACCCCTTACAGCACTCTCCATCTCCCACCAAATGCTGACTGTAACATTGATAACATTTCTATTAGCCATGTCATCTCTTAACTGTGTCGCTATCAGCAAAGTGTTCAAATTTTTGACAGCACCCCATATGGATACAAATGGATTGGATGGCTGAAGAGGAGAGATTAGCAGGCCATCTTGTTATACAGGCCTCTCAAAGTTACTGACAAAAGCAATATTTCATATTAGCATGAAAAACTGAAGAGGAGAACAGCTCAGATTGAGAATAGATCATTTTCTTTTGAGGGCTGTTATACTCTGAGCAGCAAAGGACAATTTGTGTTGAACCTCAAAAAAATGACCTATAGAAATGTAGACATTAACTGAAACACTTCCATTTTAGATGTGATTGAGTAATTTAACATTTAAAATGAGTAAAACGTACAAAAAACAATACAGAAAAACGTAACATTTAAGTCACCATTATGGTGATTGGTGTTTGTTTTAGGTTTGTTTTAAAATGAACGGTTTTCTCCTTCAGCGATTCTGATTTTTTTTTGGTGTAAACTTTACTCATTTTAAATGGTTAACTTTTAAAGGAATAATTTGATTAATTATTACTCAATTCTAATGTGTTCAATTTAATTAATAATATTGTTTGTAATCTGTTGCCACAATTTTATTGATTAGATAAAGCATATTCATTTTTACAGTGTCAGCATAGAATATCAATAACTTACAGCTAGTCCAAGCAAGTGAAGTCAATTCGAAAATACAAAATATATAAAACTATAAATAATTCCCTATCAAATATTGCATTTTGGTCACCTCTGGTCTCACTATATAAAGATGATGGTTATGTAAGCGACTTATACAAGCTTTTAATCTCCATTTCAGTATCTTTAAGAGACAATTCTGATGAATGAAGGATCTGGGTGCAAAATAAATCTGTTACAATACAGATCAGTTTCAGGGGCATGAGAACGATCAAGAAGTGATATACACATTATAAATCTCATTAACCTCTCTTCACGAGCAAGATACAGATACTGTCAGATTAAAAATGAACACTTGAAATAGAAACTTCTAAACTTTAAGCCATTTTTGAAACCCAAACAGTGGCGCTCAGCGAGCTCGTGAGTTCTTATTCCGAAGGGAATGCACTGATAAAATGCATGGGGAGAGCGGGGCACAACCTAACACATTTTGGTTTTGGCTAAATTAATTAAAAAAATAATTAGGTTAGATTCATATTTTTTTTTTACACAAGCAACATACACATCTCTGCTACAAATGACCACTTAGAATCTTTTTTCTAGGACCTACCATTTTCGCACAGTTGCACTGAAAGTGACAGAAGTACAAATGTTACATCTTACCCCATATGCAGGGTTAATTGTAAACAGATAGAGGGGTTAGTTGCTAACACTTGTGTGTAACACACATAATTCAGTACTATTTTATTCGTATAGTTTGATATTGTTTGTGCATCGGTATAGACAGATATCCATACATCCATCCCTCATCCAATCATCCTTCTATTGTGGATCAATATCATGGAGACATAGAAAAGGGCTGCATAGTTTTGCAATAAATAATAATAAACAAAATTATAAATATTATAATTGCAATTAAATTAGATTTGTGTGTGGCAGCTGCATGTACAAATATTATTATTAATAATAATAACAGTAATAATAATACAAATTAGCTTAAAATAAAAAGTTTAAAGGGTTTATTGCAATCAAAACAGGCAATATTTTTAACAAATAAACAAGTTATCATTCATATAGGACACTACATTATAAACATTTTAAATTCCAACATTGTTTGATGAAAGTTTAACAAAGTTAAATGTATAAATAAATACTCAAACCTGAAAAGTTGTGTGGCTCCGTTTTCATTTGATTATCATTGTACACTTGGCGGCTTAGTTGTAACACTCTGTTAGAACTAACCCCGCTGTGTATTACATATTTTAACCCTAGCTAACAGTCGCTGAGTAATTGCTGACATGTTTCAAAGTCGGTGCTATGTTTGAGCCAACAAGACAGTGATTAAGGCAATATAAAGTTTGATTTGCAAATCTATACACCCAACTCAGAAACCAAAAAAACCTATGATAAAAAATTACTTTCATGGTGTCAAAACACTCTTTGTCCAGTATCTTCACGAAATATAATCAAAACTTTCTGGAATTTGCGGGAGACCGTCTTCTGGCAGCAAGAAAAAAATAGCAGAAAGACAACCTGCTTGATCCCTACGAACCATGAAACAGTCCGTGTTACATTTAACCCGCGTGCTAGGTTGTGCCGCGCTCCCGTACTTTGAAAGTCACATTGGATAAAAGTGTCTGGCAGATGCATAAACACAAGGGCTAAAACTTGAGTATAAAATGTAAAAGACAAGTCTTTTCTCCTCAGGAAGTTAACTGTCTGTCAGCTGCTCAGTGCACAATGCCAAGCATGCAGGTCATAAATATTAATTGCATTATGTGATGTTCACCTAACTCATTTGCTGAAAGTCCTACGTCGAGCGCTGGTGGGATTACCAGTTATCACTTGCGCATTTATGCGTGTACACATTAAAAGCGGCTGGTTGGCACAGTCTTCCACTCGGCCAATACCGGGATCGGCATCATTTTAGAAAAAGTTTCATGATATAATTGTGTCTGATGGTTTGAGCCATGCAGACTGGAGGCGATGCAACAGCAGGTTGGATCTCAGAAACCATCTTGACTGATGAGCCAGAATGGGGCTAATTGAATTGAGTCATAAATCAGCGGATCGGATGAGTGAGGCTGAAAAAGAACTAAAGCTTGGCTCATGAAAACGAGAGTTGGCTTACGACCGATCTGGGAAGGAGATGTATTTGAGGGTACATCGGGCCATCTGAGAGCGACTTCTCCTCCCACTAGTCTGGACAAGCAAGCAAGCACTGAGCTGTTCCATTTATTATATGTCCCTCGCACCCCGCTTTATGCCATCTTCATTTCTAGACATGGAGTTAAAGTGGGCCAAATACACAGAAGCAGATGGCCAGAACCATTGGCACCCGGCCCTGGTCACCTCAGACGACAGGCTGTTTGTGTCCAGATGCCCTGATCTCCAACTTTTGCTCCAGTGGTGCGTTCATTCTATGGTCTGCAGCATCTGCTTTACTTCACACTCATTCTTTTCTTTACATACCTTCATCCGTCTGGCTCTAGCACACACCCTGAGGGGACGAGGTTGCGTTTACTCCTGACCCCGTGTTAAGTTTGCATTAAAGGAACACTAAGTACGATTTTTTACCTTAAAATAACGTTTCCAAAATCATTTCAGTGGTTCATCATGTCGCGTTCGTGACTCTCCTGTTCGAACTCGTTGTCGAAATAAAACGAATCTTTATTCGAGTCTATTTGGTTCATTCAACGAAGTTAGAAACGCTTATAACAGAACAGAGGAAGACTACCATTTAAGTTTATAAAACTTAAAGGGTTAGTTCACCCAAAAATGAAATTAAGTCATTACTTACTCACCCTCATGTTGTTTCAATCTCTAAGACCTTCGCTCATCTTCGGAACACAATAAAGATATTTTTGATTGAATCTAGAGCTGGGATCACTCCTCCATAGACTGCCTAAGGGACTGGCTTCTGACGGCCCATAAAGTCATTAAAGAAAATGTTTAAATATTCCATGTGCCTATAGTGGCTCAATTATAAGTTTATCAAGCGACAGACTACTTTTGTGTAAAAAACATAAATAAATGACTTTATTTGACTATTCCATTACTTCCTTACGGGCGCATGCGCGAGAACTAAGACTGAGGACGTTCTTCTTTGACTTACTTCTTGTTACCGGCTGCTCACCGCTGTAGGAATAAATTACCGCCACCTACCCTATAAGATGACGATCCATAAATATAAAGCGCTCCGGATTATAAGTCACACTGTCGTTTTTTGAGAAGATTAAAGGCTTTTAAGTGCACCTTCTAGTGCGGAAAATACGGTAATTGAAAAGCGTATGTACAGCGCTGGATCTTCCTCTTGCTTGTAAACAGAAAGTTTTGCGCTTCCAGCTATATCAGCACATCATCTTAATACGGTAGGTGGCGGCAATACTCCTAAGCGGTGAGCAGCCGGTAACAAGAAGTAGTCGAATGAGAACGTCCTCGTCTCAGTTCTCTCGCATGCGCCCATAAGGAAGTAATAGAATAGTCGAATAAAGTCGTTATTTATGTTTTTTTTCGCACAAAAAGTAGTCTCGTCGCTTGACAAACTTATAATTGAGCCACTGTAGGCACATGGAATATTTAAACATTTTCTTTAATGACTTAATGGTCCTTCAAGAGCCAGTCCCTTAGGCAGTCTATGGAGGAGTGATCCAGCTCTCAGATTTAATCAAAAATATCTTTATTTGTGTTCCGAGATGAACGAAGGTCTTACGGGGTTGGTACAGCATGGGGGTGAGTAATTAATGACTTAATTTTCATTTTTGGGTAAACTAACCCCTTTAAGTTTGCATTAAAGCAACACTAAGTAAGATTTTTTTACCTTAAAATAACGTTTCCAAAATTATTTTAGTGGTTCATCAAAGTCGCGTTCGTGACTCTCCCTGTTCGAACCGTTCGTCAAAATAAACAAATCTTTATTCAAGTCATTTGGTTTCATTCAACGAAGTCACAAACGCTTAATTACAGAACAGAGGAAGACTACCATTTAAGTTTATAAAACTGAAACTTTTTTTTTTTTTAAATGAGTGATCGATCTCGCTTGATAAGACACTTATTCATTCGTCTGGAATCGTTTAAAGCCCTTTGAACAGTTTGCACTGAAAGTGTCTTTTGGACCTTGAACCGTTTGGTTACCGTTAAAGTGCAATATATGGAGAAAAATCCTGGAATGTTTTCATCAAAAACCTTAATTTCTTTTCGACTGAAGAAAGAAAGACATGGACATCTTGGATGACATGGGGCACCATGTCACTAAGGCACCATGACACAGCAGGATGTGTGAATACAAGAAAATGGATTACAACAATAAATCAATTACTCTAGTTGTGCATGTTTTTTTTAATAGTTTATATAAATAAAACATGCATAACTAGAGTCATTGATTTATTGTTGTAATCCGTTTCTTGTATTAGCATGTTAGACACAAACAGAGAAAGACAGGAAGATAGCCTCTATCTTTCTGCTGTCATCATTGCTGACATAAACTGGTCGGTGTTGGTGTTGCTGAATATTAACATTGTCTTTCAGCAGAAGTCAGGTGACATGTATGTCAGGTTGTGATGGAGGAGTCTTCTATCTATTTCAAATGAACTGCCTCAAGCTCCAACCAGAGAGAGCCTGAAATAAGCATCACGTGACAGATGCATGCTCATTGCTCATGCACACTCGCTTTTGCACATGCACAACAAATTGCATCATGCACCCACAATCCATTTAACCAGCCACTAAATGTGCTGAGATAGCACTGCGTCGTGAATATTCAAATGAAGTCATTGTCATTTTCTCAGCACAAACACACGTCCGCTTATGCAAATTAAGCTCATTATAAATGTGCATTACTCAGAAAAACTCAGCACTATTTGCCCACTGCAATTAACGTCACTCTATTTCCACAGATCTCAGGCAGTAAATTAAATTGTATTTAAGAGATGTTTATTTACAGTTACACACTCAACTGCCTCGATCACAGCTGATGCTGTAAACTTCCTGTAAAGTATGCCATACCACTGAGTAGCATTCTTCACAACTGTCAATTAAAGAGGGAAATATAAAGCATGATATAAACCTCTGTACCACTCATCCAAAACATGGATCAGTAACACCATCCTGCTGTGTCATGGTGCCTTAGTGAATCAGCTTGATGTTTTATTAATGGCAAACTGTTCAGCGGACCCCTGACCGTGAATGAACACAAGAACCTCTTACAGTACACACTCCAGTACAGTTTCCACACTCCTTTGTAGGTTTACCCTTGAGACTAAACTTACAAAGAAATGTTGCATAAATACTGTGCTGGAATGTGTGAGGCTAGGGTTAAAATATAATTTTTTTTCTGTTTTTTTTTTCTTCTGTCTTTAGTCACACAACGTTGTTTTATTTCATTTAATGGCCTGGCAGAGGAATACAGCGCTTTTAGCCGTTTCGTTCATCCGTGTGTATGGGGATTATTTTGAAAATGGTGTTGTCTGTACAAGGGAAACTCAAAGGAAAAACTTCTCCGTTTTAAAGGGATAGTTCACTTTTTAATTAATTTTTGGTATGTTTTTGCTTACCTCAAGGGCATTTCCGCAGTAGTTTCAATTTTGATATTTTTAGGAAACCATTCTTGTCTGTCAGTCATATAATGAAGGTCTATGGTCACCACCTCAAAGAGCATGCACAGAGAAGTCCAAATTAAACATGATTTAATGACTCGTAGATGTAAGTACACATTGATGGCCTAAGACATGAAACGAGCGGTTTGTGTGAGAAAACGAACAGTATTTATATTGTTTTTACCTTTTGTAACCACAGCCATGTCCAAGTGATACAGGGCGTGGGTGCTTTGTGGCTGTAGTAACAAGAGGTAAAAACGATATAAATACTTAGGCCATCAATGTGTACTTACATTTACGAGTCATTAAATCGTGTTTAATTTGGACTTCAATGTGCTTGCTCTTTGAGGTGGTGACCATAGACCTCCATTATATGACTGATAGACACGAATGGTTTCGACCTAAAAATATCAAAATTGAAACTACTGCGAAAACAAAGACACCTACATATTGGATACCCTTGAGGTAAGCTAAAACATATCAACAATTAATTTCAAGGTGAACTATCCCTTTAAGCATAAATAGCCTATATGGAAGCTTGTTTCTGCCACGGAATAAAACAATTGCGAGTTTACATCTCACTATTCTGCAGATATACAGTACTTGCGAGATATAAACTCACAATTCAGACTTTTTTCTCAATTGTGTTAGCCTGTAACGTCCAATTCAGAGAAAAAAAAAACCGACTGAGACAATTCTGACTTTATAACTTGTAATTTCTTTATTTCAGTGTTGCCAAGTCTGCAGTTTTCCTGTGGAACTGGACTACTTCTGCATTGTTGCCGCAGGTTTTTTTCTGAGTTTGGGCCGTGATTGGGCGGGTTTTGATCAGATAGTATTGGCAACCCTGCTTTATTTGCAGATTTTGCGCTCAAGTTAAAAACTTTGGATGGAAACATTTTTAATGATGTGAACTCTGAGTCCCTGGCATACATTTTTAGCACACTGAAATCTTCTACCACGTCACAGATATTTAATTGCTCGGTCTCTCGTATGAGGATATCATTGTTGACATTTACTTCGACAGGCTGAGCGTAATGCCATTAAATTATGAAGCAACACTTACCAAATAATTAGAAATTTGTCATGGACTGCACACATGATGGAATCATCTTCTACCACATTTCTGTACTTTGACGACTAGAGGCACATTGAGTGATATACAAGAATCCCTCTTCTGTTTACTGGGAAGGATCATTCTGATGGTATTGATGGATGGCACAGTATACACTATTGGTTACAGGGGTCAGATACAGCAGCCAATAAATTTGAAGAGCACTTAAATGGAGTGCTGGGACAGCCAGTAAAACACACCCACATCTGCTCCCACATCAGTCATTTTTATACCCCAGTGTTGGTGCTTTTTAAATTAATCCTGTGTTTCCACAGCTTTCTTTTGGCTGCAATATTATCATTGCATCTATACGCCACTCTGCAAGTGATAGAAATATGTTAGGTCATTCATTTAAGTGAAAGCTAAATCAAAGATCAACCAAAGATACAGGATTTCTTGACCGAAGGGAGAACTGATGTGCAACCACATGGTCTTTTTAAAAACACTACAAGTACTTCTCAACTTTCTGCGAGCAGAGCCAGGTCTGAAAAAAATGTGATGAAAAAAAGTTCAGTGATGTTATCAGATAATAATACCATGCCACTGAGTGATTCATGGTATTTACACAGTACTTAAATGTACTGTACCATGAGATTATTGGACCAAAATACCAAAATAAGGACCAAAATACTACGAAAACCTTGCATTAAAAAACAAACAAACTAAAAAACAAAACAAAAAAAAATTGTAACTGATATGTTGTCTTAATATTTCAATCTAGAAAATGCAAAGTCTCATTAATATATATAAAAATGTATCTATAAATAATATATATATATAAATAAATTAATTAGTGTGTGTGTGTATATATATATATATATATATATATATATATATATATATATATAAGACTTGAAAGAAATTATATTCAGCAAGGATGCATTACATTGATCAAAAGTGACAGTAAAGATATTTAGAATGTATATTATATTTCTGCCATCTAATAGTGACTAGATTACACAAATCAAGTCAAAACTACACTTATAGCTCTTGTTCGTCACTTTATCAAAGCTCCAGATTCTGTCAGATTTTGTTTTCTTTATTATGAACAAATCTTATGCTCAAACCACTGTCACAGGTTGATTAGCTTTAAATTAATTCATGCTGCAATGACAGGTCTGTGGGTGGATTGCTCATTGATTTTAATAGCTGTAAGTGATCCAAAGACACGTTCCCATTTAATGATACAATATAGTTGCATGTGGGAGTCTTGTACTCCCTGTCTGTTGCCCTCTCTCTTAACAAGTTTTAAAATGTGTTTCTTGGTGAATACCTGCTGGTGCAGCCCATCCCTGAGGCTGTTTATGGTCTAATTTTGAAGATGTCCTTTGACATGTCTGGAACTGGTTTTCTGAAGGACATATATTTGGTGGGCATAACCACTTTTGGGGAAAGTTACTTTGCAATTCTCAATCAATTCTCATAAGCAGATAAAACGCTGGTGTGGACGGAGATCGTATTCGTTTTAATTATCCATTTTTAAACGAAAAAAGCAGTAGTGTGGACGGGGCCTTAGTCTAGAACTACAATAACCATCATGTTAGCACGACGCCTCTGCACTTAGATTTGTCACACATGGGGACAAAAGAGCTGTCAGTCAATAAGCGATGGAAAAAAAGTAACTTCTGTTTTTTACTTGTAAAAGTAACTCAGATATTTTGTCATAATTTTTGGAAGTAATGCGTTACTTTACTAGTTTCTTTAAAAGTAATCTGATTACGTAACTCTAATTACTTGAAATGAGTTACCCCCAACACTGGGCATAACATGCATATTATTCCAACGCATTCTCATCCCAAGGCCTCATATACTAACGCTTTTGCCAATGCGTATACATCCAACACACATGGCACCCTATAGCGTCAATATTACACGCACAGAGTATGGGTAGATTTATGGGGTAGGGTTAGACCACTAGGAGGCGCCTTCTGGCACATATATATTCTGCGTCTCATATTGATGCTAAAGGGTGCCATGTGTGTTGGATGTCTACGCATTGGCAAAAGCGTCAGTATATGACACCTTGGGATGAGAACGGGCTGATTATTCTTGGCTTACAGAAAAGAGTATATAAACTCTTGCTTGAAGTGTACTTTGCTGTGTAACTTATTATGACACTGTTGATGTAGATGTATTATAATAAGCAAATACAAAATAAAGTACATATCAACAAATAGTGCTGTGCTTTACAAAGAAGATTCTACTCACAGTTGATGCCAATAGAGTCTGGCAGGATGCTATGCTTCTGATCAGCCCATTAGGAACTAAGTGGGACATCTTTCTGGAATCAGCATGACACTGTAATAAGCATAAAAATCAATAATCAATATGCAAATAGATGTATGAATAAAGATAAGTTGCAATTCAGTATGGAAATACTGATGACCTCATCCCTGTTGAATCCCCACATTGAATGATTTTTGTAACCGTATATTTGTGTGCGTGTGTAAAATTTTGAACACACACACACAGTATATATACTGTATATATCTTGTGTGTGTGTGTGTGTGTATATATATACACACTACCGGTCAAAAGTTTAAGATCGGTAAGATTTTTTTATGTGTTTAAAAGAGGTCTCTTCTGCTCACCAAGGCTGCAATTTTTTTTATAAAAAATACACAAAAAACACAATAATATTGTGAAATATTGACTTTTTTATGTTAATATATATTAAAATGTAATTTATTCCTCTGAAAAAAAGCTGAATTTATTTTCAGCATCATTTCTCCAGTCTTCAGTGTCACATGATCCTTCACAAATCACTCTAATATGATGATTTTATGCTCCAAAAACATGTATGATTATTATCCATGTTGAAAACTGTTTTTTACATTTTTATTTCAGGATTCTTTGATGAATAGAAAGTTCAAAAGAACAGCTTTTATCTGAAATGGAAAGCTTTTGTTACATTAAACACTACCCTTTTAAAAGTTTGGGGTCAGTAAGAATTTGTATTTTATTTTTAGGGGAAATAAATAAGAAATCAACACTTCTGTTCGTCAAGGATGAGTTACATTGATCAAAAGTTACAGTAAAGACATTTATAATGTTAGAAAAGATTTTAATTAAATAAATGCTGTTCTTTGAACTTTCTATTCATCAAAGAATCCTGAAATAAAAATGTAAAAAACTGTTTTCAACATGGATAATAATCATACATGTTTTTGGAGCATAAAATCATCATATTAGAGTGATTTCTGAAGGGTCATGTGACACTAAAGACTGGAGTAATGATGCTGAAAATTCAGCTTTCTTTTCAGAGGAATAAATTACATTTTAATATATATTATTAACATAAAAAAGTCATTTTAAATTGTCATAATATTTCACAATATTACTGTGTTTTTTGTGTATTTTTGTATCAAAAAATTGCAGCCTTGGTGAGCAGAAGAGACTTCTTTTAAAAACATAAAAAATCTTACCGATCTTAAACTTTTGACCGAGTAGTGTGTATATATTTAATATATATATATATATATATATATATATATATATATATATATATATATATATATATATATATATATATATATACATACATACACACATATATATACAGTATATATATATATATATATATATATATATATATATATATATATATATACATATATATATATATATATATATATATACATACATATATATACAGTATATATATGCAGACGTTTTGTACATACGTGTGTGTGTGTGTGTGTGTGTGTGTGTGAAATGTATCATAAACACGTTTAAAGTTCCATAAAGTTCAGATAAAATCATCACTGTAAATATCTGCCTTAGATTATTCAAACAAATCTATCGACAGCTGTTAGACCTCACAGACCTTTTGTCACGGCACACCCATCCCCTCTGAGTATTAGTGATGCTCCCGAGTGCTTCTGCACTGAATCCTCCCACATTTTAAAACTCTTCGCCTCTCTTCTAAATGTCAGAGATAATTTATGGAACAGCTGTGATGCTGTTTATTCACTTACGACTGAAGCTTTAAAACAGCGAGAGAAGAACAACACTTGCAGGTACTTAGCGTCAGTTTGAGCCACATCAGCAGCCGAAACATATGCTTGGTGAACGAAGATAAAGCCAGACGCAGCTGAGAACGGGGTTTGTAATGGGTGATCAACGGCTGGATTTGCACAAGGTACTGCTCTGAGACCCACAGTCAGCTCAGTAATTGGTGCAGAACAAATACCTTTTTCAAGCGCATCCAGTTAATTGAATGGAAACGGGTAACATATGGTACCTGAAAGTGTTATTGTATGAAGTATTATTTTGATGATGCATGCCACTTCATGCACAATAGTTGGCTAGCAGAAGATTCCCAGATAAACACCTGTGAGGTTTTGTGGTTTCATGTTGATAATTTTGACATTTAACAAAAAAAAAACTTTTACAATTACCGCTTTCATGGATGTGCTAAAGAGAACTAAGGTGATTATTTTATTAGTAGAGCGCTTTTTACAATTCATGGTGTTTCAAAGAATAAAACCTTGCATTGATATCTTAGGGTTAGTTCACTCAAAAATGATGAAAACTGAGAGGTGGCGGTAATACTCCTAAGCGGTGAGCAGCCGGTTATGAGAAGTAGTCGAATGAGAACGTCGTCATCTCAGTTCTCGAGCATGCGCCCATAAGGAAGTAATGGAATAGTCGAATAAAGTCGTTATTTATGTTTTTTTCGCACAAAAAGTAGTCTCGTCGCTTGATAAACTTATAATTGAGCCACTGTAGGCACATGGAATATTTAAACATTTTCTTTAATGACTTTATGGGCCGTCAAGAGCCAGTCCCTTAGGCAGTCTATGAAGGAGTGATCCAGCTCTCAGATTTAATCAAAAATATCTTTATTTGTGTTCCGAAGATGAACGAAGGTCTTACGGGGTTGGTACAGCATGGGGGTGAGTAATTAATGACTTAATTTTTATATTTGGGTGAACTAACCCTTTAAAGTTCAGTGGTTGAGACCTTCAGAGGGATTGATGAAATACAGATGATATTGAGACGAGCTAAAGCCTGACTGCCAGAGATGTAGTCCATGATTCTCGCTCCTTTAATTGGTGGCAGGATTAAGTCGTTTAGCTCTTCGAAAAGGTCAGCGCTCTCTGAAGAGGCAGTGGATGGGAGAGGTGAATGACCCTGAGCTGAGAGATATGACCTTTAACTCAGTTACATACGGTGAGAGTGGAAACATGACGTCTGATGCGAGGCCAAAACATGTCACAACACACTCCTTAACTTGAGCTGAATTCGCCAAAGTTTGTGTGGAGGATGAAAAAGTATTGAATTCATGAATATTCCCAGGATGGTAGGGATTGCTGCTTTATTCTTTAGGATAAAACTGAGAGAGGAA
This sequence comes from Hybognathus amarus, assembly GCA_030378365.1. Classification (NCBI taxonomy): domain Eukaryota; kingdom Metazoa; phylum Chordata; class Actinopteri; order Cypriniformes; family Leuciscidae; genus Hybognathus; species Hybognathus amarus. The sequence continues at coordinate 108,791 of JAQIUQ010004277.1, forward strand.
GAGAAAGACTCTGCCTCTGGAGTAATCAGAGAAGATTTACATCAAGTTACCGATCTGAAGTCCGCTGAAGGAAGGCCTGTTCGCTCTGGGAGTTTCTCGCTCCTTATGCGGAAAGTATCGCACCAAAAGAGAGCTGATGCTTGTTTCACATGCCAATATGGTGACGCACACACCTAATGTGGAGATAGAGCCGAGATTCACCTAAAATAAGGTCACAAAACACAAAAAAGGAACAAGTTAACATGTTTAAAGCTGTGCTTTTTTTACACAACAAAAAATTCCCTATCTGAGCAGCCGTTTATTGGTAAATGATAGAGAAAGACCCTGTTTATGGGCAATTTATTTTTAAATCAACCCCTCATGGGACATTTAACAAAAGACATTTGCACCCTTTGTATTCTGAAATGTAATTATCATCATAGCCAAATGAGTGAACAATCATCCACAAGTTAAACACTGTCATTCATGTTTATGAAAACATTAGGAAGGCCATTCTGATGCAGTTTAAAAAATATCAAATGTTAATCATCCATATGAATTGCTGAACCTAAAAATTATACAAAAGCTTTTATGTATTTTTTTGTTAACAGGAACTATGTTAATGTGCTAAATAATATTCTACTAAATTGACAGCTCTATTTAACACTAAAATTAACTTGAATACTAGCAACAACTATCTTTCAATTACTTTGTGATTTATTTTTTAATTGAACTGTCAGAACCTGAGAGAACTTATTGTATATTAAATAGTGTTTCACAAAGTTAAAAATGGTAAAAGTCGCTTTATGAAATCAAAGAGAATCTGTCAGTCAAAAGTATTATTTCAGGTGTTTAAAGGCAAAAATATCCTGGCCAAAAATAGTTTTCACTATGCAAATTTAAACATAATTTTAAGACTTTGACTTAGTTGCTTGAAAGGATCCCACTGGGTTTCAGCGACATATGTTAAAATCTGTAATATGAATAATTAAATGTACATATGAACACATTCTCATCCTTGGGCGTCATATAGGTCATGCTTTAAACATTGCGTCTAAATCCGACGCACATGGCACCCTTTTAGCGTCAATATAACACGCTTCGGTTATGGGTAGGTTTAGGTCTGGGGTAGTGTTAGAGTTAGACCACTAGGAGGCGCCTTCTGGCCCATATATATCTGCGTCTCATTGACAAAAAGGGTGTCATGTGCGTTGGATATAGACGCAATGTCAAAAGCGTCACCTATATGAAGCCTTGGGGATGAGAACCAATTCACGACCAATTCGTAATCGAATTCGTTACGAGTGATTAAAAAGTGACTAATTCGTACTAATTCATATGACCTCACTCGTGCAAACTTGTACGATTCTGTCTAAACCCACATGATGGTTGGGTTTAGGAGCGGGGTCAGGGTAGTTAATTCGTAGGAATTCATACAAATAGGCCAATTCGTAAAATATGTACGATTTAGCAAAAATCATACTAATTTGTACGAATGAGGTCGTATGAATTGTTATGAATTAGCCATCTCGTAAAATTCGTACGAATTCCCGTGAGATCGGGTTGGGCTGACATATATCAACACCAAACATATTTGAACATTAAAAATGATTTAGAGGATATTATCAGAATTTTTGTCAGAATTCTACATTCTTAACATTGCCATGTGGTTTAACAATGACTTCAGATATCAAAGTAAGCTGTTATTGCTAGAAAGGAGATGTACTGTCATGTTTACATCATAAAATAATAGAGGGTTGTTCATAATTATATTATCTTTCAACAAGGAACTTTTCCAGCAACTTCCTGTCAATGTTCCCGTCTGTATTTGACTTGAAGTTTGTTTCACCCTGAGCAAGCTGCAAAGAGCAGTTTCATCTGTCACAGGAACCTGCAAGTCACTTATTCCCTCTGACACCCTGACAGGAGGAACACTATAATGACAGTCTAGACACAGTGGAAGAGTACGGGTCTTTAAGGCAGACCCTCCACAGGGAATGAAAAAGCGACTGGAGCTACAAACAAAGCCCAAGAAGGGATCACTCATTTCCAGCCTATATTTTTGAGGATTGATAACTCCGTTTCCACAACAAGAATAACCCCAGTAGCATTGGGGAATGCAGATCGCATTTTGCTTTTTCGCTCGCCATGATAATTATTGCCAAAACGGCTTATTAGAACATGCAGAGATTATTGCTATATACTGCAAAACACTCTTTCCTTCTTGAAATGTTCGTATCATTAAAAGCACATACATAGTTAGGAGGATGCTTTTAGTATTTTTTTTCTTTTTTTAAGGGAAAACATTTTTCCAAGAACATGTACAGACCCAAGGCCCTTGTTAAAGGCACTCCCAAGACTAAATCAACACATTTAGGCCGCTAAATGGAGTGGCAGGCACTTTTTTGCTAGTTTCAGCCTGACGCCGTTATCATTTTTACTTCCTGCACCACATTGTTTAAATAGCAAATGCATTTGTGCCCATCTGTCTCGCTCATGGTCTGAAAACATTTTGTGTTCAGGTGTATTGTTGGCGAGTTGCTATTTTGAGGCAACTTTTTGTTTGTTATTTAAAGGGCGCATTAGTAACATGCGCCTATAGCGGGTTCACAAAGCATGTACATTCTGCTAATTACACACACAGGGATGCACACACAAACATGCCAAATATTAAAAATGAAAGGATTACAATGTAAAAGTTTATTATTGTGAACATAAAGATATGGTGGAATCTGTCTTGTCCCGTAGATGGTCTGTTTGCACGCTTTACCCTTTAACCTTTAATCTGTTTCCTCTCTGGAGAAGCGTTTAGTCTTTCTGCTTGCAAATTCCACCATATTAATAGCGAATCTGCCATGGCGCGAGCGCAATTGGCTTTTAAAGGGATTGGGAGATGAGACACTGATTGTTTTTTTTTGCACATTACACCCAAACACACCTATTACTCATTAAGAGAATAGGGACAACCCTTTTAATACCATGCACCGGGCGCGCTCGACCATTATTCTTGTCGTTAAACTAGCTAAATTGATTTTGAACACACCTTAAGTGCACGTGCGCCGTGCACTTCAAGATCATGAGCTTAGATCGTTAAAATAGGGCCCTCAGGCTAACTTTTTTCCTGCCATGTTTTCACTGTTATACAGTAGGGGGCACTATTGACGACAAACAAGCAAAGAAGAAGCAGAAACAAGCAATGGAAGTATTACATGAAAGCTAACGTGATCATCAAGCATTCAACAGCATAAAATCAAAACCTCCTTTGTCTTTATACAAGTGCCATATAAATGTAACGAATTATTATTATTATTATTATTTCTTTCCACCATGATGAAGGCTGAAGAACTTTGATTGGCATCATGGGCTTTTCTACTATCATAATGCGATCGCATTCACTGGATTGGGAAAGTATGGAGCTCATTGGCCAGTGAGGTTTGGCCAGATCTCAGAGCAACTCTACAGTCTCTGAGCACAGAGCCTTGTAATTGTCCTGACAGACAAAACGCTGTCACAATCAATTCCATTATCAGTCAGCAAGAACGCACTGTAGAGCATTCATGCTCCACCCAGCGGAAGAGAGGCCATCTTCATTAACACTAAAAATGCTAGGTGAGACACGTCTACACAGCAAACGTGCCGGCGGGGGTCGACGCTAGAGGTTGTTAAAGCCTCCGAGCATGTCTGAACTCAAAGTGCTGGCAAAAGTCATTGCACATAGTGGACCTCTTTAGATCGTAATACAAAAAAGCTGCAGGGCATTTCTCGGAGCCCGTCTGAATCTGTTCAGATAATGATCTCAGGCCTCATCAAGAGTAGGAGATTCAACAAACATGATGCAACAATGAAATCACATCCTTTGTTTTGAGGACAGTGCTGGGGAGAGCAGAGACATTTGTCTGCTTTTAGCTCATTTGTTTTCAGAAAATGTTTAGCTTAAACCTCACATATAACCATTTATTTTCCATGTCAAAATTTAAAACGTAAGAAATATCAATAACTTAGAGATAGTTCACTTTGAAATTCATTTTTGGTATGTTTTAGCTTACCTCAAGGGCATCCAAGATGTCGGTGTCTTGGTTTCCGCAGTAGTTTCAATTTTGATATTTTTAGGTCAAACCGTTCTTGTCTGTCAGTCATATAATGGAGGTCTATGGTCACCACCTCAAAGAGCATGCACAGAGAAGTCCAAATTAAACATGATTTAATGACTTGTAAATGTAAGTACACATTGATGGCCAAAGACACGAAACGAGCAGTTTGTGTGAGAAAACAGAACAGTATTGTTTTTACCTCTTATAACCACAGCCATGTCCAAGTGATCTGAGGGTGCGGGCGCTTTGCGGGCTGTGGTTACAAGAGGTAAAAACGATATAAATACTGTTGGTTTTCTCACACAAACTGCTCGTTTTGTGTCTATGGCCATCAATGTGTACTTACTTTTACGAGTCATTAAATCATGTTTAATTTGGACTTCTTTGTGCATGCTCTTTGAGGTGGTGACCATAGACCTCCATTATATGACTGACAGACACAAACAGTTTAACCTAAAAATATCAAAATTGGAACTACTGCGGAAACAAAGACTCTACATCTTGGATGCCCTTGAGGTAAGCTAAAACATATCAAAAATTCATTTCAAAAGGAACTATTCCTTTAAAAATCTAGATACATTTAAACTAGAAGTACACAAAGGTTGACCATACTGTTTAACTCTATAAGTGTATTAATAACTTAATGCAAGTTTAATACCTATGTCAATAAGCAGGTTATCGCTCTAATATTATTTTCATGAATAATTAATACATTTTCAGGTTTTGTATAATTTACTTGTGAGCCATTTCAAGCTGTGGAGCTTAAAAATTTACAATGGAATGTGACATTTAGATGAATTTTGCAAGAACTCAGTATGGGTAGCTGTGATTAACATTCCAGCGACATGCAGAGTGCAAATTAAACAAAATAATCCAATAATGTAATAATCCCAAAGACAGACATCCCCTGAGTGAAAAATAAGCCTGGAATAATAGACAGCCTGTTCTTAAAAATGGCTGCTGTCGTTCTTGTGTGCCTTACGACCTTATTTAAATTCTCCACAGCTTCCTTTTCAAAAGAATGTCATGCACACACTAATTCATGCGTAAATCTATGAGAAATTACACAGATGTTTTTTATTGCTACAAACACATGCTCCACCATCTGCGGTTGTGTCTGCTTAAAGTCTTACAGTGTAATCATGAATGAAATATCAACACAGTTCATATGGTGATTTCAAAATAAGCCTCTTTAGATCAAGTTTGATCTGGAAGCAGGTTCACACCAAGTTACACTTGCACTAACTTTAGTTGTGCATATGCTTTTCAGTTTACTGAACAAAATAATTCACTTAAAGGCTATGATGACTGTATATTATCCAGCCTCGGTTACCAAATAAATCAAGAAAAAATATACATACTGTTGAATACAACTACAAGCCTAACAATGGCGCAAAAAATATTACAATATTCTGAATGCTTCGGTAACACTTTACTTGAAGGGGTGTGCATAAGAGTATCATGACACCTTCATAATCATGACATGACATATGTTATTATGAATATGAAGGAAGTTTTATGCATGTTTGTGACAACTGTCATTGCTCAGTTATGTCATTTTTAATGCAAATATGACATTGTTTGAGATGTCCTTTGTTATGACACTTTGACATAAACCAATACATCAGTAACCTGTCAAGTGTCTTTGTCGTGAACAACTTGACATTACTAAGACAACACAACCTGTCATAAACATGACATAGCAGATTAATGATCAAACTTAAGAAACACCTAGCTTTATTGGTTAACATTACATTAAACTGTCATGTGGTTTGTTTTAAGCATTGGCTGTCATGAAGCCATTATAACTTTTAATGACAAATTCAATTAGTAGCACTGTAGTTGAGGTTACACAAAATATTTAATGACACAGTATGACAGCCAATGTCGAAAGTCAAACCACATGACAGTTTAACCTAACCTGTCAGTTTCCTTGTCATGACAACTTGACATTGTGATGTTATGGTTAATGTCAAGATGTCATAACAAAGACATCTTAAATGTCAGTATTGCATTCAAAATGTCATTATTACGAGCGAAAGACACTTAAAGGAGTAGTTCACTTTTGAAAAAACTTTTGCTCATAATTTTTCTCACCCCATGTCTTCCCAGATGTTCATGTCTTTCTTTCTTTAGTGGAAAAGAAATTAAGGTTTTTGATGAAAACGGGTCCAGCATTTTTCTCCATATAATGGACTTCAATGGGAACCAAAAACCCTCTTCAGGTTAACGGAAAGCTCCTGCAGCAGGGGTACTCTCTGATGCGAGCGAACTTCTGACACTCACTCTGTCACGCCCTTGGTGAGAGCTCACCGACGCCCTTGGCAGCCCCTGGTATAAAAGCATCTGGTTCCGTCAAAACTCGCTGTAGCAAGTCAGGAGTTGGATTTATGAGTATTGAAAACTGATCAGGGTAGCATCATGAGAACCCGAACTCAAAAGATGGACTAGTATCATTTCTCTTTCCGGTGCTGACAGCATAGACTATATGGGACTGGCAGGAGAACGAAAGACTTGGACCCGGCCGCACTTGAGAACTCGAGAGAGTGAACTAATCTTCATTCTTTCCGGTACTGCTGTGCTATATCGCACGGCCGCTTCCTTTCGGCACCCATGTTGACCTATGGTGTCGTTCACACCAGACGCGTGAAGCGCGGCGCCGCGAGGTGCACACCCGGCCCGTGGAAGCGCCAGTTTCGGCGCTGAGTCTATTTCTTCTGTGAGCCGCTTAGTGATCTGCGTCGATTCGGAAAGGAAGTTACACCAAGACGAAACTTCGACCATCCGGTAAATGTAATCAAGATTTTCGTGAAGTAGCCTACTAGATGTTTTGGAATATTTAACATGACATTTTAATTATATAATGATGAAATGAACGAAATGATTCGATAAAAGATTTGTTCATTTTGCTGACGAGAACTCAAAGATCCGAGTCAGTAACATGACCCGAACTTCCCACCACTACAGCTGTCAATTAATCCGTCACTGCGGGTCTCATGTGCACGTCTCCCGCTGCAGCCCCGCCCTTGGCTCGTCCCCTCTGTCTCCGCTGGGGTCTGCCCACTTTTTTAGCATTTTTACAAATTTTGCCAGTGGGTGGAGTCAGGCTTTGACCAGGGATTTAGTTACACTTTAAGTGTTATAAGCTCAAATGGTCAACTTGCTCTGTTCTGTGATGCACATCTGCGACTCTTCCTGTTCGAACTCGTTCATCAAAATGAACCAATCTTTCTCCAAGGTCAATTCGTTTGTTTTATTCGTTAACTGAACCAAATGACACGGAACAGGATTTGTTCGTTTTGATGAACCAGAATTCGAACAGGAGAGTCACGAACGTGCCATCACAGAACAGAGCAACTTAAACTTAGCTATTTATTTATTAAATGAGCAATCGTTTCGCTTGATGAGACCCTTTATTCAGTTGATCTGGAATCGTTTAAAGCCCTTTGAACAGTTTGCAATTTGCACTGAAACTTTCTTTGGAACCTTAAACCGTTTGGTGCCCAGTAAAGTGCACTATATGGAGAAAAATGCTGGAATGTTTTCATCAAAAACCTTAATTTCTTTTAAACTGAAGAAAGAAAGACATGGACATCTTGGATGACATGGGGGTGAGTAAATTGATCAGCAAACGTTTTTCAAAAGTGAACGAGCTCCTTTAATGGCAGTTGTCATAAACATGCATAAACCTTACGTCATATTCAAGACATATGTCATGGTTATGAAGGTGTCATGTCAGTCTTATGCACACCCTTTCAAGTAAAGTGTCACCAAAATGTCTTCTATAGACACAAAATTGCAAAGATCATCACTAATGGAATCATTCAGGGATGTAAATCATTTTAATTCTTTATGATTCCCATATACTCATGTCTTTTGAGTATTACCAGCTGATGTGTCTGCTTTGCATTCACAGTATGACTGAAGAGTGAATGCAATTTCTTGGCTGGATTATGACTGACAGACAGGAATGAGTGGCACACATCTTATCTTCATTTCACTGGCGAGAAAGAGCTGCTGACACACTGGATTTCGCAAATGAGCCACTGAATACATTCCTAATCGTTTTTTTTTTTGCTTAATTCGAGTTCGGGCTCGGCCAGTCGGGTGCAGCAGATAATGGAAAATTGCAGACATTCTTAATAGACTTACAGAGCTTTTGATTTCAGGGAATTCAAATCCATTTAGTTTAACGCAGTCTTTCACATCGGCCTCCGAAGAGAAACACAGTGTGGGGAAGGTTAAAAAACAATGAATCGGGATGCTCATGACACAATCCAAAACCGTCACAAACACCCTGAATAATCGAATTACAATTAAACATACTAATCATTATGATTATGCTAATTTCGACATCTAAATGAGGGCTGTCATTGTAATTATGTCCATTTTGCAGAGGCCTTTTATGAGTCTGTTTTCCTTGGGACGATTGCACATAGTTGCATGCAAAGATAATCAATCTAATCTAATCACAAGAATGATGTATGTTGGGAGCAGCTGGGAAGATTTTATATAAGCCACTGAATTTAAATGCAAATGGGACAAATTGGATTACAAAACAAAAGGTGTATGAGTCAGATAATAAGGCAGTTTATTTCCTCCTGGAACTGTGCACTGTGCTGGGCGAGAAATGAAACTATTGTTTCCTTTGTCATCGCCATCATTTCACAGGCTTCAAATTAAATCCTCCTCCCTGTTTTGCCTCTGCTGTTTAAAAGAGATAATGGAGGAAAGTTTCTCCGAAAAAATAAATGTATTCTTAATTATCCATCCTTGGAGTGCACATGGAACTAGTTTTTTTCTTCTTAAAGGGGCCATTTTCTACACTTTTGCAGCATATTCTAGCAATCAGCCACTGTACTAATGTATCTTAATATGTAACTTTGCCCATTACAACCCGCTTCGTATTGTAACAATTTCGGAAATATATGTAAAAGAAAACTGCCTCGTTCTCTTATTCTCTGCCGGATAATGCACCCTGAGCTCCATTGCTTTTGTGAAAACTAGAGATTATGCTTCTGCAGTTTTGTATCCCAGACCAAGAGTTGGAATCAACAAAGGGTTATTAACAGAACAGTTATTGTAAGGTAGGTTTATCACTGAAAATTATACCATCTTTAAACAACATTATAGCTTTCTTATCTGTTTGCGGGAGTGTTTTGCTTCGGGGGTTGGGTGGAGCTGACAGAACGTTAGCTTCTTTCCATTTTTTCCCCTCTTTTGGTCTTTACGTTGGTCCAAAAACAGAGGTTTTTCAGATTTCCCGTCGCAGTGTTATCTCCCTATTTTCATGTTCTCTCAATTTTCAGCCTTTAGCCACTATATGTCAAAATGTATTTAAAACACATTTATTTTATACTACACAAAGCCATTGGGTTACATTTTTCAATTACATTTTAACCCAACATTTGGGTTTGTTTCATATTTGACCCAAATTTGGGTTAAATAAATCCAATATTTTTAGAGTGTAAGTATAAAACAAATTCAATAACATATTTTTGACATATTGCTTGAGACTTACTGATATAAATTCTATAATTAAACTTAATTTGGAGAAATTCTTTATTCAACAATGCACATTTCTTAATATTAAGCCTAATGTGTTTAGTATGTATTAGTAAGGATAAGTTTTAGTAAGTTTGATCACTGTCTAATTTAAATTAAAGATATTTACCTAAAGTACACTTGCAATAGTTCCAATTTAGCACAATCAAATATAGCTACTTATGTATTTATTATTATTAATTTAATGACCCTCGAGGTGCATCAATAATGACCCAAAGCGTTTAAATAAAAAAAAAATGTTAAAAATTGTAGCTTTATTGGAATGGTCCAAAACTTGGTGACTTTAATGGTACTTGGTATATGAACACTCAAAAAAATTGGGGACAGGATTTGAAAAGTCTAAGTGGTCGTAAATTGAAAAGTCAGGGGAAGTGTTCTGAATATGGCACTCTCACCATGAAAAGAGCATCATCCCAAATGAAATTTTCATTTCCGTCACACATTCGTCCTTCGTCAATCACCTCCGGAGTCATTCATACTGTACCCTGCCGGTGCCTTGTGTCAGGAGGTAAGCCATTCCAGGAGGAGATGAGGCAAAGAGAGAGTTTGATGGTGAAGCATTGCTTTCAGAGCGATGATACAATGTTCAAAAAGTCTTCAGTTCTCTGCCAAATAAAGGACACAGATTATAGAAGAACAGTAAAAGCTGGATTTAAAACCGTTTCCTGAAGTATTGCCATACCTGAGAGCTCCTGTGAAAGAGGGTTTTGGCCTAGTAACATTGGAGGCCAAATAATGAGAGCTAAAAGTTATTTAGAGTCATGTCATGTCCTGTCATCTTCTGTGGCAGTAAGGTCTGTTGTGGTTTTGAAACAACATTATTTTCCCCTTTTAACTATATATTAAACATATTACCATGTTGTTGCCAAACCAGCACTGAAAAAAGGAGCAAAAACAATGAACACTCAGAAATTGCTAGAATATTTCCAAATAAATTACAAAAAAGCAGCAAGCAACGCAATTTTTTAAGTAGAAAGACAAGCATTTTCTTGTAAAAATGTACTTTGTTTTGTTGAGTTCCAAAGAAAAAGAACTTTCAAGAATATATTTTCCACACAATGAAATAATATTGAAAAGAGCATCATCCCAAATGAAAGTAGAAATTTGAAATTTGAGGGGAGGGAGGGGCGCTGATAAGCTCTTTTGCTTCAGCTCTCTCCTTTTGAGCAGAATGGTTACTGCTCAAATAAATAAATAAATAAAATAAATAAATATTGTAATCAGGGCTTACATGCTACAAAAAGATAATAAAAACCCTTACAATAACCCCGCACAATAAAAGTAGCATAAATGCAATGGAAGAGGAGGCATTATTTTAAATATCTAAATATTAAGAATTATATCATTTTAAATAACAACAGATGATAATGATAATGTGCTTATTTTACCTTATTATTTTTTTATATTGGTACAAAAAGGAAGGACTCCCATATGAATTTTTTTTTTAACTGGCTCATGTAAAATCATCTGACACATATACTGATCATACACTGAAAAAAAAGTAAAATAACAATGTGTTTTATGAAACATATAAAGTAATTAATTTACTTGAAGTCAAAGATTTTATCTTAAAGCTGCAGTTCGTAACTTTTTTGGGTTAAAATTTTTTTTAAAGTAAGTGCATAATCAGACAGTGTTCAAAACTCTCTGCTTGCCGATAGCTGGATTCAGAAACGGTAAGCTTGTAATAATGTTTTTAATTCCAGTGGCACTGGTGGATTTCCTATTATTTTGATAATTCCATGAATACACTGCAATTGCAGATTCCGAACAGAGATGGTGACAAAGAGGAAAAACTACAGACTGCAGCTTTAACATCTGTGTTTGTTTTGTTTTTATTTTGTTTGTTTTACAATGAGAGTTTAATGGTGTTCATAGGCCAAAATGGGGTTTGAGTCTACACTGACTTTCATAAAGAAAATATTTAAACAAATTAGATTAATAAAATAAACATCTTCAAAATATCTGTGATACCGCAGGAGAAAGAAAGTTATACATGTTTGGGACAACATGAGAGTGAGTAAATTGTTTATTTTTGGGTGGACTATACCTTTATCAACGGCTTGATTTACATAGTCATCAAAGTTAAATGATTTTATAGTCATATTTTAATACAGTGGCTTTTGTTGCCCTCAGCTCTCCTGCACTGAATTAATGGCACAGTACTCAAACCCCAAATAAAACCATGAAATTTCAGTTAAAGAATATATGGGCTGTCACGCTCCCTTCGGCCAGAAACGAGCCGGATTGCATCGGCATGGTCCTCTTATGAGGACGTTCTATGCTGAAGCCATTTAAGTGTGACGGAATTTAAAAGGAAACTCTGCTGTGACCGGTCTTCCATTCAGGCACTTTCGGATTTCCAATAAAGGCTTCTAAATGTTTCAGTATTGGCTGATTCTGGAACGTAATCACTGACTTTAATTAAAAGCTGTGAATGTGCATCGACGTGCGAACACATTGAGCCTGCTGAAAAGCTATTTAAAAATCCTAATGGAATTCATCATTTTCTTCATTTGCAAACGGCTCCAACAAGGGATGAGCAGCTTTGCGTGAACACTTCATCATTCTGTGTGATTGTTTGACAACAGGCCTCTGCCTTCTGTTAGCTGAATCACCAACGGGCTGCACTGAATACAGATGCCTGCCGATGATTCTAAGCTTTGGAATAATTACGGACAGCTTGACCAGTCATAAAATATTCACTATCACTGAATTGGGAATATGTCGATGAAGTCAAGTGTAGAACCAAATATTGAGTTCTATAGAACTACTGAGTATTTGCAGCACATTTCAATATTTGGTTGTGTTGTGAGTATTAGCTGCAGGTTTTTGTATTTGGTTGTATTGTGAGTATTTGCAGTGGGTTTCTGTATTTGGTTGTGTTGTGAGTATTTGCAGCGGGTTTCTGTATTTGGTTGTGTTTTGAGTATTAGCAGTGGGTTTCTGTATCTGGTTGTGTTGTGAGTATTAGCAGTGGGTTTCTGTATTTGGTTGTGTTGTGAGTATTAGCAGCGGGTTTCTGTATTTGGTTGTGTTTTGAGTATTAGCAGCGGGTTTCTGTATTTGGTTGTGTTGTGAGTATTAGCAGCGGGTTTCTGTATTTGGTTGTGTTGTGAGTATTAGCAGTGGGTTTCTGTATTTGGTTGTGTTTTGAGTATTTGCAGCGGGTTTCTGTATTTGGTTGTGTTGTGAGTATTAGCAGCGGGTTTCTGTATTTGGTTGTGTTGTGAGTATTAGCAGTGGGTTTCTGTATTTGGTTGTGTTGTGAGTATTTGCAGCGGGTTTCTGTATTTACTTGCGTTGTGATTATTAGCAGCGGGTTTATGTATTTGGTTGTGAGTATTTGCAGCGGGTTTCTGTATTTGGTTGTGAGTATTTGCAGCGGGTTTCTGTATTTAGTTGAGTTGTGAGTATTAGCAGCGGGTTTCTGTATTTGGTTGTGAGTATTAGCAGCGGGTTTCTGTATTTGGTTGTGAGTATTAGCAGTGGGTTTCTGTATTTGGTTGTGAGTATTTGCAGCGGGTTTCTGTATTAGGTTGCGTCGTGAGTATTAGCAGCAGGTTTCTGTATTTGGTTGTGTTGTGAGTATTTGCAGCGGGTTTCTGTATTTGGTTGTGTTGTGAGTATTTACAGTGGGTTTGGTTGTGTTGTGAGTATTAGCAGCGGGTTTCTGTATTTGGTTGTGTTGTGAGTATTTGCAGCGGGTTTCTGTATTTGGTTGTGTTGTGAGTATTTGCAGCGGGTTTCTGTATTTAGTTGCGTTGTGATTATTTGCAGCGGGTTTATGTATTTGGTTGTGAGTATTTGCAGCGGGTTTCTGTATTTGGTTGTGAGTATTTGCAGCGGGTTTCTGTATTTAGTTGCATTGTGAGTATTAGCAGCAGGTTTCTGTATTTGGTTGTGAGTATTAGCAGCGGGTTTCTGTATTTGGTTGCGTTGTGAGTATTAGCAGCAGGTTTCCGTATTTGGTTGTGTTGTGAGTATTTGCAGCGGGTTTCTGTATTTGGTTGTGTTGTGAGTATTTACAGTGGGTTTGGTTGTGTTGTGAGTATTAGCAGTGGGTTCCTGTATTTGGTTGCGTTGTGAGTATTTGCAGCAGGTTTCTGTATTTGGTTGTGTTGTGAGTATTAGCAGCGGGTTTCTGTATTTGGTTGTGTTGTGAGTATTTGCAGCGGGTTTCAGTATTTGGTTGCGTTGTGAGTATTTACAGTGGGGTTCTGTATTTGGTTGTGTTGTGAGTATTTGCAGTACATTTGTGTATTTGGTTGCATTGTGAGTATTAGTATTAGCTGTGCTTTTCTGTATTTGGCTGCATTGTGAGTATTAGCAGCGGGTTTCTGTATTTGGTTGTGTTGTGAGTATTAGCAGTGGGTTCCTGTATTTGGTTGTGTTGTGAGTATTTGCAGCGGGTTTCTGTATTTGGTTGCGTTGTGAGTATTTGCAGACCGTTTCTGTGCTTGGTTGTGTTGTGAGTATTCGCAGCAAATGTGTTGTGAAACTGATGTTTTATCAGTTTACTGGTGTTTTTTCTATCTGCATGCATTTTCTTTAGTTGCAGCTGTGCTCTTTCGGCCACCCTACAATTTAATTAATTGATAACTTGCAAGTTCGACATAATAAATCTATTTATTGTGACTATTTGTGGACTATGAATACAGTGGCTAACTGGACCATGCTTACCAGCCAAACCCCGTATTTGCATTTTCAACAGCTTCAAAGACTGACAATGGCAATGGAGTTGGTAGACTGTGAACTTTTTTTACATTCAATAAATTTATCCTCTGTCTTCCTGTATCCATCATGAATTCCCCCTGGTACAACTAATTATGTACTCAGAAACACATCAATAACCCTGACAGGTGACCTTCTTCCATTTGATATCCGAAAGGGAAAATAAATCAAATCCAAATTACAGTGCGATTGCGTTCTCCGGGGACAGCTGGCCCGTGCTGTGTTTATAGTGATTGTCCATGTGAGAGGATGATAAAAGCATCAGGGCCAGAGTCCATAAAATATGAAAGCACGCTGTGTGCTTCGCCTGCATTAATAGAAACACATTCCACAGGCCAAACTTCCTAGATTTACCTGTGTGACATCGCAAATCCACAAAAATTATGTACTTATAACACAAATTTAAGCCAAGCTCAGCAGTTTTATTGCCGGAGGTCGCAGGACGCTGTAGGCTTGGATGGGCAAGTGGCCAATGTTTGTGAAAACATCATAAATGAGATATATCGCCAGTGAAAATAAAATGTCATTATGTCAGTTCATTTTCATATAGCTAAAACGAATACTGTACTCTGCAGGGGGAAGCATTTGTATATACGCATTATACATCACATCATAAACAAGATAATTATCAATGCATGAGTCAAACTCACGCAGATTGTTGACAATTTTCTGGCTGGCATGTTCATTTTTTTTATACAGTATGCCTTGTGGGAAGAGACAAATCGTATAGAACAGTGATATCACTCACAGTAACATGAACTCCTCCATCTGGATGATGCTCGATTGCAGTATCTCACAGGATAAGTATAGATCACATCCGCTCCAGCGTCTTCACTCCTATTGGTCGCCCACATCATATCGCCTGACCCTTCATAACAGACAAAAAAAAGTTTCACATTAAAAATAATCCAAATTGATTTATTTTAGTTTCATCTACTATTTAAAAAAAATGTTTAATCATATTAATTTTATTTTACAATAAAAACACTGGTAGCAATTTTCATTGCCAAAATTAAGTTAAGAAACCCACCAAGTTAAACTATAACAGTTTCTTTTCTGTATTTATAATTACATTATTTACAGAAAATATTCATCTTCAGTAAAGTGCTAAACTTAAAATCTTAATCTCAAATCTTAAAACTTAGAATCTTAAAAGTTTATAGGAGAATAGCAATATACTAATTGAAAAAAGGAATTAAGGAAAGCATTACTGCACAAGTATTACTGTGCACACACAAATGTTTTACACTTTTATAGACAGTAGAGATGAAGCAGAAAATCATAGGCAGATGAACATTCAACTCAGGACAGATTCAAACTTAAGGCTTCTAAAAGATCACCAAAGCTCAACATATCTGCATGCCTAGCTCTAATATCAGTGATTTTCCTTTTGGGTGACACCACAAAATCTAATTTCATGTGACTGGTTGTCCATCCATCCTTGTTGTGGAGCATTGTGGACTATTTTTTTCTTAGTTTGTGAGATCCTCTTGAAGAGATTGACTCGGTTACTTGAAATTCAGTTGAAGTTTTAAAACCTGCACCTTTTGTGCTATGAGGTCAGATTCTTCCCGCCGTGCTACCACCATCTGTGCACTCAATTTGAAGACAGGCATATACTACAAAAAAACCCGATATATCTCTAAAAATCTATTGCTTCTGACTTCCCTAAACCCCATTTCCCAAGTGGGTCGGGTATTCATAATGAAAAGCGAGCTTGACGATGAATTTCAAAGTCCTAGACATGCTAGATGAAGCTGTAGAACATATCAGCAAGGATTCAGCTTGGATTGCGAAGAGTATTGAGGTTAAATGTCAGTGCTGCGGTGAATCCTGATAACCAACTGTCATTCGGCTCACACTAACATTACAGACAGTGGAAAGATCTGCTAGTCAGGCTAAACAATGATATTAATGATATTAAAGAGGAACAATTGTGTCTTGAAGTCTTGATTTTGTTTTTGGGGGCTACTAGAGCAAGTTTTCATGCTTGAATATTCACATATTTGACTTTGTTGCAGCACCTCTGTTTCTAGTCTGTCAGTAATGTTCTGGTACAACAACGTAACTCACTGATAACTACCATAGTACAATGCATTGTTAAAGAAAACTCTTTAGACATTGTTCACCATAATTAGGGTTGCTTTCACTCCAGCCCGACACTTTTTCTTTTCTTTCGCCAGTGATCTTTCATCTAGTGTGGTGCATGGCCTTGGGTGACAAAACTTGCAGAGTGATGAATTAGTCTGAATGATTCAGTGGGCAAAAGGCTTCAGAGATTTCACCGCACACAAAATACATTCAGCTGTTCAGAATATGCTTTCAAAGCAGGAGCGGTCAGGAAAAAGCAGAGAGCTTCAAAGCGTCCATTTAAAGGGAAAAATGTGAAAATTTTGTCAGTATTTACTCACCCATATGTTGTTCCAACACGCCGTTCATCTTCGGAACACAAATTAAGATATTTTTGATAAAATCTGAGAGCTGGATCACTCCTGCATACTCAACAACTCGATTGGGACTACAGCTGGGTTATGGTACAGCACGTCCACAAACCCACACATTTGCATCAACCACTCCTCTCCAGAATATGCAGTAAAGGGCATGATCCCTATTTCTGCAGCTATTTCTGTGTGTTCGAACTTCCCAGCGGACGTTGTACTTTGTCAACAATGGATACAATTTATGTTTGATTATGTTCCTGGAATGACGATCATAATCTAGCTCTCTGTGATGCGCATTTCACGGAAGACAGCTCCAGAATCTCCACGAGTTCAATGCCGGATTCAACAAGAAACTGTTACTAAACATGAAGCAGATCCAACTCTAAAACATAGAGGCAGCAGTTGTTGGGACACAATCTGTAAGTAGGCTAAGACTTAATCATTTTACATGTATTTGCATGTATAATTCCAGACGTAGCCTTGTGTTTTATTATTTTCAAATGCCAGCGCTGGCTTTATAGGCTACTGGTTATGCTATTTTGTGTCAATGACAAACGCGTACAAACATTATGGACCTGAATTTTCTATAAGTACTAATGTTGTAAATGTATTTTTCATGTAAATAAGTTTTATGACGTTATTTTCCATTTGATCAAGAACGTAAACATGCCAACGCTGTTTGAGTATAACATTCAGTAGCCAGTCAATCGCTATTGTTGCCAGTCAGATGCTATTGTTTAAAACAAACGTGCATAAAGTTAAAAAATGTAGCAAATTCTGGTACAGAAACGTTTAGTAAGAACCGTGTGTGGTGAGGTACTGTTTGACTCTCTTCCATGCGCGGCTTTCTCGGTCTGATTCTGCCTCAAACTGATACTGCAGTTCGACACATATTTACATCTGGACCGGAGCTCGCGTTTCCCCGTAAAGGTCATGGGCGTTAACCTTCCGGACAACGTGAGCGACAGTTTAGCCAATCACGTCACACCGGGCCAAACTAACCAATCTGAGCACACCGAGGGAGCGGTTTCATAGAATCAGAAGCGAACCGCTCGTTCAGGGACAGAGGAGAGCGCGGCTGACAATAAAGGTGAAGTTTATGAAAAATAAGAGCTTAAAAAAAAAGAAAAACCACGAATACATTCATGCGAAGAAAAAAGGCAGTCAACCCCCCCCCCCTTAAATCAATCTCACTTGTTAACTCACAATGAACTCACTTGTTCCATTTCAATGAACTTACATTTTCAAGGCAACCAGGTTACTGGATTTTTTAAGTTAAACCAACAATTTTTCAGAGTGTACAGTGGCTCAATCTCTAATTCATCAGTGGCGACGAAAACACTTTTGTGCACAAAAACAAACAAAAATAATGACTTTATTTCAACTATTCACTTTCCTTCTCTATGGGCCTCTAGTCAGTTAACGTAGTGTGATAGCACAGAGCTACGTCAGCACGTAGGCTTACTATTGGCCGACATGTGTGTGTGAAGCGTGTGACTGACAACAACAGATCATGCAGTGTTAAACTAGTAACCTGACTCGAGGCCCAGAGAGAAGGAAGTGAATATTTGGATAGCTAACATTCAAATACTGGTTGCTGTTAGCAGTTCGCTGCGTGCTTTAGAAACCCTCCACCTCCCCAGCTCCACCTGTATAGATGTGCTATGGGGTTCACAACAGTATTTTTTTTTAAATTAACTTTCCCTCATATTTGACAAGTCATTATGGGTGAGTACAGTACGCCACTGCCCCCTAATGCCTGATGCCTGCCCCTGGCACATGACTCTGACATCAGCTCAGCTGTCATAAACCAAGCAAGAAATAGTTTCCTGGAGACGTAATTAGAAGTGCAAAGTTGTGAATGTCTTTCTTCCCCAAATGCTCTGCCCTACATTTAGCATGAAGAGTGAAACTCCTGAGGGTTTTGTAAAGTGAGAGTTGTGTCAACACTGATCTGGCAGACTGATGGTGTCGAGATGGAGTGAGTTACACCCTTAATGAGGATGAGTGATCAGGGATAGGAACCTGAACGCCCTTTGGCACTGCTGCATCTGTTGTAATCATCTCTCTGTCTCTCCCCAATCGCAAATGACAATTTACGTCCCGCATACAAACCAGACTCACTTGTCACCAGTTATGGGTTTAAAAAACACACACACACACACAAAAACACACACAAAAATGAGAAGTTATATGTGCATGAGATGACTCTGAAATGCAACCCAAAAAACAAATGAAAAACAAGGATGCAATATAAAGACACTATTATCAGAGGAAGTGAAAGACTCCAGGGATTGTTGCATGGGGCGGCAATTGTTTCACAGCTGGTGCTTGAGTTATAACAATAATCCAGCTCATCATTCTAGTACGAATTCAGAACAACAGGATCTCTCCAGAATCCCCCAAAGGGCCTTACAAAAACCTACTACATGTGCCTTTTTATCATCTTTTTTGGGGGTGGAACAAACAAGAGACTTTGTACGAGGTTTGATTTAGCATCTCCACAATCCAATTTAGCATCTCCACAATCCAATATACCATCCATCCACATCCATCCACCCACCCATCCACCCACCCACCCACCCATCCATCCATCCATCCATCCATCCATCCATCCATCCATCCATCCACCCACCCACCCACCCATCCATCCATCCATCCATCCATCCATCCATCCATCCATCCATCCATCTATATATCCATTTGGGTGAACTCCGGATGATATGCAATGGTTTTTACTGACATTTTTAAGTTAATTAATTTATATTCCTGACAAACAGACCCTATAGTGTAATCTCACAATTTCTCACATCTCTTCTTAGAGTTTCAGAGATGTCAACATACTCAAAATGTGATAACATTGTCTAAAAAACGACAAAAGTCTGCCATAAAAATAAATAAAACACAATTTTAATATAAAAAATGTCACAAAAAATATAAAAAAATAAATAAAAGTTCCACTTAATAATGCAATTCATATTCATTTTAAAGCTGTATACTCTATACCCAATCATCTTACCCAAGTATATATGTATGCATGACAAAAAGTCAAAATTATGACATGGATAAATCCAAATTAAATTATGACTTAAAATGTCTAAATCATGACTTAAATAGTCAAATTATAAATGAAAGTCAAAAGTCAAAATTATGACTAATTACAAAGAATCACCAAGTAAACAAAAATTTGAAGTAGAAAAACTGAAATAGTATTTTCTATTTATTATGTATTTATTTTTAGTTAAGAAGAATATCATATTCCCAGATAAGTGAATAGGCATGAGAACCTGCCATTGTTCTCCATCCTTTGTAAGCGTTTCATTTGCAAATGAGAGCAAATAAATCTACAGATAACAGTGTATGCTAATCAGTCCAGCTTGATGTATCAGCCGTCTGGTCTCCACGTGAAAACTAGGGTCCACTAGGTGATTAATTTCACATGAAAGTGATTCCGCCGGCTCATACATCACAGTAAAGCCACTGGGTTATCTGGGTTAATGTGTCCTGTGTCTTTTCATCCCACTGAACTGCTTTGAGTTTCTAGTTAGGATGAAACTTTTTAAAGACAATTAAGCAAAATCTTTTTGTCTAAGTTACTGTGTTTTTTTTTCATCATCACAGATAACTCCATCAACCTCAGCATCACAACTGACATATAACACACACACACACAGTGTAAATAAATCAAGGATCCTTGGAATACCAATTTATCGCATCAAATCCTTAATTCAATTGTGTTAACTGGGCGGTCTGCATGCTGATAGTGGGTTTCTTTAACATTCAACTAAACTGATCAAATACCCTGTGAAGTGGAAACCTAACTTAATTCCGTTCAACTTACACTTCAAAGTTCAAAAGCAGTATTTTTTCAACACTGAACAAGAAATAAAGAAGCCATTATGTGCAGTGGAAGCACAGGGGGTATAAAATGGTTATACTGTCTAATAAAATATTCACTTACATTTGCATATTTGCAACCAAAGCTCCGCTCTTCACCTCAGTGGAAAAACTAAAAACAGAAATTCATCTAAAATCCATATTCATAAGTGGAACATTTACCTCTAACAACTCTCAAGCTTTTCTCATCTAAACATATAGAATAACTGGTGGCAAAACTTAACAATAAGGTTTATTAGTTAACATAAATTAAAAATGAGCAAGACCTCTACAGCATTAATTAGATAATACCAATTTCAACATTTACTTTTTCCTTATTAAAATCAAAGGCTGTATTTGAAGAGTTCAGATGCAAAAGCCTCTAAATGCCATTTGAAATTTTCTTCTGAAAATGACAATTTTTATCAAGCTTGTATATTTAAGTTCAGTAATTTCACTTAAATGACAATTAATAGGTAATCTTCATTGTCATTTAAGTGAAATTACTGAACTTAAATATAAGCTTGATAAAATGATCATTTTAGAAGAAAATTTCAAATGGCACTTGAGGCTTTTGCATCTGAACTCTTCATTTGTAGTTAATGCACTGTGAACTAACATTTTTTAGCACCTCTATCTTCTTTCATTGCAAATCACACACTGGGCACACACACTTTCATCACTCACATGAGCAGAGGATGATAGTGATGGGACATCCAGAGCATTTCAGCAGTGCAGGTTAGAGTTTTATTCGAGGAACTCGGTATCATGTGGACTGCCTCTCATTAATTGGTATTCCTGTCCTCCTCTGACAACACACTTCATCAAGAAGTCTTCCGTCTCATCAGAATCGAGGAGTCATCACCGTTGGCAGCGTCTTTATAAATCTCACTTGCTGTTGTTTTCTCTAGCGACATAACTGTAGAATTACATTCATAGCCGTGGGAGGATGAATCTCAGGGATCTCTTAGAACTTAAGAGTGTGTTTCTCAAACACAACATCATATGTTAAAGCACAGTTAATGACAGCTGCCTTTTTTATTTAATGTCACTCATTCATTGTCCTTTTAAGTGATTGCTCATATACTTGAAATTAGGAATTGGATTTGCTTCTTGTTTACTTGTTTAGAAGGAGTATGCAGCATCGCTCTTAAATGTTTGTTGCAACTTATTTGAATTGCATGAAAAATAATTTAAATATGGTAAACAAAGGTTTGTTTGTTTTGCATTAAAACTTCATGAATAAATTTCATTAGTTTGATCAGGGAATTGCTAGTCTGGATGCCAGCCCGAACACCGCCCACAACATTTTTTGGTTGGGAAGTTTGATATAGACTGAATACCATATGTGGAGTAATTGACTTATGGCTGAGCTCGACCCTCAAACGCGAAGTGAGTAGGGTTGGGTATCGCTTAAGTTTAACGATTCTGATTCCGATTTCGATTCCTTGCTTCGATTCCGGTTCCTAACGATTCCGATTCTTTTAAGAGGCAGGGTCCGAAAAAGTTAAGCTAACCTTGCTAACCAACGTCTTTCTGAAGGAAATACTCCTTCTGTCACAAATTTAGCATTTTGCCGAGATTTCATTATTTTTAGAAAAGTGAAGCCACACTTTCGACCGACCGTAAGCTACTCGATGTTCGACTCGCGCGGTTATGCCAACACTTCCGGAACGAATCTCCGCAACGGATTCGAAAGCGCGTTTTGAGAGAAGACAACGCATTTCAGTGCTAGATCGCCTGTTTATTAACAAACAAATGGAAACGAATGCTGTTAACTGGAAATGTTTATATTTGTATTGGTACGTCTGTGCCCGCGAGATGTTTCAAAAATCGACCCTGGCAAAAAGTGAGTGGGGACGTAAGTTGCGGGGATTCCCGTTCATTGTTTTATATATATTTTTGATATTTGTACTCGGGGCCGGCCCCCATTGGCCTCAGCCCATCGGGGAAAGTCCCGGTGCTCCAGATGGCCAGTCCGCCCCCTGACGGCCAGTCCACCCCTGACGGTTACCAGGATTTCCGGCATTGTTTTATATATATTTTTGATACTTGATATTTGTACTGGGCCGGCCCACATTGGCCAGCGGCCCACCGGGAAAGTCCACGGTTCTACAGATCGGCAGTCCGCCCCTGGGGACATGTCCTACCCGTCCCCGTAAATGACACCTATGGTCTGACTGTTTCTATAGATATTATTGACTGGAGCTTCTAACGGCAACTACAGTAACACAAAGACTTTCCCAATCAGCGATTGGTTCTCATTAAAAGGCGGGACTTATTCCGCCATATTGAGCATTGTACTTTCTCCATTCAACACAATATGAGTGAGGCGCTTTGTGTTATTAGATAGTCTTTGTTTATAATTAGGAGAAATGTCTAAAAGTGGACAATAAAAATAAAGTGTAACCTAAAATTCTACATCATTTAAAAAAAAAGAAATTAAAGACATCTAGTAGTAATAGACATCTATGTAGACCATATGCAAGACACTACAGTAAGTTGCTGTTTGAATTGGACCTTTCAGAGACTCACACTTGTAAGTAAATGTGGTTGTCAATCCCTGAAAACTTACAGTGTGAACATAGCCAGTATTTGAGACGCTACTGTAAGTTTCTGTTGAAATGGGACATTTCGAGAACTCAGCCTGTAAAGTAAATGCGGTTGTCAATCCCAAAAACTGATTGTGAAAGCAGTTCTACTTGTCCGGTTTCCGCTTTTCCAAGAATTTCCGAGGTTTTCCGAGAATGCGGTTGTCACTCCTCTAAACAACTGAACTGTGTGTGAACATAACTGCATTAAGCATTCAATTACAGGACTGACAACTGTATTCTGTTCCTGTGTGAATATGGCCATACTCTTACCGTATGAGATGTTTCTGGTCCCCAAGACGTGAAACAGCCACCCTGCGAAAGGACACCGGTGGAATGACAATCCTCTCCTCATGTCTTGCTCCCCTGACAGTCGTGTACTAATGATAACTACAAGATGGAAAGTCTCAGATCAGAATAGTGTTGCAAATGAAACTGCTGGAGTGTGACTCTTGATCCTTTCCCTTTGAAAAGCAAATTCCCAATGGGACAGCGGCACAGATGAGAACTCATAATCACCAAGAGACAGGGCGATATAGATCAGACAGATCGGGAAGAAAAATCAGGCAGGTTTTGGGTCTATTGACAGACCCATCTATGCTTTCACATGGCTAATGTCCCAGTAAAGCTCTCTCTATGGCAAATGCCACCAGTTCAAATTTCATATCAGCCAAAGGGCGGCCTCTGTAAATATTAACATTTCTGCAAAAGTCATGGTGTGAATTAATAAAGGACATTGGAATATATCCAGTAGGAATTCTTTGATTGGTAAAAATTAGAAATACCTTGCAGCCTGATTTTAACAAGTTTCTGGCCTTACCTTGCAAATCTGAAAGACGGTAAGTAAGAAAAAATGTATGCTAACCAAACTGAATAACTCTCAAGAATGCTTGTTCAAAAGTATCCTTTTTACTTAAGCTATTCATGTCAGGCTTTTATTCCATTTTTGCATCAGCCAGGGGAGAAATGTGCAGGACCTCCTGCATCCATGAGTTATGAACGCTCCAACCACTGCACAGAAATATTAAACTCTATTGGAAACTATTCAATAATTAAACATGAGCGAAATCTAAGCAATCCCCTGCAAGAGTGATTACTTCTCGCAATTCACGCATGGAAGAAAATCACTGGTCCCTCAGAACCATCACTGGCTTATTCATTTATAATGCAAATGGCTTTATTCAACTGAACGAACACATAAACAAACATAGAGAAGAATTCCCTGAGATTTATCAGGACAGGGATCCAAAATAAATCCGGTAACTTTGTGAGATTGGAATTACACTGCATGAAGAACCTATTATTAGGATCATTGCACAGGGACGATGAAGAAATCCCAAAGGTTTTACAGTATATTTAATTCATTTTACACTCTGCATAATGGTTTCACTTAAGTGTCAGGCATATAGCCATATGTTCATTAAAAGGACACATATTGCTGCATAAGAACAATGATTGGCTGACCCATAAAGCATGTAAACTCACATGCTTGAGGTGGTTGTAGTCCTAATCTAACAACTTGCATTCAAAAAAAGAGAGAGTGACTTAAAAATTCACATTTAAGGTCTGACCGTGAATATTTTATGTTAAAATAGGTCACTTTATAGCTGCAGTCCGTAACTTTTTTGTGTTCAAAATGTTTTAGATATACAATATATTTTTAAACCGTGTTTTTGTCTTATCCAGAGTCATTACGGTACACTTATAAAAAGTGTTTGCATTCAGACAATTTAAGATTATTTAAAGGAGTTGTTCACTTTAAAAAAAAAAACGTTTGCTGATAATTTACTCACCCCCATGTCATCCAAGATGTCCATGTCATTCTTTCTTCAGTCGTAAAGAAATTAAAGTTTTTGATGAAAATATTCCAGCATTTTTCTCCATATAATATAATGGACTTCAATGGGAACCAAACGTGTTCAAGGTCCAAAAGACAGTTTCGGTTTCAAACTGTTCAGAAGGGCTTTAAATGATTCCAGACGATGAATAAGTGTCCGATCAAGCAAAATGGTCGCTCATTTAAAAAAAAAAAAAAAAAAAAAAACAGTTTAAGTTTTATAAGCTCAAATGGTCACCTTGCTCTGTTAGGGTTAGAGATAGGGTGTGATGCGCGTTTATGACTCTCCTATTCGAAACTCCTAATCTTTTCCAGAGTCAACTCGTTATTTTCGTTTGTTGAATGAACCAAATGACACGAAAAAAGATTCGTTCATTTAGATAAACTAGTTCGAACAGGAGAGTCACGAAAGCACATTACAGAACAGAGCAAGGCGACCATTTGAGCTTATAAAACTTAAACTTTGTTGTTGTTTTTTTTAAATGAGCGATCGTTTCACTTGATAAGACCCTTATTCATCATCTGGAATCGTTTAAAGCCCTTTGAACAGTTTGCAGTTTGCACTGAAACTGTCTTTTGGACCTTGAACCATTTGGTTCCCATTGAAATCCATTATATGGAGAAAAATCCTGTAATGTTTTCATCAAAAACTTTAATTTCTTTTTGACTCTTGTGGCCTATTGCTTTAATATGTAGAAACTCAGTAGGCGGTCGGGCTCAATAACCTCACGCAACAAAAAACTCTGGCCACGATAACCTCAGGTCAAAATCCTATTCTTAAATGACTACTTTACACCTAACCCTGAGCTTTACCATTTAAATGCTATAAATTATTACCGATCCATGTCATATAACATGACATTGAGCTAATTTATCTCGGTGAGCTTACAGACCGAACACATTAAGACTCACCCAGCTCCTCACAGCTGGTGAACTATCCACAATTTCAGACCTGGATGAGGCTGTGATTGGAACGTTTGCTGTCAGCCCATCTTGAAAGACAATTTTTTGAACAGTCTGCGGATGAAATATATGCCTCCCTCCTCAGCTGGCATTTCTGAACTCAGAGGCACATAATTAATGGTGTCACTCATTGGGGATTGCACCAACAGCATGCTGGGATACATCGAGAGCCGAGTGTGCTCTCCTTGTTGTGTCCAAGCCATTAAGGGTTGTCACCACAGTTAGGAAGAGATATGACCATAGTTTCCCCACCCTCGATATGTGTCCATGTGTGCATGTTATTTCCCTGCAGGGCTGTATTACTGTGGGTACAGACTAGAGAGGAAGGCACACACATAAAAATGAGCTACTTTTATACCCCGGTAAACCCATCTCCCCCCAATCCAAGGGCTTCTATATTACACCCACTCAAACAAACTCCTCATCCCAGTTTAATGAGGTCAGAGAGCACATATTTACTGAAATGAGAAACTCCCAAAGAGAGCAATATCTCTTATGTGCACAGAAATTACCAGTTATATGAAACGTTAAAAGGGTTTTGAATGCATGCACTCCCAATGAGCAATCAGGGCTGGATTATGAATTCATGAAAAATGTAAGTCAAAATATAAGTTTGGAATAAAATTTAATGAAGCTTGCATTGTTCTCCTCTGATAATGTTCCCCAACTCGAAAGATTGTTTCCACCCACAGAACAATGAACATGTCACACAGCCAGGCCAATCAAAGTGTGGATGGAGGACTCTGTCATGGTCAGCCCAAACTCTAGACCTGAACCCTACTGAAAACATCTGGAAGCCCTCTATAACAAAGCCGAGCTGCTTGAAATGTTGTGCCAGAGTGGAATAGTCTCTCAACATCAATGTGGAAGACTTGCAGAGAATGTGTCAACATGCATGAAATCGGTGAGGGTTATTCCACTAAATATTGATTTTTCTTAAAGGGATAGTTCACTTTGAAATTAATTTTTGGTATGTTTTAGCTTACCTCAAGGGCATCCAAGATGTAGGTGTCTTTGTTTCCGCAGTAGTTTCAATTTTAAAATTTTAAGGTCAAACCGTTCTTGTCTGTCAGTCATATAATGGAGGTCTATGGTCACCACCTCAAAGAGCATGCACAGAGAAGTCCAAATTAAACATGATTTAATGACTCGTAAATGTAAGTACACATTGATGGCCAAAGACATCGAAAACGAGCGGTTTGTGTGAGAAAACGAACAGTATGCATATTGTTTTTACCTCTTGATACTACAGCCTCTCAGATCACTTGCACATGGCTGTAGTTACAAGAGGTAAAAACGATATAAATACTGTTCGTTTCTCACACAAACCACTCGTTTTCGTGTCTTAGGCCATCAATGTGTACTTACATTTACGAGTCATTAAATCATGTTTAATTTGGATTTCTCTGTGCACGCTCTTTGAGGTGGACCCCATAAACCTCCATTATATGACAGACAAGAATGGTTTGACCTAAAAATATCAAAATTGAAACTACTGCAGGGAAAAAAAAGACACCTACATCTTGGATGCCCTTGAGGTAAGCTAAAACATGCCAAAAATTCATTTCAAAGTGAACTATCCCTTTAGCTCTTCTCAAGTTGAAACGTCATCTTGTTGTTTAAAAATGTATAAAAAACTTTGCATTATTCAACGTCGTTTTCTGTCAATAAATGCTCTAATTGACAAATAAATAAAAATAAATAAATGTTGTCAGTAGTTTAGGGAATTAAACAAAAATGTTAATTTAACTCAAACACATAAATCGTAAATCCAGAGAGAACGGCATGTTTTACAGTGGTCTATCATCTTACCTTTTGGATTTTAAGACACAAAACATATTTTGAAGAACCTAACAGTCAATGTTGACTTCCATAGTATTTTCGTACCTCTACACTATGAAAGTCAATGGGGTCCATCAACTGTAAGGTTACCGACATTCTTCAAAATATCTTCTGTGTTCAGCAGAAGAAAGAAATTCATACGTTTGGAACAACTTGAGGGTGAGAAAATGATGACCGAATTAAAAAAAAAAAAAAAATTGGGGGGTGAACTATCCTTTTAACTATACTAACATGGTTGTTTTTTATATATGATGTTGATTAAGACATTTTTTCCCCAAACAATTTTATTTAAGAAACAAACATTAAAAACAATATTCTGAAGAATTACAACAAAAATCCAAATTTGAGAAATGTGTAGGCCACTCTCTTTCTCTGCTCACCTTAAACATCATTATCATCTTCAGCTCTCCAAGTCCCACCAATCAAATCCCGACCCCGTCCCACTGCCTCTGTTCTGCTTATCGCCCTCAGACAGTGAAGAGAAAAAAGAACTTGACTCTGGTCAAAAGCGGATAATTCACTGCAGGACAGAAAAAGACTTAGGGTCACAAAAACTGTAATGGAGGAGCGAAGGAAATGAATAGTCTCTTGAATAGCTAGGGGAGTAGATCTAACGATTCAGGCTTCAACAGTAGATTACAAGTATGCAATCAGCCATTATTGATTGCTTTCTAAAATAGCTGAAAGTTTCGAGTATTCTTGGATGCCCAAGAATGGCTGTCATAGATGGATTACGTGATCAGTGGGTGCAAATCTCAGCTATTCTGCATCAATGTTTCATCTAATAGCAGTGTGAAGTAAACTCCTTTCTCAATAAAGATTAATTTTTCATGCATAAAAACTGTGTGTTTTAGATCATGCACATGAGCTGATACTGATGCATACAGGTTTTTGGCAACATATCAGATTAAATGTGCTGCAAACGACCTAAAAACATGTTTAAGCCACCCTGGATTAATATTTCATGTGTGAACATATGCTTCAAAGGGGAAAACTGATTAGGCCGGCCGCTTGGGATGTTTTTCAAAGTAATCCATCTTGTTTTTGCTCAAACAAGGAGATCCTGTTCCTGGATCAGTACCTGGAGATCTCTCGAGACTCAAACTTCTGCAAAGAGAGAGAAAAAAGTGAAACTTAATGAAAAACAGATAAATTCCGAGAACACACTCTTGTTCTATCCACTACTCTGAATATATCGGATTACTTATTGAATTGAATAAAGTTTTAAAAAAGTGGGGACTTTTCCACTTAAACAACATTCAATCTACTACTATTCACACCTAGACTAATGAAATATTACATGCAAATATCAGAGTTTCAAAATACAGCTTCTCAAAATGAATTTACTTCACATCATCTAATTCCCTATGCCAGTTACTGAATTTGCATGAGTTTATAAAAGATGTTGAAAATGAAGGCTAAAACATTTGAAGCAAAAGTCTGCCTATGATGCTGAATCATACATGATTAAGCATATCTTCTGATTGAGACCATAGTTAAAAATGAATGAAAGAAAAACATATTAATGTATCTGCCTCAAAGAGCAGAGTTGTCATGGAGTGGCCCTTAAAATTAGATTAGAAAAATCTATTTCAATAATACGCGCACACACACGGACGCGCACGCACGCGCACGCACGCGCGCGCACGCACGCACGCACGCACACACACACACACACACACACACACACACTTGTTAATGCAAAATATATATATGTATGTATATATATATTTTTTTTTTCATAGACATTAATAGATAGGCCTATATTTATTTAATATTTTAAAATGTGGTTAAAAAAGATTATTAAATATATTAATTTATTTTTCATTTAAAAAATGTTAATATTTTATAGGCCTAGTTAAATAAGACAATGAAGAGCACATTTTATTTTGCATTAACAAAATTAAAAAAAGGGAAAGATTTTCAAAATGTGGGTTCGGAAACCACACAAACATTTTAATTCTCAAGTAAACTAACAAACTATTCATCAAACTTAGGGTTCGTTTGCACAACATCAATATGCTAAAAACTGAATTTGTTTCTTTGTGTTTTTCACTGTACAGATGACGTTATCAAAACCACCTTGGTTCAGATGGACCCACTAAAGCCAATTAAAAAAACTGTATTCTGCTGCCAGGCCAGTAGTTGGCGATGTCACTTTGAAACACTACACTCCTTGACCATATACTAAACACATACTACGCCTGAGCATGACGTCACTGTTTTCAGCAATTCTGCGTTTTTGTAGTTTACACAGAGACTATAACAGGATTGTTTTCAAATCTTGCACTTTGAATCCAGTCTTCAAGAGCTTGCGTTTTATTTGCCAGTGATGATACCGCTCTGAAACTTCGCCTCGGGTAATACGCTTCACAGAGCCTGAGTGGTACAAAAATAATTTGTCTATAACCTCTGTGATGATGTATTTTTAATTCAAAATAAACCATGAAACCAAAGACGTGCACATCTTTGTTTTGCTTTCACCGCACACATTCACAGAGGAACGTGGAAAGATTACCAGACAGCCGGTCCGCAGTTGTGTGAATTAATGGCCGTATCTCAGCGGTGTTGCTGCTGGCCAGACGTTCCTCTGACTCTTGTATTGTTATGTCAGTGTCAGCCAGATTAATGGCAGTAATGGAGGTTCTCCCCAACCACCATAATCACAGCCAGAAGACAGTCGGCCTGTTTTCTAACACCCGTCTCACTAGTAATATTAGAGAGACTCCAGCAGTAATCAAAAGAATCCACACAAAGTTGAACCCTGTTCAATCCCTGTCGCTCAGTGACATCTTTGACAGTTTGGGACACAGAGGCCTGCTGGCCTATTAATTACACTGTAAAAATTAGTATTCTTGTATTGTTTTTTAGTAAAATATCTAAACTGTCTTAACTTAAGATGCATTTCCTTGAGAATCCAAAATAGGTTTATGCTAAAAACAAGAAAAACATATCTGCCAATGATATCAGAAAAATAAAACTCTTTTTTCCTTTGAATTAAATGTGTTTTTCTTATGCCATTGGGAGATTCTCCGCCCTCAGAAAACAAGACTTGCGGGCAAGATTTACTAAACAGTGTAAATTATCATGCGGTTGCAAAAAAAAAAAAAGGTTAATTAGGATCCTATATAGAACCATGGGGTTCTCTACTCAATTTTAAAGAATGCTTTATGCCAAAAAGGTTCTATACAGGAGAAAAGTCTTCTTAAATTATTGTAAAACTTTCATGTTTAACAGGTCACTTAGCTTTTTTGTAGCAGTGATAAAGTATGCTTATGAGGTGCTTAATTCATAAAATTTACATCAAATTAAAAATGTATTAAAACAAAATGATAAATCTAAAACCCATTACAAACCCCTAAAAGGTTTTAAACAGACATTAAAAAAACCCTTTAATGTTCTGTATAGAACCTTTACTTACTAAATGAGCAATCACAATAGATACATACATCATAATACATATACATTACATTTCGTTCCATTGACTGATTACATATGCATGGGAATTACAGACGGTAAAAAAAAAAGATGGACAGAGCGTCTCCGCTTCCTTCCACTGCAGAAAAATTAAGCCAAAATGTCCAGTAAGTGGATCCACAGTAGTGAGGTGGAGCCGTTTTATAGCATAACCCAACTTAATGAAAAACGAATGTCTGCGTGATAAGAACTTTCTAAAATGACAGTTACCAAGTGTAATTGGACTTCTTTGGTTTGGCTCATGTCAGATTAGATTACATGGAGAGGGCGGGGTTTTTGAGCAATACTGCAGCAGCCACCAGGGGACACACTTGATGCAAATGCATCCAACCGGAAACACAAGCTCTGGTGGAAAGTTTCGCATTTCGCTATGTTACAAATCTTAGTGAACCTGACCTGCGAATTCGGATCACATGAAGACGTTTGACTAGTAGAATATCAATACGTCACTCACAGCGTGACCGTCGTCTTGATTAAAAGATGAGCATATTTTTGCAGTAGAGTCGAGTATATATTTACATATTTGTTATAAGTTGAATTCATGTTTATAAAAAAGATGGAGTGTGACATCATAACACGACTGTTATAGACAGTGTCCGTATTTTCGTGTGCTGGATCAGTGGGTGGTAAGTTTTATGGGTGCTCTACTGACAATGCGCCAATTTAATGTCATGTCAGGCGAAATCAAATGGATTATGGGAGGGAAATATCACTGAATTGACTACTGCAAACATTCAGTAAATCACATTGCATGATTATTTAAATACGTTTCACCCAAGATGTTGGGTGAAAACAAAACCCAACCAAAGCCAACAGACAGGGGTAACACACTGATCCGAAAAAGAAAAAAACAACAACAACAACAAACATGTCTTTGGCATTTGTTGGGAACGAATTGGCCTTAAGTTTGGCAGTCTGATGGGGAAACTCCTACAAATGCATATGCAATATAAAATAAAAATAACGGTCCAAATTTTTCATCACCAAAAGAAGGGTTATCTGGCCCTTGAAACCTTAACATAATTTTGTAAAAAAACAACAACAAAAAAAGTAAAAAATACTGAGTACGAATAGCTTTTGGTCACACTTTAGAAAAGGGTCAAATTTTGCCTCAATAAACACCTAATTACTGATTATTAATATTTAGTAACGTAGATAAGTTTAGGTATTGGGTAGGATAAAGAGATGTAGAATATGATTTTGCAGAATAAGTCATTAATATGTGCTTTATTAGCCTGGATGCCAGCCCGAACTCCGCCCACAACATTTTTTGGACAGGGAGTTCAGTCTGAACTCGAATCCATTGAGGAGTAATTATGATCTGGCAAATAACGTTCGGGCCAATCAAATTGCCAGGGCGGGCTTTATACGATGATGGACAGGTGATCTTCGGTGGACGTAATCATCACGTTATCAAAGAGGCAGCGCGTTAACTGGTTTCTCTCAGAGATGACTGCAGCTGGAGAATAGAGATGTATAGATTCCGCTGTCGCGTCTGTTATAAAATGAATCGACAGCACATTAATTTTAATAGACAAACAGAAAACTGCAATCAAGGCATTTGTCGATTGGAAAGATATCTTTGCCGTCCTTCAAGTGTAACTTATCAGCTAGCTCTGACTGTTGCTAAGAAGATGGGAAGTGATGAAAAGCCTGTGGTCGTTGTGGTTTCTCCTTTGGTCGCATTTATGAAGGACCAAGTAAAAGAAGCAACACTCGTTATTTTACTTCTATAATAAGTAAGTTCTGTAGACAACTGTGAAATGCAAAGTATTTGACTTACTGCGTTGCTCTGATTGGTTGTAGGTCTACCGACTATCCAATTGAGTGCAGAGTTTTGTTTTTTTCCTGGTTCGGTTGAGACACGCCTCATAATCAAAGCCCAATATTCTCAATAGAATATGACGAAGTCAGGCTAGTGCTTTATAAGTAATAAACAGCAAATATTCTAGTAATACGCATGCTAACAAGCAACTAGTTAATAGTGAGAATTGGACCCTATAAACTCAAGTGTTACCCAGTACCCAACCCTGGTTATAATCAAGAAAATCATGAACTTAAAGTGTAGAGAGCTTTGCTAATAACATTTCTAGTTTAGTTTGATTGTAAAGATCACTCAGTTGAGATCAACTAAATAAAAAAAAATACAAATTTCAGTCTAATTTTTCTGTGTTAGCAGAACAAATATAAAGCAACAGTGCAGTGACATATCCCAATTGAGCGGATGGCCCTGACCCGCTCTCTCAGCGTAATATAAAGACCTGCGGTTTCACCTCCGTAAGGACTGATGAGGGAAAAAACCTCTTGGTGGGATAGAAACACATCTATCACAGGAAGTGCAGCCTTCACCTTCCAGCGGACAGGAAAACTTGCACAGACACACACATACACAGAGGGAATGAAAAACTAATCTGAAAACAGAAAGCTGAACAGCAACATTCATTCAACCATTTTGTCACAGCTTTCGACGCCCAGTTCTCAAATCTCAAACAAAGTAAATCTCTGATTTATTGAATTAAAAGATTTATTGAACCATATTTAAATATATCAAATAGTGATTTTTGACTTTCGGTTCAGCAAGCCGCCTCCGCACAAATACATGTTCTCGTTCTCGGTAGCGTAATTGGTTTTCAGATTGCAGTCAACCGTCGTATTGCCTGGAAAACTGAAGAAAATGACTGAAAGACCCTCATTAGACGCTCTCCAAGCATATGGGCTTTTACTATGCAACTGAGACCCTGAGAACCTTGAGATTCAGCCATGAATGTGTGAACGTCTGTTCGGGGCATAATTATTGATCTAACAAGATAAAGAAGACTCCGCACTTACACGGGTATGCGCGTCTAGATGAGTGTTTCACATGTAGGTGAGAGCGATGTCATTCATCAACAAAGGCTGAAATTATGATCTGCTCACCTAGGTTCCTCAATAATTACATTGTGCGAATGCAAATTGTGCATTGAACGCATTATTTAAATGAGTCCAATTACAAAGCTCCTATTTTCTTCCCCGTCGCAGTCTGAAATTTTCGGATATCTCCATTTGTGTCATTTTCATCTAAGTTAAACTAAAGTACTTCAAGAATCCAGGAGACAAAAACGCGTCAAGACAAAGCACTTTACTGGAATTAGTGTCAATAGAGTTTTAGTCAGAGTAGATATTTACTGTATGTTGCAAACAGAAACGAGACACGAGGGACAAAAGACCGTTCAATATGTAATTTGTCTAATGACTGACTGATTGATTGTCTACAGAACATTTATGAAAATACTTCATTAAAAAAAAACATCCATTTACTGTAAGGAAGTTTATAATATACTGTAAAAACCAATTAGTTCAGTTTACCTAATTTTATTATGCAAACTCGTTGCCTTAATTTCATTAAGTAAGTTTAACTTAATTGCATCAAGTTAATCCATTTAAGTTTTGTCAACTTAATTCTATCTGTGATCCGAAGGAAGTGTACTCCCAGAGTGCATTGCGGCATGAATAACTTAATTGCTTTGTTTTACTATTTTTGGCTTTATTTTACCATTACAATTTTATTTGCTATTGTTATTGGGGTTATACTGACAAGAGACAGCAAATAAAATTGTAATGTCTAATTAATTTTTTTTTTTAAATGTTACCACTGTTGTGGTTTGCATGCTGAATGTTGAAGTCTGTGTGACTCAAGCAAAATTGCAAGATATTGTCACAAATATAGAGGGATTATAACAACCCAATTAAAGATTTATACCTTAAGTGTTAGCAATAAAATATATATTTATTACATCACTTCCTTTTAAATCAAATAATTGTGATTTCATGTTGCATCACTGCAATCAATTGGAAGAGAATTACAAGGTAACACTTTATTTTACTGTGTCCGTGATACAGAGTAAATAATTAATTACTTAGTAGTAAACATTGTAATAACATGTAACACACTGTAATTAACATGTAGCTAAGTTATGGAACAGCCTGTACTTACAGATTGTAATTACACTCATGTAATAGGCAGCTACTGTTACATATGTGTAACAGGCCGAGTCAGTTACATACGTGTTACCGAGTTGGTACAATGTATGTAACAAGTACTTAATATGTTACTACGGTAAAAGCCTTTAGTTACACGTGGTCATTTTGTACCTTTTAAAATAAAGTGTATCAAGTACTTAAGTGCACTTCATGAGTATCTACATTCCTTATCCATCTGAATTAACCCACTAGTTCATATCTTAAATACATGCAGTAGCTTCTTAATTACATTTAATTACATAATATTACACAGGTAAGCTACGTAAATAAAGTTTCAAGATTGTAGAGTTACTTAAGTGTACTACATGTGTATCTACAAAAACTTATCCATATGTAGTTTAGTTTAAATTAGGCTTAACTCCCTCGTTCACAGCATAAATGCATGCGGTAGCTTCCTAATTACATTGCAATTACATAATATTACACATGGGATAAGCTATGTAAAATAAAGTGGATCAAGATTGTACTTAAGTGAACTTCATGTGTATCTACAAACCTTATACACATGAAATACACTTAAGTACAATCTTGATACACTATTTTAGAAGGTACAAAATGACCATGTGGAACTGCAGACTTTTTTTCACACCTTACTAACGTATTTAAATACTTGTTGTTAGATTGAGTAGTACAACATTCATTTTTATATAATTACATTGTACCAAGCCGGTAACATATGTAACTGACTCGGCCTGTTACACATGTGTAACAGTAGCTGCCTATTACATGAGTGTAATTACAATCTGTAAGTACAGGCTGTTCCATAACTTAGTTACATGTTAATTACATTGTGTTACATGTTATTACGATGTTTACTACTAAGTAATTAATTAAGTAATTAATTTTTACTGAACTGTATTCATCTATTGTTATTGACCTATATGCTGAAATAATAAGTCTTACACATTCACAGGAAATAACTTACTTCCACATTGACAAATAAGGTGAATATCAGTTTAGCTTTATACAGTAACAGGACCCATATGTTTCTTGCAGGAGAAAAAAAAAAAATCTAAATCTAAAACTACAGCACACTTCGGAGTGGCCATTAATGTGTAGTTACATCAGTCTACCAGCAGGGGCGAATGGTCCATGCTGACCAGCCAACTCCCTGATCCCTTGGATGTGATGCATGACGAATTAGAAATAAAACCTGTGAATTTAATGGATTTAAATATGGTAAATGCATTAAAAAAACATGACCAATTTCATCAAGCACACAGAGGTGAGAAGAAGTTTAGCACCACAGATAGGTTTTAAACAGGCCTTATAATCCTGTTCTGTGGCGCGTGTGTGAGTGTGTATTTCGTGTTGCTGTGCTAATGAAAGCTCATTGGCACTCCTGATCACAGAGCATGGAGCCACTGGGCACCGTCACTAATTAACACCGGCATAATTCGTGTCCCGCTCTGACCTTTTCAGGCCTTCCAAGGTTTGTGTTGCTGGCACTGAAATTGATGTCAATTATTTCAGATTTCATGTTTTTTCCACCGTGAATAAGTATTGTCTGAAATGACTGATGATTATGTTTTCATGAAATGATTAAGAAGACAAAAGGAAGGTGTGCTTTGAATAGACTCTTCCTGCTTAGTATTTCCTTTGATGATGGGCACATTTTGACATGATTATATTTCATACTATACGCTCATTTATCCTTTTCTTTTTTTGTATTAACCCATAATTCATAATATGTTAGGAAATGATTCTGTTAACTGGCCCTATATGATTAATGAGAAAGGAAGCTAGTGAACTTTAAAGGGCTTCATTATTGAGTACATACAGCAATATGTAGTCCTGCAACTGTCCCAACAGCAATAGTTTTGATCAGACAATATAAATAAATAAATATAAATATATATATATATATATATATATATATGGTGCATAGACAGAGCAAAGTATAAGCATACATGAACAGTTCAGTATAACCTAATCTTTATCCTTCGCAACAAATTTTGTGTTTATGGATGGTCCAATGCTTTAGGAGTTTTCGACCACTTTAACCACAAATTGACACTCACACAATTTTTTGACTGGTTTCCAGGAATTCATGTGTTTGTAATAGTTAAAAAAAGTATCAAAATCTTCCCCCACGGATCAATTTGACCCCCTTAGGAATGGTTGGATTGAAAGGATTGCTTCAGTAAACATAGAATAATAATAATAATTCTCCAATTAAACAAATAATGCTAAAACTTTACCAAAAAAAAAAATATTTGGTCCCACTTTATATTAAGTGGCTTTAAGTGACCATGTACTTACATTGAAATAATTTGATACAATGGACTTGTGTACATACATGTTATTACATTGTACTTATATTTTACAAAATTACATCTGTAATTACACAGCTGACCCATCCCTTACACTTAAACCCACCTTTAAACCTACCAATACCACCACACCTGTTCCTAACCTTACCCGTATCACACCTCAATAGCAGCAAAAGTGATTTACAAT
This sequence comes from Hybognathus amarus, assembly GCA_030378365.1. NCBI lineage: Eukaryota > Metazoa > Chordata > Actinopteri > Cypriniformes > Leuciscidae > Hybognathus > Hybognathus amarus. Next base: position 146,667 of record JAQIUQ010004277.1, read on the forward strand.
ACAACATGAGCACAGTAAGTACATACTTATTTTTAAATGCAAGTACATAGTACTTAAAGCCACTTAATATAAAGTGGGACCAAATATTTTATAATGTTTACATGTGTATCTGAATGCATATCTGAAGATACAAACTCAATAACTGATTTTAGGAACCAGCGGAACAGCTAATTTGCTCGCGTCTAGAGCTTATAGTTCGGCAGAGACTAGATTTGGATACATATTTGTATACTTGCTGGTTATTGCAGGTATTTAAGAGTTATTTTGAATTTAAAGGTTCCTCGTATTATGCCCCTTTTCACAAGATGTAAAATAAGTCTCTGATGTCCCCAGAATGTGTATGTGAAGTTTCAGCTCAAAATACCCAACAGATCATTTTTTACAGCATGTTTAAATTGTCATTTTTTGGGGGTTCAGAAAAACGTGCTGTTTTAGTGTGTGCCCTTTAAATGCAAATAAGCTGCTGCAGCTGCCGGCACAGGGGGCGGAGCTTCATGAGCTCGCGCTCAGTCTCTCAGGACAATTTCATCTCACGGAAATGATGATAATATCAGAAACTCTCAGTAACGGTGTTTATTTCGAGTCGGACAATAATGCCTACAGAGTCAGAGTGCTGTATAGAGATGGAACAGGTATAGTTTAGTAGTTTAATTACGGTTATTATAACGTATTTGTCATCTGCTTGTATGTATCCATTATTTATTAATAGCCTACAAGTCTGCTGTTTCGGACCAGGTCCGAATGATGATCAAACATATACTGATGAGTTTAATAAAGTTTATTGTACATCACACAAAAGATGAAGCGTCAGTTTTACTTCAGAAACACTAAGAGCTGAGTAAACACAGTAAGTTATAAGAAGTGCGCAAGTTGAGGGAGCATTCCTGTGGGCGGACGTTAGTCAAAAAACTGTTCTACTGACGTCATTAAAGAAGGAAGTAGAGGGATGTAGTCCAAACGGCCGTTCAATGTAGGCTACTTCTGCTAAATAAAATATCTCGCTTGGCACTGAACTTTGAGCTTTATAATTTTACAGATATTATTTATACTCCAACAACAACATTGCACATTAACTAAAGTTTGAAACATGGGATCATGAAGAACGGGATCTTTAAGTTGAAAGAATGTGAGGAATGCTTAAATTAGATGATTTCAAATTATCGGGGAAAAAAGTATAACCGTTAATTGTAGGGCTTCAGGTCATTTTGACCCATGAGGGAAGGATTTGTTACAGGGACGCGAGGATAAACAGTATGATGTTAAACTGAATGTATGAAGCAAAGTTTTAGTAGAAATATCCACACATATAAAAAACACTGAAATAAAATCGTGCAGTTTATCTGTCAATCGCATGTGTGTGTTGAAAGCTATGCTCATTTCTAAAAGTAACAGAAAGAAGTCGTGCAACCACGAAAAAATATGCCTTTCCCTCAACATAGGATCTGAGTTCACAACTTTACATCGCATACTGCCTAAAGGGCCCTGGATCACAGTCCCTTGAATTAATATCTTGTGGGCACGACAATATCACATTCCTAAGACTTAAAATGTCCCCTCCCGGTCTCCTTAGAATTTCAAGCATTTCCATTGCTTGAGACTTTTTGTGGCTTCAGTGTCCCAATGCTCTTTGCACACAAGCACTGCATATAATGTGCTTGGAATTACAGATGAGGAGAACTTTTGGTGGAAAAAGTTCTGGCAATGGTGCAAATGATAGAGCAAAAACAACACAAGGAATATCAACAAGTAAAAACACTTTAGGTGTCAGATGTCAGTGGTGTCTACTGCATGCAGTTGTTTTGCAGATGACAACAACAGATCTGTTAAAAGGGGTTATGTTTATTGCAAAAAGAGTCTCTGAAGCGGCACTCGCACAGAATGTAATGAGAAATGCACCTGGCAAAAAACTCATAAAACAACTACAGTATTAACCCCCAGAGACCCACTGAAGCGCAATTACAACACTGTTAAGCAATTAAATAAAACATATTATGCACTGATTAAATTCATTATTTACTGGCAAGGCTACTCAAGAAAGTCAAAGCATATGTACTTAACGTTTATAGTAACTACCTCTGTGTAAAAATATGATCAATATGTCATGACTATATACATAGTATTTAGACAATTCATATATTTTACATTAATTTAACTCGTAAAAAATGAAAAGAATTTAACTTATTTTGAAAAGATTTAGATTTAAGATTTTAGTTTAATATAATTCAAGTTGAAATTACTTATACAACTAAGTTAATTGTAGATGAAAATGTATAGGGCAGAAACTGAACTTTTTTTTTACAGTGTAAAAACGAGAAACCAGTTATAAGTACTTGGATTTAACCCATTCAACTCCTTTGTAGGCCTCACTGTACCTGAAAGTTACGGATCAGCTGTCAATGTCCCTCAAAGCCCCGTCGTTCTGAATATTCGTCGTTCTCACATCTAAATGCCGAAGAAGTGAAAAGATGAGTCAGTTCAGGCAATTTATGGCAATTTTATATCTGATGTATTTGGGGTTTTATAGTTGGCGGCTTATATCCCACAATCTTTTCTCACTGATTCCTTTCTGCTTCAGTGTTGTAGTACAAGCTCTAGGCCTACTTTAAACGAATTGCTCTTTGAGTCACGGGTAAAATCAGAAAGAATAATCTAATGATTATATCCCAAGGATTTCTTAACCTGTGATGATTTAGTACCGTGGCACCAACAGGAAATGAACAACAATACCGGTCACAAATAACAAAAGAGGCCATTTGTAAGAATTTAGGAGCTGCATTTAAAAAATCATCTTGAGTCCCAGCTTGTATATTTTCATCTATCTATCTATCTATCTATCTATCTATCTATCTATCTATCTATCTATCTATCTATCTATCTATCTATCTATCTATCTATCTATCTATCGATCTATCTATCTATTACTATCTATCTATCTATCCATCCATCCATCCATCCATCCATCCATCCATCCATCCATCCATCCATCCATCCATCCATCCATCCATCCATCCATCCATCCATCCATCCATCCATCCATCCATCCATCCATCCATCCATCCATCCATCCATCCATCCATCCATCCATCCAGTTCTATCTGTCTGTTCATCCATCCATCCGTCCATATCATACATCCATCCGTCAGTCCGTCCGTCCGTCCGTCCATCCATCTCATCCATCCATCTGTCCGTCCATGTTCCATTCATCCACCCATCCATCCAGTTCTATCTGTTCGTAAATTCCAGTTCTATATGTCTGTCCATCCATCCATCCATATGTCCATCTCTGTCCATCCATTCAGTTATATCTGTCTGTCCATCCATCCATCCGTCCGTCCGTCCATATCATCCATCCATCCATCTATGTTCTATCCTTCCATCCTTGTTTGGTCCATCCATCCATCCATTCATCCAGTTCTGTCTGTCTGTCCATCCATCCATCCAGTTCTGTCTGTTCATCCATCCATCCATCATTTTCTATTCGTCTGTCCATCCATCCATCCGTCCATATTATACATCCATCCGTCAGTCCGTCCATCCCATCCATCCATCCAGCCGTCCATCCATGTTCCATCCATCCATCCATCCATCCATCCATCCATCCATCCAGTTCTATGTGTCCATCCATCCATCCATCCATCCATCCATATGTCCATCTCATCCATCCATTCAGTTATATCTATCTGTCAATCTGTCCGTCCATATCATCCATCTATGTTCTATCCATCCATCCTTGTTCTGTCCATCCATCCATCCAGTACTATCTGGTCTGTCCATCCATCCCTGTTCCATCCATCCATCCATCCATCCATCCATCCAGTTCAATCTGTCTGTACATCCATCCATCTATTCAGTTATATCTGTCTGTTTATCCATCCATCCGTCTGTCCATATCGTCCATCCATCCATTCGTCCATCCATCAATCTCATCCATCCATCCGTCCATCTATTCAGTTATATCTGTCTGTCCATTCGTCCATCCATCCGTCAGTCCATCCATCCATGTTCTTTGCATCCATCCCTGCTACCAGTTCTATCTGTCTGTCCATCCATCCGTCCATCCACCCAGTTCTATCTAATCATCCATCCATCCAGTTCCATCTGTCTGTCCATCCATCCATCTCCATAGATTTATGTAACAGTATTCTAATGATGGGTAAAGAAATTATAAATAATGATGTTCATAACAAGCCCTGTATGTGGTATATTGGTTAGAATGGACTAATTACAAAGGAAACAACTTGAATCACTTACACTATTACCTTTTAATCCAAACCAACTTCAACCGTTTAGCTGAATTTCAGGGACTCCCTGGCTTGGCGAAATTAGAGCCTCATCTGCATGCCTGCGACCATCCTGACACCTGCAGTGCTAACAGGCAATTTGCCGGCTAATGATCTGAAAAGAAGGTGACTATTAATAATAATAGCAGAACAACAGTTAGTGGTACTCAGACAGAAAATAGTGTTACTCTATTGCTGCAGTTATTATTTTTGAAGCTTGCAAAAACAGTAGAAACAATTCATTTCACAGTTGAATGTTACATTTTTAATTGCTAATTTAATCTCAGAATATAAACATGGTAAAATAAAATGTTATAGTATTAATATCTGTTTGATAATGTAAAATGCCGCACACCACTGGATTCTGTGTATGTGTGCGTGTGTGTGCTCTTACCAAGGTTAATTGTCAATCTGATCCCTAAGATCCCTGTTAGCCTCTCTCTGCCATGACTCCGACCTTTCTGCAGTGATGTCTGTCATTAATGTTTCCAAGCTCAAGCGCTCCTTCGAGAGAATCCAGACTGTTGCTTGTCTACTGATGGGGCCGTATTGATAAATGAAAAGCATTAAGCAGAAGCTTGTTTGATCTGCTCAGTGGAGGAAGCCACATAAACTGCTGGCATACCAATTTACACCCAGCATTTATCTTTCCTTGCATGCTGTCTTGAAGCACTCTAACAGACCATGTTTATTTTCAACTAATACATTATAATAAATTATAATATATGCACTATTCATTCACTCAAAGTGTAGAACAGACATGCAAGTGGCAGTAACAAACAATACCTTGACGTGCTGATTTACTTTGGCTATAACTTTTCAACTTTTATTTGAGGAATTCTGTTTATAATAAGCTGACTTGGTACTTTATCATTAGGCAGTGCAAGACTAATGTCTATATTGGTTAATGTTGATTAAGTGAACACTTAGGGTTAATGTTTAATGATCATAATGCAAGGCAAGCATCACATAAATAAGTATATTGCACATGTTTTTCAGTTATTCATCCAACAGTATTGGATTTGATGATTTGATTCATTTTAAGTAGGCTATTTTAAATGAATCACATATACAAACTTTTTTGACAGTCCTCTGGGGATTGGTTCACGCTACCCGGTTACAAAATTTTAAACATTAATAAAAAAATAGTCATGGCGCACATCTAGAATATATATACAGTAGCTGATGAGGTCTTGGGGTGATGGACTCTTTTGACTTGGGTCCGTAAGCAACCACTCACTCAGTATCAAGCAAGCACCATATCATTTTGGCAGCAAGTCAAGTTCCAGTCACATTTTTCCCTATTTTATAGTATTCTGTAGTCCAGGTGTCATACTGTATATTTATATCCTCTAGTCAAAATGGAATAAATAATTAGATCCATTTAGTGCAAAACACATTCAGTAACACCTGGAGTGTTTTGACTGAATTTTCACCTGCAGGAAGGAAATAAACTTTTGCCAACCATGGTTTCACAATGCCACATTTGTATGAGCTACAAAGATGTCAATACATTATGTAAAATCAAAGTCAATAATAGGCACTTCACAGTGAAAAGGAGCCAGACAATGGGGAAAAAAATATCTCAGCTGTCCACGCAACGGTGGTACAGTTTTTCACCCTTCAACGCCCACAATTCCATTTGGCTTGCTCTTTGAATGTACAAATGATTTTTTTTTTTTGCAGTTTCCTTTATTCACAGTTAAATGGTGGCATATAAGTTTAACCGCAAGCCAACTGAAATAAAAAAAAAGAATTAAAATGATTAAAAAAGGAATAAAAATTATAATAACAGTCATAAAGAAAGGTAATTCGATTTTAGAAATGCCTTTTTCTTCTAATTATAGGTTCAAAACAGAAGTAATGATGGATGGATGGATGGATGGATGATGAACGAACAACAGACAGAACTGAACGACGAACAAACGACATGACAGACAGAATGGATAGATAGACAGTATAGATGAATGGATGGAACAACAGACAGAACTAACGAATGAACAACAGACAGAATGGATAGATAGACGGTATAGATGGATAGATAGATGGATGATGGATGGAACAACAGACAGAACTAACAAATGAACGACAGACAGAATTGATAGATAGACAGTATAGATGGATAGATAGATGGATAATGGATGGAACAACAGACAGAACTAACAAATGAACGACAGACAGAATTGATAGATAGACAGTATAGATGGATGGATGGATGGAACAACAGACAGAACTAACGAACGAATGACAGATAGAATGGATAGATAGACAGTATAGATTGATGGATGGAACAACAACAGACAGAACTAACAAACGAACGAACAGACAGAATGGATAGATAGACAGTATAGATGGATGGAACATCAGACAGAACTAACGAACAAACGACAGACAGGATGGATAGATAGACAGTATAGATGGATGGCTGGATGGAACGACAGACATAACTAACGAAAGAACGACAGACAGAATGGATAGATAGACAGTATATATGGATGGATGGAACAACAGACAGAACTAACGGACGAATGACAGACAGAATGGATAGATAGACAGTATAGATGGATGGATGGAACATTCAGACAGAACTAACGAACGAACGACAGACAGGATGGATAGATAGACAGTATAGATGGATAGATAGATGGATGGATGGATGGGACATCAGACAGAACTAACGAGCAAACGACAGACAGAATGATGGATAGACAGATAGATGGATGGATGGAACATCAGACAGAACTAACGAACGAACGACAGACAGAATGGATAGATAGTAAGTAGAGATGGATGGATAGATAGAACAGACAGAACTGAACGAACGAACGAATGACAGACAGAATAGATAGACAGTATAGATGGATAGATAGATGGATGGATGGAACATCAGACGGAACTAACGACAGACAGAATGGATAGAAGACAGTATAGATGGATAGATAGATGGATGGATGGAACATCAGACACAACTAACAAACGAACGAATGACAGACAGAATGGATAGACAGTATAGATGGATAGATGGATGGATGGAACAAGAGACAGAAACGAACGAACGAACAGACAGAATGGATAGATACAGTATAGATGGATAGATGGATGGATGGAACAACAGACAGAACTAACAACAGACAGAATGGATAGACAGTATAGATGGATGGAACAATGGACAGAACTAATGAACGAACAACAGACAGAATGGATAGCTAAGAGAGTACAGATGGATAGACAGATATCCATAGACAGCATAGATAGATCAACAGAAGACACAATAAAAGAGCCTCAGCCTCTGTAACGTGACTGACATATTGTACACTGCTTCTGTGATATCTTCACTCAAACACTATCTGCAATCTCTGTTCCTGTAGTTTCGAACAGACGAGACATTGGAGAATGATGCTGCTTTTTGCCCGAGTTGGTTATCTGCACTAGTTGATCATCAAGCTCTCATATTCGATTCCATGGGACACCCTCTGTGCAGACTGGTAAGTATTGCGTTTCTGCTAATTCAAATGGCTGCTTGTATGATAACGCTAATGAGACTTTTTGCACGTAACCTGATGGCTCTGTCAGGTAGGCCTGAGGGGCAATTGTGCTGATGTCATTATGGGTTGGATCACAGCGAAAGAGAATATCTGAATAGAGTAGCTCTAAATAAATCAGGAGCTGAGCCAGAGGAATACCGTCGTGCTACTCCAATGTGGCGATGCTATTCCAAATGGGTGGTATGATGTTGTGCGATGAGAGCGGGGCTCCAACTTGACTGAGGAAGTGTGTATACAAATACACAATGCGTGTTATAAATTATTGGCTTCTTCTGACAGGGAATGGATGAGTTATGCCCGTGTATTAATCATCTTCTGCCTCTCGGCTCAGCTCTTCTCTTCATTTTCTTTCTTCAGAGCCTACTTTGAACATAATAAATTTACTTTCCACACAAAGTCTGTCTGTTCTAACTGTCTTTAGTTTGAGCCTGATCCTTAAGCCTCTTCTGTTCCACAGGGAATAAGAATCGACTCCCTCCATCTCATCCATTTGCTGTAGAAACTGACCAATCGTTGATGCTACTGGGCTTTGGGTTAGCAGACAGGGAGAGTTAAAGTCATGCATTCTAATCACACGCTAATCAGTCCAGATTAGAACTGATACAGAGAGAAAATGGATTCATCCCCTCACCCCTTGAGATTCTGGAGTTTAATGGAGGTGGATAATGCTTGTGATATATTCTTCAAAGACTTCCAGATTGATTGTATGTCCATCAATGCACAGTAAGTAGGTATCCGATGACTGACACCTGAACATCAATGCTAAATGACAACTGCTTAGCTTCACCTGAAATACAGGACAAATTCAAAATTGGCTGTTAGCAAAGTGTAGAGCAACACTAAAACAAAAAGTATTTCTTTATAAACTTCTACTTGAGAATAGTTTGAGCAAGCTCTGGTAACAATTAAAAGTAACAATTTTACTTAGCAACAAAGCTACACAGCTAACTTGCTCTGTTTTATGGGTTAGAGATTGCAAACTAAATCTAGACCAATCAGCTGTGAGCAAAGTAGCATACAGTATATGACAGGTCACCATGATTCTACCTATTAATACACATTTTTGTACAGGAAACATGGGTAACACTTTGTTTTGAAGTCTCTTTTGAACATTTAGTAGGCTTAATATCTGCTACAGGTAACTCTTTATTGTGATGGCCCTCCAACATACATTTGACTCACTATAAGTAACATTGCAACTACATGTCAAATAATTCTAACCCTAACTTTAGTCTACTAATACTCAACTCACACTCTAATGAGAATTAGTAGACATGTTGGTGCACCCTTCATCAGTGTTGGGGAGTAGTGAACTACAAGTAGCGTAGCTACTAACTTAACTACATTTTTCAGTAGCTTGGCAGTAGCTCAGTTGCTTTTTAAACAGTGTAGCTTTTCCAGTAGCTAACTACTTTTTGCAGCAAGTAGCGGTGTAGCGCGAGCAAAAGCTACATTGCTACATTGTCGAGCCTGCGCAAATCAGCGCGATGCAAGGATATTCTTCTTGTTAGATTACAAACTCATTTTTTGCCATTACCGCCACCTGTTGTTTAATCACGCATCTTGCGGCTAACGGTTCACTGACGTACAGAAGTGGGTTGACGCACCCATATTATGATTATATAGCAAGACGTGACGGCAGATTTGGAGGATGGAGAAACAACTAACGTTAATTACCCATGGCCTTATTTGTCCAAGTTCAATCGGTATTTTTGAGAAAATGTTCTACATGCAATTTACGTTGGATGTATATTTTGTTCTTGCAATGCTGTAGGCTATTTGTTGCACTTTTGACAAACAGTCTGAGATATTTGAGTGCTAATAAAACAATACTCTTTGAAATCGTAATTGCATTGCCTTGTTTTAAACACTAAATATTTTACTTAAAACACTCCTCAGACACTTATTCAGTTATTTACAATATACGTTGTTCAAAAAGGAAAAGTAGTTTCAATGTAGCTAGCTACTTTTTGATTGTAACTTGTAGTGTAGAACTACTTTTCTAAACGGGTAGCTTGACTGTAGTTAAACAACTTTAACTTACGAGTAGCTTGTCAAACTACAGTTTCAGAGTAGCTTCCCCAACACTGCCCTTCATACATAAGAAGTTCAAGTGCCCTTCAGAGTAAGGGATAGTAATGCTCACGTTCTGATTAAAATTCGCCCATTCATCAAGCAGATTCTTCAAGAAGTGCAATTTGGCAGTCATAACATGGATAATTAATGTGGAGGAGAATAATAAAGCATATTTACCAGAGAAAATCAAGCTAATGCAACTCCTCAAGCCTAATACAGAGACAGATAGGCCGTAATTATCAGTTAATCAGTTTAATTACCCATAATTAGTCTTTTCTAATTATCCTACCATTTTGGTCTGTAGATACATCATCAACATCCACGTCACAAAAGGCTTGTATTGTCAATTTATAACAAGCCAAAGCAAGACACACTCCAGATTTCCAGATGACTGTTGGCAAACAATCAGTCGTTAAATCATTAACCTGATTAATGTGTACAGCTTGTTATGATTACACAAAGATAAAAATCAACTGATGACGCACAAGTGATTTTAATGCAGTAGTTGTATCTGAGCATATACATAGAAGTTATATAGGTGTAAAAGACAAAATAAGTGAAAAAAATGCACTCTGAGGGAACTTTTTCCAGCTTAAAAGTATAACTGCTCCTGCCTCCTACAGAGTAAACCGTATGCAATATTTAGCAGTTGTTGTGAAGGAGAAAGACACTCTCTCTAATGATCTAATTCATTATTCACAGTGTGAGTTACAGATGGCGAGGGCGTGAGATTGCATCTATGTGCTAATGACGGCCTGTCAACGTGATACTGCCTCTCTATACAGCTTCTTTAGGATGGGAATAAGAGACTACAGATGTTAATGTATGCCTTTAGAAAAAAAAAACGCACACTGCATAACAAGAATGGCCTGCGATTCATCCTGTACTCAAGTGTTGACATGTTAGTAGATCAAATATACTTCACTTTTGAATACTTCACTTCACTTATGTTTGATATTCCATTAAAAATAAGTTTAGATTTTTTTATATTTACTGATGTCATGTAACAGGCTGGGTGACTTATGTCTGGGGTCAGCAACCATGAATGTACGAAATTGAAATCAACATATAAAGGACAACTACAGAATTTGCTTTCAAACCAAGCAGCTTTCTGTTGGTTAACGTTGGTCTTTTGTGTCCCCACAAAATTCCCAAGTCAAGTGGATTCCATTTAAAATAATGTTTTTTTTTTCTATTTGAATATAATAGAATAATAAAACATTGATAATAAAGCAGTATGTTAAAATTATTTTTTTAAAAGTCAAGTGACACTGAAGACTGGAGTAATGGCCATTACTCCAGTAATGGCTGGAGTAATGGCCATTTTTATTGATTAATTAATCAATAAAAATGTAAAAAATTGTTTTCAACATGGATAATAATCATACATGTTTTTGGAGCATAAAATAATCATATTAGAGTGATTTGTGAAGGATCATGTGACACTAAAGACTGGAGTAATGATGCTGAAAATTCAGCTTTTTTTAAAGAGGAATAAATTACATTTTAATATATATTAACATAAAAAAGTCATTTTAAATTGTCATAATATTTCACAATATTAATGTGGTTTTTGTGTATTTTTTATAAAAAAATTGCAGCCTTGGTGAGCAGAAGAGACTTCTTTAAAAACATAAAAAAACTTAAACTTTTGACCGGTAGTGTATATATACATATATACAGTACCAGTCAAAGTAAAATATATATATATATATATATACATATATATATATATATATATATATATATATATATATATATATATATATATATTAGTGCTGTCAAACGATTAAAATATTTAATTGCGTATTAATGGCATTAATGTCATAGTTAACTCGCGATTATTTTCTAAATGTCTTTTGATTTCTTTTTGTTACATAATTTTTTCTCATTTTAATGCTCTTATCAACATGGGAAAGTGGATTGGCTTGTTTAGTGCAAATGTTTATTTTTATTATTATTATTATTATTGAAAATAACATTGGAATAGTGTTCAATTTCACACTAACATACCAATAATCTCTCACACAATGTAACACTGTCTATCAATAAAAGGGTGAAAGAAATACTGACGAGGTCCTGATTTTGGCGAGGGGTGGAGAATTCGCATCATCTTGTGTGTGGTGTGGGTGTGTGTTTGCTTGGCCATCATCAAGTGGTGTTTCAGACTGGACGTGCTGCGATGATGATAGTTCAGTTCACAACGACAAAACACACAGATCCGGCGTCTGCGCCTCGTCATCCACTCAAAACGTAACGTTACCATTTGGCCGGCTCGCAAGCAGAAACGAGTGTGTGCGGCACAAAACGTCCTTCGTGCTGCGATCTGAAACCCATTCATTTCAATGGCTTGCGCCGCGCGAGGACGTTTTGTTGCTTCTTCGAACCAAAGTGCAAGCGGATCTGAGCTAGACCGTATAACAAAACAACAGGCACGACGCACACACCCGTTTGGGCTTACGAGCCGGCTTTGAGTGGATGACGAGCACGAGACGCCGAAATGGATCAGGATTCAGTACGCATGCCGTCCTGTTGCAAAAGCATGTGAAAAAGTACAAAGTTTGCTAGGACAAGACCGTTAAAAAAGACTATTAATCGTGCGATAAAAAATTAACGCGTTAAAATGGGTTTGCGTTAACGGCGATAATAACGCATTTAACTGACAGCCCTAATATATATATATATATATATATATATATATATATATACATACTGTATAGTACCAGTCAAAAGTGTATATATATATATATATATATTAAACATAAATATTTATATATTAGTACCAGTATCTATCTATCTATCTATCTATCTATCTATCTATCTATCTATCTATCTATCTATCTATCTATCTATCTATCTATCTATCTATCTATCTATCTATCTATCTATCTATCTATCTATCTATCATACACACCCACACGCGCACCGCACACGCGCATACACTAAACATACACAATAGTGAAATATATAAGTTTAGCAACATTTTACAAAACAAATGTACCAGTCAATGCAGTAACAGTTACTTATTTACTAGCCTTTGAAGAGTTTGTTTTCTTATATTTATGATCCCCTGAGTGAGAATACTCAAACTCAATTCTCAAATATTTACATGGTTTCCCGTCAAAACGCCGGCCTCTTTGCACATCGAGTTACAAAAACAGCCTAAATTACATGCAACATTTTCAGTCTCATTCTGTACCACAAGCACTTTCAGTCCTGCTGATCTTCAGACTTCCTTCTAGCTGCTCCTTGGTAAGATGCTCCTCATGTCCGACAGCACCATGGATCTGTAGTTGCGCTCCAGCCCCTCCATGTACTCCAGGTAATTACTCATCCTGAAGCTGTGGATTGGTTCCTCCTGCAAGCATAAAAGCAGCACAGATTTGATGAGCAGCACTTGAGACCCGGTTTGCGGAAAGAGGTAAAACAGTCTTAAAACAGCTTCAGAATAGATTACGCTTAATTCGATGAGATTTTGATTTTCCAGTCTGAGCAGATCCTGATTATGTGGTTAAAATTACTCTGACAATTGTATTCTGCTGCATGAAAGCATGCAAACTTTTTCACATAATAAATATTGTGACAAATCTCACTGCCAACAGTAACAAAAGGGCTTTATTAATGAAACAAGAGGTCATATACTGGCACTATGTGAGGAATGGCTACACGTCCGTGTACTGAATAAACAATGCGCCGCCTAATACACTCTGACATTTAGCTTGGGATAAATAATATCATTTAGACAAAGCCAAATTAATTACATTTTGTTTACGATGAGTCAGCGGATGCAAGAGCAAAAGCTATGCCTGGAGTTACAAAAGGACACTTCAGTTCATGGTGAAGAGATGACAATGAGAGAAGGGATAATAAACCTTTATGAGTTTGCTGCATTAAATAAAACATGCCTGCAGTGTAAGCAGTTTTGTGATATAACTGCAGATGGCTTGGCAATGACAACAGTCGGTTTGGCAATGACAAACAAAATAGATGTATCTTTTTTTTTGCTTAAAAAAGACTGAAATACTCCATTATAAAACAAACTATAAACCATTTTAGCCACTGCTGATAAATGCTAGTCATAATTATAAATACAGAGTGTCTTTCAATAAAAACGGAATAGAGTCAGATTATAACTGACAATATGTGAATAGATTCAGATAATAACTGACAATATGTGAAAAATTAAACTAGGAGGAATAGATAAAGACTATGAAATTGCATACGCTGCTCTGATGGAAAAAAGTAGGATTTCTCCATCACCATTTTTTTTTATTAAATTAAATTATGTATTATAAGATCATGAGACCTCATTCAACTACAGTCTTTGGTGAACTTAAAGGAATAGTTTACCCCAAAATGAAACGTATGCACCATCAAGTGCATACTTCAGAGTGACATCAGGAGGGACTGTTACGAGTAATTTCCATTCCCGACTCTTTAATTTAGATGAAATACAGATAAGTTTTGCAATCTTGGATATGTACAAATCCTCAGAAACCATTCAGGAATTGGTCTCTCTCATTGTACAGGGTACACCGTGAACACTAAAAATTTTGAACATTTAAGGGTGAACCAAGGACAAGAGTCTATCTGATTTACTGCAGCCACGCTTGCACACTCCATGGTCCATTAAAACAACACCACCTCAGTGTGATCTTACTTTAAAGGACTAGTTCAGCCAAAAATGTTAATTCTGTCATTGTTCCAGAACTTCTTTCCTCCTGAGGAACACTTTAATAATGTTTATATGGTGCTGTTTGGTCCTTTTTGGAGCTGGAGAGCCCCAGATCCATTCACTTTCGTTGTACGGAAAAGAGCGTGAACATTCAGCTGAACGTCTTTGACGAAACTCATACATTGAAATGGCATAAAAGTGAGTAAATGATAGCATTGTTTTTATTTACAAAAGTTAGACTGTACCTTCAGAAAGACCTGCAGGTCCTGCGTCTGTGTGTGCTGCAGAATCTCTTGCTGCAGGTGACGAAGGGCAGAAACACACATGTACACCTGGGTAATCTGGTCCCATGATGACACAGGTGACCACATAGTGACAGATCTCAGGCCAATCTAGATAGTTCCAGAAAACACTGGCCAAGCCACTGGATACAGATCTACATGGCATGGCAGTTGGATGGAGGAACAGAGAGCGAGGGATAGAGAGAGAGAGAGAGAGAGAGAGAGAGAGAGAGAGAGAGAGAGAGAGAGAGAGAGAGAGAGAGAGAATGCAACGTTTGCGCGTTAAAAATCAATCAATATGAAATGCTTCAAACAAAAAAACAACAGATCAGAAACTTCTGAGAATCAAATTTTAACATGATGCCCTCAAGACTAAAGTCTGACGCAGTCAACTGTACATTACCCATTAAAATAATAATTAAAATAGTAATTTTGTCATTTTCCATTAACGAAACATCAAAATTTATTTAAGAATCAAAACAGCAAGATTTTAAAACTTGTGTTGAAAATACGTTAATGTTCAAGAGTTTAGGGCAAGTAAACTGTTTAATACAATAAAGACACTTATAATGAATAATGATTTCTATTTTAAATAAATGCTGTTATTTTTTATCTATTTACCAAAGAATGCTTAACATTTCCGATGCTTAACAATTTTTACAAAAATACTAAATTGAACCATTTTTTATAATATTTCACAATATTGCTTTACTGTATTTTTGATCAAATAAATGCATCTTTTTCAAAAACATTACAAAATCTTAACTGACCTACACTTCTGAACACTACGTAAGTTTATTTTTTTTATTTTAAAGAGCCCCTATCATAGCATTTGAAATGTTCCTATTTTTGATTTAGGAGTTCCCAATAACAGTTTAACATGCATGCAAGGATAAGAAAAACTTTATTTGTCTTATAATATGCATTTATTTTTAACTGATTTGCTCATCTACTTCCAAATGATTCATCCAACGACTCATTTTTCCAAACCACTCATTTGCGTGACGCTAATTGCGGTGATTGGTCAGATGACAGACCCAGTCAGTTATTGTTTGTTAGCATAACGCATAAACATACTGATAAAGCACTGCAGTACTACAAGACGCTCTATTCTTTATGACAACTCCAATAACAGCGACAAACATTTCACATATTTAAAAAAAATTGACATTGGAGACCTAGAAGCTGCGCTGAGCGTAACTTACACACACACGTGCACACACATACTTATTGCGCCTTCCCTCCTCCGCACCCGACGCTACAAAACCGTTCAAAACCCATAAAAGCAACAATTATTAATAATACTTACAGGTTGTGATTCATGGGAGGAAGCTGATCCATATACACTTGGTAAGTAAGTTACTGAGCCCTCCTTCAGGAACAACCGCTTGCGAATCCACATTTGAATTCATTTATGTTTTTGAACGATTCGTAATTAAAATGATGAGAACACAATGGGGCTATACTGTTGTGGTATCGTTGCAAATATGAACTCTAACCACCAATTCTTCACATGCTCGTCCCTGGTAAATGAAAACAAAGTGGCTGAACTATCTTTGCATTGTAGAACACAGCGTCTTCTTGACATGATGCTATGATGAAGTATTTGAATGTGTAGACTTCAAGTTTACACTTGCGTCTGCGCTGCAGTAACTGGGTGCAGCCAATATGCATCTACGTCATCGATGTAACAGCTAATGACTCGTTTCAAAAACAATTCATTTCATAGACTGACTCTCACTTTTGAAAGACAATAACTTTATATATGGCGCACTTTCAGATATAAATCTTTGCAGGATGTTTTCATTCCCTTAGAGCTATATTCCACACCATATGAACAGTGATTTTCAAAAATCCATGATAGGGGCTCTTTAATTTGCAGTGGATGAATAACATAGAAAGAATGTTCCTACAGAAATAAATCAAGTCTCTTGACTCATATGCAGAAAAAGCTCATATTTCTGTTTTGTTTCTGTGGTGGTTATCTGCGTTCATGTCATATAACTCTCCTCAGAAGCTGTTCAATTATTCTACAGTATCATAGAAAGGCGTTTTCAGTCTTGCCAAGCGTGTATGCATACATTCAGACCACTCCAGCAGGCAATTTATACAGCATCTGCGTCTCTCTTTCAGACACTCTTCCTGCTTTGTCTAGAATTCGAAACACTCTCTCTGAGTGTCAGACACGGATGCCCTCTATGATGGAGGTGACACTCAATTTAAAACAGGAAGTCTTCTTTCATTCAGTTTCTGCCACTTCAAAACTAGTTACTAGTTTCACAACTTTGGGTATTTTATTTTTTTATTTTTTTATATTACTGCATAACATTCAACACACCTGATGACCATCAATCATTAACTGCAACCTTCAGCGAATCAATACTTCTGTGTGGTATAGATACAATTCCTGTCACAGAATCTGTATGAACTGAATATATACACTCACCTAAAGGATTATTAGGAACACCTGTTCAATGTCTCATTAATGCAATTATCTAATCAACCAATCACATGGCAGTTGCTCCAATGCATTTAGGGGTGTGGTCCTGGTCAAGACAATCTCCTGAACTCCAAACTGAATGTCAGAATGGGAAGAAAGGTGATTTAAGCAATTTTGAGTGTGGCATGGTTATTGGTGCCAGACGGGCCGGTCTGAGTATTTCACAATCTGCTCAGTTACTGGGATTTTCACGCACAACCATTTCTAGGGTTTACAAAGAATGGTGTGAAAAGGGAAAAACATCCAGTATGGGGCAGTCCTGTGGGCGAAAATGCCTTGTTGATGCTAGAGGTCAGAGGAGAAATGGGCTGACTGATTCAAGCTGATAGTCGAGCAAATTTGACTGAAATAACCACTCGTTACAACCGAGGTATGCAGCAAAGCATTTGTGAAGCCACAACACACACAACCTTGAGGCGGATGGGCTACAACAGCAGAAGACCCCACCGGGTACCACTCATCTCCACTACAAATAGGAAAAAGAGGCTACAATTTGCAAGAGCTCACCAAAATTGGACAGTTGAAGACTGGAAAAATGTTGCCTGATCTGATGAGCCAGGATAATGCACCATGTCACAAAGCTCGAATCATTTCAAATTGGTTTCTTGAACATGTCAATGAGTTCACTGTAGTAAAATGGCCCCCACAGTCACCAGATCTCAAGCCAATAGAGCATCTTTGCATGTGGTGGAACGGGTAGCTTCTTGCCCTGGACAATACAATGCTGAATAAAGTGTTTTTTTTGTTATTTTTGGACAAAATGTATTTTCGATGCTTCAAAAATTCTAACTAACCCACAGGTGTCACTTGGATTACTTTGATGATATCATTATTTCCTTTCAGTATAAGGACAGTATATCGTGTATACATTTTTAATGGAGGAACAGAAAACTCTCGGACTAAATCTAAAATATCTTAAACGGGCTTTGCGACGACATTGAGTGAGTCATTAATGAAATTTTAATTTTTTGGGTGAAGTAATCCTTTAACATCCCTACTTAGTACTGATACTAAAAATATTAACACCTTGCTTCTAACTCAATGACTCAACAACATACCAGAAGATGACAATTACAGCTGATTGTCCCGTTTAGTGTAATAGTTTGATTTGTGATATAAAACCAATAAGGTGAACAAATATTTTACTGATGCCCTGGAATCCTGAAACCTTGATTCTGCTTTCCCTTCACATCACACTAAAAGTACAAACAAAAATGTTGTGTAAATTGCCTCTTGTTAAACTGGACGACTTCTTATTTTTCTGTGTCCTTAAAAATAAATGTTGTTCAGAAAGATGTTAAGCTTATTGCTCATATTTTTAGATGGGTGTATGTGCATGTGAGTGTGCATTTGAATAATTTAAAAATGCTATTTTTCCAAAACAGCTTTGAGCTTTCAGAAAATATAGCTACCAAAAAACATCTTCCAGAAATTATAAGAATATACACTCACCGGCCACTTTATTAGGTACCCCATGCTAGTAACGGGTTGGACCCCCTTTTGCCTTCAGAACTGCCTCAATTCTTCGTGGCATAGATTCAACAAGGTGCTGGAAGCATTCCTCAGGGAGTTTGGTCCATATTGACATGATGGCATCACACAGTTGCCGCAGATTTGTCGGCTGCACATCCATGATGCGATCTTCCGTTCTCACCACATCCCAAAGATGCTCTATTGGATCGAGATCTGGTGACTGTGGAGGCCATTTGAGTACAGCGAACTCATTGTCATGTTCAAGAAACCAGTCTGAGATGATTCCAGCTTTATGACATGGCGCATTATGCTGCTGAAAGTAGCCATCAGAAGTTGGGTACATTGTGGTCATAAAGGGATGGACATGGTCAGCAACAATACTCAGGTAGGCTGTGGCGTTGCAACGATGCTCAATTGGTACCAAGGGGCCCAAAGAGTGCCAAGAAAATATTCCCCACACCATGACACCACCACCACCACCAGCCTGAACCGTTGTATACAAGGCAGGATGGATCCATGCTTTCATGTTGTAGACGCCAAATTCTGACCCTACCATCCGAATGTCGCAGCAGAAATTCGAGACTCATCAGACCAGGCAACGTCTTTCCAATCTTCTATTGTCCAATTTCGATGAGCTTGTGCAAATTGTAGCCTCAGTTTCCTGTTCTTAGCTGAAAGGAGTGGCACCCGGTGTGGTCTTCTGCTGCTGTAGCCCATCTGCCTCAAAGTTCGACGCACTGTGCGTTCAGAGATGCTCTTCTGCCCACCTTGGTTGTAACGGGTGGTTATTTGAGTCACTGTTGCCCTTCTATCAGCTCGAACCAGTCTGGCCATTCTCCTCTGACCTCTGGCATCAACAAGGCATTTCCACCCACAGAACTGCCGCTCACTGGATGTTTTTTCTTTTTTGGACCATTCTCTGTAAACCCTAGAGATGGTTGTGCGTGAAAATCCCAGTAGATTAGCAGTTTCTGAAATACTCAGACCAGCCCTTCTGGCACCAACAATCATGCCACGTTCAAAGTCACTCAAATCACCTTTCTTCCCCATACTGATGCTCGGTTTGAACTGCAGGAGATTGTCTTGACCATGTCTACATGCCTAAATGCACTGAGTTGCCGCCATGTGATTGGCTGCTTAGAAATTAAGTGTTAACGAGCAGTTGGACAGGTGTACCTGATAAAGTGGCCGGTGAGTGTATATATCTGGACGCACAGAGAAAAAATACATTTGTTTTAGTCAGGTCATAGGAATTAAGCAAGATACCGGTCCTATTGAGAGTGTGCAAATGCTTAAAGAATATAGAAATAAACTAAATGCAGAAAACACAGTTACTCTTTAATTTCATTGTCCTTGACTGCTAGAAAAGGACATATCTGACTTCATCTGACAAAAGACTTGAGGCAGAGCTTTGAGATCATGCATATAAACCCCAGAGAAAGTGTAGCGCTGAATAATCATTGCGTTTGTATATGAAGATTGTCAGTCATCCAGGTCATAACAGAATGTCCTTGCATCTTTACAATTCTAGCCTGGCAAAGTCACACAAATTTACCCAGTGATCACAATTCACATCATGTGATGTGATGTGACTGCCACAGAGATTTGTGACAAAGTAACAGGTGATGAGCTTAAATACAGGACACCATCTTATTATTATTATGCCCCATAAGTAAATTCACCGGTAAATCAGTGCCATATTTGGCTTTTCTGACTATATATGCTTTTGTTGTATGAAAAGGTTTTTAGAAAATGATGTTCCATAGACAAAATAAAAATTATTATAATTGATGTTTAATAAATATTTTAGTATTCTAATGAATAAAATATTGTATAATAAATTATAAAAAGTAAAACCACAAAGAAATGTGTAACTATATAATATAAATTTAGTTTATTAACATTATTGTTTATAACAATACTAATATGTATAGGCTTAATTTCTTAATTCTATTTTCAAAAACACAGAACTTTAATTTTGGTGGAAAACCACAGTGGAGACCATATTGCTTCTTTGCTGTTGACAACAGATTTAAAATCAATCACATTAGAAATTTGGGAAGATGGTTGCTGCTCTGAAACACTGAAAACACCAGAGGGCATGTCTGTGATGCAAAATGCATCAAGGTTGGCAAGTCTCTTTACCAACAGTGGAGTTTTATTAAAAATATAAAACAACAATTCCTAATAAAATACTTAAAATACAACACCTGAGAGGGAGTGAAGCCAGACATCCTGAAGGCAGAATAAACCAGAGGAACCTCGGCCTTGAGCAACATCTCAACGTAATGAGCGGTGCAGGAGTATATCGGATGTATTCCCGATTTGAGCGATTTCTATAGGGAGATGCACCTAAAACAGGGAAAATGAGAAGAAACTGTGAAGATGATGCTAAGCTGCATTGGGTTTTGCGTGTCGTAACTGATCATGAAGTGCAAATGAGATTTGAGATCTCTGTAAATAATTACTTGTTCTCCACACAAAGCTGATCATTGATTTCTGAAGACATATAACACACAGTGTCACTTTTATGCTTTTTTCCTCATTTTTAAAGTAAAAATACCCTTTCATTTTATTAGAAAACAGAAACATTATGTCATGCAAAATATTCCCTTTTGTGCTTTTCAGCTGAGTAAAGTAAAAAAAAAAAAATATGAAAAAAAAAAAGAACTCTTTCTCCATGGGTACTGGCCACCACAGAAAAAAAAAATCATTAGCCTGTCTTCCTGTTTTGAGGTATCTATGACGAATGTGACGACTGCATCTTCTCTTTTTCTGATTCTCATCATTGTCTCTAAATGATTTACATGCACAGCCAGTCGGCCACTCTGACAGCACAGAAATATGGAATTGTAATCAGACGAACTCATGTGTTTGGAGCATTATCATATCCCGCACATATTTTTACAGCTGAAACTCTATTAACTGAGCTCTGTTTACTATCCGCTGTTCCAGAGAAAAGAGCGACATTGCTCCATCCACATTTTATGGGCATTGCAGTAATGACTATGCCCCAGTAATATCATGATATCCAGCATTTCCTCCCAGTATTAACTTTTCCTATGCAAATGGAGATTAGAATGATAATGCAGGTCAAAATGCTCAGATTTGTTTATAGCACATGAATATGGGAGCTACACAAGAATATGCACATAAATTCAGAACATTACTAAACATGAGAGGGATGCAGATGTTATTAGTTTACAAAATTGCACCATGGGCTGTTTGAGACATTTAAAGGAATAGTTCACCCAAAATTAAACTTCTGTCAACATTTACCTTATGTTCAAAAGTTTGGGGTTTGTGAGTTTAAAAAAGTCTCCTGATGCTGAATTTTTTTATCAAAAATACAGTAAAGTGTTATTTTTTTATTTTTAATATATTTAAAAATATTATTTATTCCTGTGAGGGAAAAGCTGAATTTTCAACATTATTACTCCAGTCTTCAGTGTCACATAATTTTTTTTTTTTTTTATGATGATGATTTCTGTGGAAACCAAGACATTTTTTCAGGTTTCATTGATGAATACAAAGTTCATAATAACAGCAATTATTTAAAATAGAAAACTTTCGTACCAATGTAAAAGTGTTTACTTTGATTTTTTTAATCAACTGAATATCCTTGCTGAATTGATTGAAAAGTATAGATTTGGGGGGGGGGGGGGGGACTAGTCCTTTAATGCATTGTGTGTGCGTATTTTGTTGCTCCAGTCATGATAATAGCTACTCAAGCATCACATACTAAAGGTTGACATGAATGAGAAGAAAGAGAAACAATAAAAAAGCCCATATTAGTGATGAGCTGTAACTCACAGAGCTGTGCAGTCTCGGGGGCCACAGGAAGGCAGACGGCAGCAGACGGGAGAAACGCAAGAGCAGACTCAGAGAACGGCCCACGTCGCCATGCATGAGCAAAAAAACTGTGGAGGCAAACCAGTCGTGACCAGGATAACCCCCCTGAAAATAGGCTGACAACTGGGTCAAGGAATCTTCAATACATTCTAGCCTACATGTTGCTAATGACTATATCTAGAGAACAGGACCTGATGGCTAAAAAATGATACAGTAGCCCCAAAAACTATTGGACCACATAAGTAACACTTGTTGAAGAAATGCAAGAATGTCACATCATTAGATACAAACCTAGACAACTGCAAACAAAAGATATTTGAGCTTTTCTTAGAAGTTCTGAGCTTTTTTGCAATGACTTCTAACCAACCGATTTTTAGTAAGTGAAGTTCACAGGCAGCCAAGCAGAGGGCGAACATGTTCCATTAATGCTTGACAACCAGAAAGTGTCAAAATGCTCTTTTCTTTTTTTTTTTTTACAATAAACACTAGCCGATCAAAAGTCTGGGTTGAGTATGACTTTTTAAAGAGAAATCAATACTTTTGTTAATATGTTAAATATTATGTTATTTTAACTTTCTAATCACCAAAGAATCCTGAAAATATATATAACAGTTTCTACTAAATATTAAGCAGCACAACTGTTTTCAACATTGATAATAAGAAGAAATATTTCTTGAGCAGCAAATCAGCATATTAGAATGCATTTCTGAAGGAACATGTGACACTGAAGACTGGAGTAATGACTGCAAAAAAAAAAAAAAAAATCAGCTTTGCCATCACAGGAATAAGTAATATTTTTTAATTATATCACAATAGAAAACAGTTATTTTATATTGTAATAATATTTACTTTTTTCATAAGATAAATGCAGTTTTGGTGAACATAAGAGAACAGTAGTGGTAATGAACAGCCATGTACAGATGTATTTTTTCATTATTTTAAACCAACAAAAACTCTTTAAATGTGTACTTTAGCTATATTCCTTTAAAATAAAGTTCATTTGGTTTGATATTTTATTATATACTGCATTTACATTCATAATGTCTAAAGTATGGCATGTGTATCCAATATTTTGGGGCTAAATCGCAAAAAAAATAAAAAAAAAAAACAGAAAATGTGTCCTCTCAATGGGCATTGGTAAGATGCATACTTAATACATACTAAATTAATCTGATACTAAACTATATAACATATGTTCTACAGAAAATGACAAATTTGTGCAAAGAAATGTAAAATATTAGAAATCTTGCAATAAGTTGCATCACTTGATTGATATCAGGAACAATCGGTAATGAGAAAGATACAGAGCTCAGAGGTGACCTTGACTCGTTGCTAGAGAGAAACTCCTGACAGTGCTTTAGCAAAAGACAGAGATCCTGTTCTGAATCTTCTCTCAATAGCTTCAGGAACTTTCCATACCTATATACACAAACACACACTGTATTACATGGCAGCTTCATTTAATACCCCATTTCAAGGCCTTGCTAAACAAAGTTGAAAAGACATTGTTAAAAATGTTCTTCCCAAAACACCAACTTGTGCACATTTACATAATTAGAACTTTCTCAAGGCAATATTTTCTTGACTAAATAAGAACAAATCTCACTACTGAATTAAATTCGGTTTTATCATGCATGTACAGTCTCTCCCTGGGAAACACAGCACCAAATAAAGGTTAACAGAGAGTTAAAATTACCCCGATGTGCTGAGCCCTAGAATGCATTGGCTGATTACAGTCAATGTGAACCACCTTAAGTCAAAATATCTACATGGGTTCATATTATAGTTACATAGTGTGCTGACATATCACAGACAGATTGAATCTGAATAAAAAAACTGCAACAATTTATTAATCAGTATTTTTGCAGTTCTGGTTAATCAGTCCAACTATCTAAAAATTTTATAGGGGTCAAATTTGCCTTTATCTTTTGACATATAAGAGGTCTGTGTACAATTAAAATATCCTGCATGTTTCCTAGCTTGAAACGTCATCTTAATTATTAACAATGCATTTATTAAATCAAGCTCCAAAAAAGGTGCACATTGATATTGTGCGATCTATGACATCACACGGGCAAATATATTTGCATATGGACCATAGCAGAGTCTCCGAATGAGTTCGTTGGACTGAATGATTGAATGACTCACTCGTTAAAACAATGTTTTGCTGCCACCTACTGCCAGTTTTAGTAAAAACATGTTTTTCGTTGTTTCATTTATCTCTCACCTACGGCTGATTAAATCATACCTGCGGTCCACCATGCTACAAGAATAACTGTCCTCACTTGCCCAGATGTCAATTGAACAAGACTTGGGTATGGAATAAACTTGTTCAAGCTTTTGCAGCACTCCGTTATCGGAAAGTCAAGTTTTAAATGTCAAAATCAGAGTAGCCTAAGTGTAAAACTTTTCCGCTCGATGCAGCTTATTAATATTCATATTGTATTAAATCACTTATCTAATCACTGTTCTTAATTTTCATTTCTTTGCTCTCATTACGCTGTCCAAGGTGCTTGATGAGGGTGACAAAGATTGAATGTAGATTTAGTTTTTGGTTGTGACAGTGATGCATGGACAGAATGCATTTATACAAAGACTATTAAGATTTAAATAACAGTTAACCCTCTGGGGTTGTTCCTTTAACAGTCACGCTTGGGTGTTCGGGTCCAAATGGACCCAAAGGGCAGGATTCATATTTAAAAAAAAAATCATAATTTTTTTTTTACTTGTTTTTTTATAAAAAAAAAACATTTTCTTTTTGGTGTTTTGAGATAATTTTATGATTTATAATGAATATTTATGCAATAATTATGACCCATTTTTTCCCATTGAACATAATAGAAATTTTTTATTTCTTTTTTTTTTAATCAAAGCTGTATTACATTTTAGAGTGAAGCCTAGGCCTCATGAAAGCAATTTTTGAAAAAAGATAGATGTCATCTGGTAGACACACTGAGCATTTTTATCACGCAATAGCACATTTTTACCACTATAGTGGATTTACAGTACAGCTCTCTGTAGAAAGGCTTGGGGATTCTAGTGATTTTTGCAAATATATACCAATTTTTTTTTAGGTTGTTGATTTTTAAAATATAAAAACATATTGTGTGTGTGTGTGGCTGTGTCTGTTTTGCACTCTTGATGTTTTATAGATTCTCAAAGACAATTTTTGTCTTGTTTTTTGTTTGTTTGGTTGGTTTAGATGGTAATTTGAAGTGCCAGTTTTAATTTATTATACAATCAAATCTGAACATTGCATTGGAAAGAGAACAAATGGAAAGCATTTTGTTACCCAATGTTTAATTCTAACTTATTCTAACTTAATAAAAATGCAATTCTTTCAGTTTTCATATTTTTGACAATTTCACATTCATTTCCTATGGGGGTCCATTTGAACCCGAAGGTCCTGAGTGACTATTTTTTTACAACCACTTAGACTGTTCACATCCTGTCCCCAATTTTTTTGTGTGTTCACATACCTAATACCATAAAAGTCACATAGTTTCGTAGCATTCCAATGAAGCTGTGATTTAAAAAAAATTCAAAACAGATTTATGTAATCTGAATTTATGAGTGTGAAAGTGTATAAAAGTGTGTATGTGTGTGTGTGGCTGTGTCTGTTTTGCACTCTTGATGTTTTATAGATTCACCCCTTCACTGTTGTGTGCTTTTTTTATGGATTGTGGCTGATTTGTAGATTGTACGCACCAAAAAACTCTGTTTTTTCACATTTTTGCCAATTTCCCATTCATTTCCTATGGGGGTCCATTTGGACCCGAACACCCGAAGTGTGACTATTTTTTTTTTACAACCACTTAGACTGTTCACATCCTGTCCCCAATTTTTTGGGTGTTCATACACCAAATACCAACAAAGTCACCTAATTTCGGACCATTGAGAAGCTGTGATTTTTAAAAAAAAATTATTTGAATGCTTCGGGTCCATTTGGGCCGAACAACCCCAGAGGGTTAACATAAGTAATTGCAGTAGCAATATATATATATATTATTAACATTATAAGTGAATCGCAAGGAACATTACAATAATGGGGGAAAAATCCATGTCATGCCCTTTAAAGGGATACTTCACTTTTTTGGAAATAGGCTCATTTTACAACTCCCTCAGAGTTAAACAGTTGGGTTTTACCATTTTAGAATCCATTCAGCCAATTTAAAACCCAACGGTTTAACCCTGGGAGAGTTGTAAAATGAGCCTATTTGCAAAAAAAGTGGAGTATCCCTTTAAAACAGAATACATTTAGATGAGAAGAAAAAGCTCTAAACAGCACCAGGAAGTTGCACTTTAGTTATAAATGCTTGATTATTAATAATTCAATTATTATGTTTTACTTTAGTACTATTAATAATAATAAAGTTTCTAAGTAAATTAATTTTGTTTTAAGGATGTTTAAGGAATTGTTTTTTATGGAAAATAATAAAAGAGTTTTTGAAGTACATTTGTGCATTAAATCATTTCAAAGTTGGTTTATTTTCTCATAAAGCATTAGTCTAGTTAAGACATATATGTTACCTGAGGGATATCCTGACACCTAACTGCTCCACAGAAGACAGGCTTCGAGTCTTTACACTGTGGTCCACCACTGAAAAAAAAAAAAAGAGACATTACCTCTTAATTTACAGCCCCTCTTCAAATACCCATTTAATTTTGGTAAATGGAGCAGAGAGTAGCAAAAGAGCACTGAAATATGTGCTGTTAAATAATACATTTTCAACTCAGCATCGGCTTACCCACAAATCAGCATCAGCCGCGTAATCTACATTCATCATGCTTAAGAATCGCCTTAATTGAGTGAATGCCCTTGGTGAGACGGAAATGGGCCCACTGATATAATTATAGGACCATTCCTCCATCCTCATTAATATAACAACAATGTCCGGATTGTAATGATGACATAATGCAGATAGATGTGCACCTTGTGAAGTGACTGGTCTTGACTGGCTGGCAAACAAACCAATAGGAGAGAAGGGCTAAGACTGAATGACAAATCATACTTCCCTCAGCGATTATGACATGAACAGCATAAGTGAGATGAAGCATGACAACTCGCTCCAACTGCTCTGCTAAATGAGAGGTGAGGATACAGAGGACACAAATGCTAATGTAACATAACACCATAATCCTTTCAATGTCAGGCATCTGCATGTACCCATATATCATATTTGGAAGTTTGGGCATTTGCAACTGGTTCAAGCATATCAATTCACATTTGAATGAACTCACTCACAAATTAATTTATCACGCAAAAGTTTGCCCAGAAGCTGTATTTTGTGTCTCTCTTGTACATCAGTATGTTTTCAAATTCAAATGTTTATGTAGAGGGAAAATTTTGTGGCAAATGTTGCTTCCAAAATATCATAGATGTTTTATTCCTAGACAAATTCCCTTTCTTTAGATTGCCTTAGACAAATCAGTTTAACTGGATCATAAAGAACTGTTTCAAAAGAATGATTGGTTTTCAAATCACAACCATGATCAAGTAAATTTAAACACTGTGGGATTCAAAATGTAAAAACAAACAATACATTATAACAAATGAGAAATATAACATAATAACAGGGCTTGCCATTAAGGCTTGTCCGGATAAGTAAAGAGAAATTAGTTGTCCAACTGGACAAGTTAAATTTCAAACAAAATAAAATGCCATTTTACTTCACGTTATGTGCCACTCGTTACGTCTATTTTACAGATTTAATTTTACCGATTTGAAACGAACACATTTTTCGAGCTGCCTATGAATGTCCTGAATGTGACTCACAGAAAGACGCGTGCCAGTATAATGCGCATGCACGACCGCGCGCCAGAAGTTCTCTTTCACGCTTGAACGAACATCAACAACACACACAATTAAGCCAAAATGTCATTTGTCGAGTATCTTCATAACATAAGAGCAGTCTTATGATGGACATAAAGAGTTGTGACTCGTGAGAGAATGAGGCGCGTGTGAGATCCGCGTCTCTGTCCACAGCGCTGCTCTTAAAGGGCCAGCTACCAATAAAGCGTTCTGTCAGTAAAGTTAATGAAAGAACAAAGGGAACAGAGAAAATTACTCACTGCTCTTGACTAAAGAACTTGTGTAGCTTTAATAAGGAGTAGTCTATATATAATTTATAATTTCTGCAGCGCAGACTGTTTGATAACTTTATTCAATTTCTGTATATGTCCTACCTGTTACAGTTCATTTTTATCCAGACATCAATGGCTTATTGATCATTATAGGTGATATCAATCATTTCGTTGTTATTGCTAATTTCAGATTTATCACTAATCTGTGTGTGCATTTGGTTTAGAACCAAACAAGTTGACTCATGAAACCATTTGTTTATTATATCGCAATCGCATATCACAACCGCAATATTGACCTCAATAATCGCGATATGACATTTTCCCCAAATTGTGCAGCCCTAGATAAAATTATAAATCTTTACCTGGACAAGTGACTTTTGTGCATGGACAAGTGAAACATAAATTTACTTGTCCGAAGGACAAGTGCCTCAAAAAGTTCATGTCAAGCCCTGCATAAGATAACATAACGCAACGTAACATAATGTAATATAATATAAAAGTTTCTAAAAAAACAAACAAACAAACAAACAAAAAAAAACAGTGGTAACAATGCTAGAAGCATTTTTACTTGTAGTCTCAGACTTTGGACTTCAAACATAAATGAAAAGAGATGCTTGTCATTAAATTAAAAGTTCATGAGCTTCTCAGAACCCAAAGCACTAATTATCTCCACAGATAACTGACCCCTGACACTTACTATACTCAAACAAAGTCTTTCAAAGTATGAAAACTTCAGCTCTCTGAGATTAAAAAGAAAAATGTATGTTTGGAGAGAGAAGACGTTTTGCAAGATGTTTAATTGATGTCATGGAGTCAAATACAAAGCAATAATTATAATTATCATGGCTTGTTAAAATTCTTAAACAATAATAGGTTTTAGAGGGGTGTGAATTTGGACAAATCTTTCTTTGAAGTCAGCACGTTAATCAAGCTCAAGCCTGCAGATATTGCTTGCAGCTTGGGATTTAAACAAAAGAGCATTTTGAATATTATTTCTGAGAACCATCATGTGTAATAAATTATACAGATGATAATAAATGATAGATCTATTCTCCTGTTTTCTAAATAATTCTGTTTGCATGAATAAAAAGCTGAAGAATGTCTTCCAGGAGGATTTTACAATAAATTTACCATGGCGATCATGCATGTGCTAACCAGTGGGATGCCGAAAGTTTCCAGCAGAAAGCAATTTGTCTTTTAAATACTGCTGTGCAACGTGACACCGTCACATCCAATCATAAAATATTTTGTTGCTTTAAGGGTTAATTCATCCAAAAATTAGAATTCTGGTCATTTACTCACTCATGTTGCTTGATGAACGAGGACCAATGAGGTTCCTTCTTGTGTGTAACACAGCACATTTGAGTTTATGCAAGAACTAACGTTCGCTGATCAGTGTTTGTGTGAATAAAAGCCTAAATTCAATTTTTTCATCATATAAAGCAACCGAGTCATCTTTAGACAATTTGTGTTAAATTGCTCGATTCACATGGATTAATATTATGATCTCTTTATGAACTTTTTGAAGGTATAAAGTGTAGTTGAGTGGACTGTCAATGAAGGGACCGAAATACCTTGGATTTCATTTCATCTTCCTTTCTGTTCAAAGATGAAAGAAAGTCTTACAGGTTTGGAATGACATGAGGGTGAGTAATTGATTCTTTTTTTTTTAATTCTCTTTTAAATCATTGCTTATCTGGCTTATGCTACCCCAAGCAATATCTGAACTTTGTATTTTGAGCACTTCTTGCATTGTTTTTTGCCTCTTCACGATGACTCGATTGGTTTAGTCCTAAGTTGTAATTCGCTTTGGATAAAAGCGTCTGCTGAAATGACTAAATGTAAAATGTTTTGGGTGAACTAACCCTTTAATGTACAGTAATGAGAAGCAGGGCTATACTATACAAAGCTATATTCACATAAATGCTTGCGTTCTTATTCAATTTATTCCGTCAGAAGTGAAGGGTATCTCCGTTAGCTGGCTGCAAGAATATAAAAAATATATTATTTTATTAAACATTGAAGTGCTTTTGACTGACCTTTATATTCAGCCGGTGGAAAAAAGCAGTCGGTAGATGAAGAAGAGAGATGCAGCACGACCTTCTCTAACAGATCAGCAAGTACTACGAGAGCAGCAAACAGAAAAGAAGAAACCTGACCGTCAAGGCAATTCTCTTTAAATCAAACCTCAAATCTCATAGTGTCATATAAAGAGTGGATGCTAGAGAAATCAAAGAATATCTTCAGCTACAAAATTATACTGAAACATTTTACTCTTAATCCAGAAAAACATGGATTTACAGCTTTATCATTACTGTATTAATACATTTAATGTAAGAAATCAATTGTCTTTCTTGCAGAGATCAGACTGTAAAATTAAAGAAAAAGACTATACTGTAAAAAGACATTAAGGTGTGTTGTAAATAAATCAGAAACTGGTCTTGCAGAATTAGAGCTTGAATACATTAATTTATAGGCTTTCTCTTCCAAAATAAATAACATTTGGAACATATAATGCAAAAGAGCTTTGTTTTGAATTTATAAGGGTCACTTTTTTTTATCTTTTTATTTGTTTTCCATTATTTTATTTGTACATCCAAGTTCACAGTATTTTTCCCTCTGGTTTACTTTTAATTTGCCAAAACAGTCATATTTAGTTTTCCATTTTAAAAGGATTTTCCACTATTTATCTGACCCTTCAAATTAAACAGGCTGCTGTTGTGCCTTTAGGACCTCTATGTAAATGACCTCTTTGCATGTGAAATGAGTAACAACACTGACTCACGAGCTGGAGCTTTGCTGTCGAGACTTAATATTGTTTGTGCTGTCCCGGCCTTCAATAACAGCCTCTTTGCAAAGCCTGCCTTACACTGTGATAGGATCACAAAACAATCTGCACTGAAATGTGATGTGAAAAAGGATTGGACTGTGGTAGGATAGGATTGCCACTGAAAATGGGATATTGCTTAGTTCTTCTGGTGTTTAGGAGAAGCGTCTATGCTTGGTATTTACCCTCTAGTATTTATCCTACATCATCAGGTGACTGGGCAGATAAATACTGATAAATAATAATAAATACTGATAAATACTTAGATAAATACTTTTTAAATACTCTAAAAAGATGAGAGATTCTGTGCAGACAGAGCTGAATGTGGCTCATACCGTATCCAGTCAGAGTGTTTGACTTTGTAGACATGATCTTGCAGAACTGTCTCCTGCAGTCATCCATCCAGCTAGCATCTCTCTCATTTTCTTTAGACGAGGCCAAGAAAGCACTGATCTCTGACTCTGAGAAGAAATATGCAGTGTTCAAAGTCAACACTTACTTTGTGACTCTGACTTGTAACTACCAAGTATAACTACTTGAAAATTATAGATTATAACTCGGTAACGCTTCCTTTTACAGTCCAGTTACCCATGTAAATACTATGTACTTATTTTAGTAATTACAATTACTGGGTAATAACTAGTACTAACCCTAAACCTACCCCTAAATCCTACCCCTGTTCCATGTACTTACCTTATATTAGCCAGTAGTTTCTAGGAGAGTACACTGTTAGTACTGTACTGTAAAAGGAAGCGTCACCTACAACTCTTAACTACTTGGCCTTCAAAAGGACTATATACTGACTCAAGTCTAGTAAACATTTAAAAGGGGGGTTGACTGCTTTTTTTCTTTGCATGATTGTGTTTATGGGGTGCAATATAACATGTATCCGTGGTTTTTCTTTTTTTTAAAGTCTTATTTTTCAGTAAATTTCACCTTTATTGTCAGCCGTGCTCTCCTCTGTCCCCTGAACGAGCGGTTCACTTCCTGAGTCTATGAAAACACTCCCTCAGAAACACGTAGTGGGCTCAGATTGGTTCAGTTTGGGCCGGTGTGTTGTGATTGGCTAAACTGTCGCTCACGTTGTCCGGAAGGTTAACGCCCATTACCTTTACGGGTGTAACGGGCATGCCAAAGGTGGATACCATAGACGGTGGATACACGTAAATGATGATGTCGAGACTGCAGTATCAGTGAGGCAGAATCAGACCGAGAAAGCTGCGATGAATGCGAGTCAAAGCAGAACCTCACCACACACGGCTCTTAATAAAGGTTTCTGAATGATAATTTGCTAAATTTTTTAACCATATACACGTTTGTTTTACACAATAGCATCTGACTGGCAATCGATAGCAACTGACTGGCTACTAATGTTATACTCAAAAAGCATTGGATAAAGTCATAAAGCATATATACATGAAAAATAAATTTACAACATTAGTACTTATACAAAATTCAGGTCCATAATGTTTGTACGCATTTGCCGTAGACACAAAATAGCCTAATTAGTAGCCCATAAAACCTACAAAGCCAGCGCTGGCATTTGAAAAAATATAAAACACAACGCTACGTTGGGAATTATACATGCAAATACATTTAAAATTATTAAGTCTTAGCCTACTTACAGGTTGTGGCCCAACAACTGCTGACTCTGGTTTTAAAGTTGGATCTGCTTCATGTTTTAGAAACAGTTTCTTGTTGAATCCGGTGTTGAACTCGTGGAGATTCTGGAAGCTGTCTCTCGGAAACGCGCAGCACAGAGAGCTAGATTATGATCGTCACTTTCAGGAATATAATCAAACATAAATTGTATCTATTGTTGTCGAAGTACAGCGTCCGTGGGAAGCCCGAAACACAGAAGACCTGACAGCTGCTTGAACACAACTCACTCGACCGCAGAAATATGCGCATGCCCTTTCCTGCATATTCCGGAGGGAGGGGTTGATGCAAATGTGTAGGTTAGTGACGTACCATAACCTAGCTGTAGTCCCAATCGAGTCGTTTTTGTCGGCAATTATACTTCCTGATTTTTAAAAGACAATATCTCTGCTTACACTAAACTTTCAGCGCTGCAACTTTGCAGATACTGTTAATGCACCAACAGCAACATTACACACTATTTAAAATCAAAAGTGAAATCGCAGTCAACCCCCCCTTTAAAGAAACATCACTGAGACATTGAATAGGCCTTCACATACTGACGCATGTTCCTAAAGGAAGAGTGTTTACTAGGCGTTAAGAACCTCTAGTCTCTATTTACTGAGCTGGAAACAGCCGTCACATTGAAATAAAGATGTATCGCCGTGACAGTAAAGAAGAGAAATGAGTCTGTCATAAAGAGAGAAAGTGTCCTTGAAGTTACTAGTATAAAGTAGAACCCAGTAAAACACTGAATCAAACTGTAACCGTTAAATAAGGGAATTTCTTTCATAAATTAGGGAAATAACACATAAAATGCCTTGTGCTTTAAAAGATTGTTCTTACCCTGTTTAGTGCGGAGAGTCTTGGGCACGTCAAGGGTGTAAAACTTAGGCAGAGGGTAGGTAAACACCATTGGCCATGGGTAAGGGTCACTTCCCTAAGGGACAGATAGACACATAACTATAGTTGTATGTGGTCTGTGTAGTATGTTTTTTATATGTATTATACGTAGTATGTGGTGTCATGAAGAATGTCGGAAACCAAACAGTTGATGGACCCCATTGACTTCCATCATAGGAAAATAAAATGTTTTCCTTTGCTCCAATAATAAATATTTATTGCAGTTTTTAAATCAAGAGTCTGATTTCATTATAAAACAAATGAAAACCAAAAGAATAACACATATGGGCTTTGTTTGTCAAACACAACAGGCTGCAGGTTTTCTTTTAGTATCCAGTCGTGATAATTACTTAAAGATGCGTTGAGTCATCTGACCAGAGCCATTTACTATACGTCACATTCAGTCATCACTCAAACTGTCACATATGCATCTATTTTTGTAACCAGACTTTACAAATCCTCTTTACATTACAACAAAGGATCCGGAAAGCTCTATTTAGAAGAACGACATTTGGCAGTGCATTCTTAATAAACAAATGACAAAGCAGCAATAAACCCCTCCATGGAGATAATGTTGATATATGAAAGCTGATTTCTGTTTTTTGATTCTAAACATGAGATGTAGATACATCTAAAACTAGATCATTAACTTGGGCACAGTTACAATGATGCAAAATTTGTGCAAAAGCATCCTGTATTCAATAACAGATTTGATCTCACGATCCTTTTCCGAACTTAATAACCAGGATGAAACAGCTTTTTATTTACAGTGTAAATAAATAATTTGTCTTCCAACCAAATGGCAAACTGTGACCCTTTGCTTCAGTGGTTCTGTATCTACAAACGTGATAAACTGTACACAACTGTACCCTCACCTTCTCCAGGCCTCTGCGAGGAAGTCTCCTCTCTGACGGCCCACCAACTGAACAGATTCGAACAAGGATATGGTTTCTTTCCACAGACAGTCCATCGATGATGAGTTCCCTGAGGGTGATGAAGACAGTATAAATATAACATTATAAAACGGTTAGTTCGAATCCTTGATTCTGATTGGTCAAGAGCTGTGCTTTATTCACGATAAAACACGGCTACGACCGCTTCACCCAACGGTTCTATTGATCGCTGCGCAACACTGCGGTTCTGTGTTGTTTTTATTTGAGCTTTCATGCATTTTACACACTGGAACGTTGTTGCTGTTCACACTCTGGGACTATTTTTTCCAGCGGAAGGTAGGCTTTTAGTGATTTTACTTCAAGAAAGTTGCACTAACATTGTTTTTTACTTAAATATTGTGTGGCAACCGTTTTATAAAAGCAATAAGATACTTGAGGCAAGTGCTGTACCTAACAACGCCCGTGAGCCGTTACTTATTCACGATACAACACAGCCTCTCGTATCTTATTGCTTACATATATGACAATATAAAGAATGAATGCATAGTGTTTCCACAGTGTGCTCGTATTGTACTTACAGGATATCTAAGGTAAATGAAAAAACAGTTTTGGGTAACACTTTATTTTACGGTGTCCGTGATACAGAGTAGTTACTTAATTAATTACTTAGTAGTAAACATTGTAATAACATGTAACAAAATGTAATTAACATGTAACTAAGTTATGGAACAGCCTGTACTTACAGATTGTAATTACACTCATGTAATAGGCAGCTACTGTTACACATGTGTAACAGGCACGAGTCAGTTACATACGTGTTACCGACTTGGTACAATGTAATTATATAAAAAAGTATGTTGTACTACTCAATGTAACAACAACTATTTAAATATGTTACTAAGGTGTGAAAAAAGCCTGCAGTTCCACATGGTCATTTTGTACCTTCTAAAATAGTGTATCAAGATTGTACTTAAGTGTATTTCATGTGTATAAGGTATGTAGATACACATAAAGTACACTAAGTCTTGATACACTTTATTTTACGTAGCTTATCCCTGTGTAATATTAT
The DNA here is from genome assembly GCA_030378365.1 of Hybognathus amarus. Lineage (NCBI taxonomy): Eukaryota > Metazoa > Chordata > Actinopteri > Cypriniformes > Leuciscidae > Hybognathus > Hybognathus amarus. The sequence goes on from JAQIUQ010004277.1 coordinate 182,763, forward strand.
GTAATTGCAATGTAATTAGGAAGCTACCGCATGCATTTATGCTGTGAACGAGGGAGTTAAGCCTAATTTAAACTAAACTACATATGGATAAGGTTTGTAGATACACATGTAGTACACTTAAGTACAATCTTGATACACTTTATTTTACGTAGCTTATCCCTGTGTAATATTATGTAATTGCAATGTAATTAGGAAGCTACCGCATGCATTTATGCTGTGAACGAGGGAGTTAAGCCTAATTTAAACTAAACTACATGGATAAGGTTTGTAGATACACATGTAGTACACTTAAGTACAATCTTGATACACTTTATTTTACGTAGCTTATACCTGTGTAATATTATGTAAATTGAATGTAATTAAGAAGCTACTGCATGTATTTAAGCTGTGAACTAGTGGGTTAATTCAGATGGATAAGGAATGTAGATACTCATGAAGTGCACTTAAGTACTTGATACACTTTATTTTAGAAGGTACAAAATGACCATGTGTAACTGCAGGCTTTTTACCTTAGTAACATATTAAGTACTTGTTACATTGTACCAAGTCGGTAACACGTATGTAACCGACTCGGCCTGTTACACATGTGTAACAGTAGCTGCCTATTACATGAGTGTAATTACAATCTGTAAGTACAGGCTGTTCCATAACTTAGTTACATGTTAATTACATTTTGTTACATGTTATTACAATGTTTACTACTAAGTAATTAATTAAGTAATTACTCTGTATCACAGACACAGTAAAATAAAGTGTTACCCAGTTGGTAAAGTGACTGTTGGTTGACCCTGAATAGTGTCTTGTTGAACTACAGAGTCAGAGTTAGTCACTCACCCTTCACCTGAGGGCGGCTCTGTGACGTTGTCCTTCTGACCCTGCAGCAGTAACTCGGTGAGGTTGTACTGAGACTCCAGCAGAAGAAAAGAATCCAGGTTACAACACAGCACGCTCAAGAGCCTGGAAGAGCGAGAGATGGAATACAGAAATGTTTAAAAAGGAAAACAGAGCAAGCAAGGTGCAACATTAGTTTAATTGCACATAGCTAAGAAATGGATAGATGGATGGTGCATTCAGTATCGGTGCATACTTACCGTACCATACAATTTTGACTTATGTTTTCTTTGACTTAATTAATAATCATAAGCCATTTTATTATGTTGAAATACTTTCTCTTACCTCAGCTTAAAAATGCAGAAACAACAAGGGATTTGTAGGTAGCTGTCAAATAATTCATGTCAATTGTTTTCCTTATTTTCAACTTATAACTCATAGTAGACTAATGTCTAAAGCTCACTTGAATTTGTTCTGGACCATTAGACATGACGTCTGAAATCAGTTAACTTAGGATGTTCCTTCATTCAAAAACGCTGGCTGTGAAGTCAGCAGCCTTAGCCTTTGGACGCAGCCTGTTCTCTGCTAATGTGACCGTGATCACAAGGCCGAGTGCACTATCCAAAGAATAATAACTGCCAGATGTTTGGATACAGATAATCCTAACAGCACTCAGTGTAAATTTTAAAAAATATAATATGTAATTATCAAATGATAGGACGGTTGCAAATAAAACACAGATTTTTATTTTGCCTAAGAGAATTTAAAATTAATAAAAGTGAAATTCGACACTGGGATATCAAGCTAAACTAAGCGTGAGACATGGGAGAGGATTTTTTTGCAGATCAATGCAGCATTCCCGCTTGTTTAGCGAGAGGTGCCGGTATGCGGATTCTACAATCCTTTGTGAATAGGTCTTAGTGAGTTCAGGAGTCCTCTCGACTCTCTTTAAGCTGTCTCAGACTTAGGTGCTACGTTTAGTGCTAAAATGCTTTGTGAATTACTCTTGGTAGAAAAAATTAAGAGTGACACATTGTTTTTAGGAGCTGTTCCTAAATTCACCAATTAGGAGCTACTTTTAGGCCCCAGATGCATAACAATGCTGGTTGATCTCCTTTGTTTGTTTTTTTAATAGGCCTAATGCTTTAGTCTCAAATCTGACACAAGGGGGCGATTTGTCTATACACAACTGTGATATAACATCTACAGATAAATACTTCAGCTGAAGAACTTCAAAACACACCTCAAATGACCGAGGGCGTAAACTGCATGCTGACATTTTGCAAACGGACCAAGTTCCATGTAAACACGAGTGTGGGACTGGTCATATAGCATGAGGATCTCTCCACAAACACAAGAGTCACAGTTTTGTCATTTCCCACATACCCACACCCCGGAAATTCTGTTGCTTCATCTGCCTGTTCACCTCTTGATCCCTGCCATCCCAAAAGCCAGACATCTATAAATGAGTCATTTGATCAAATCACAGATATGCTGACGCTCTCTGGCTGGTTATTGCAATCGTTACTCCATAGAATGTCATCCATTTGAACTTAATAGAAGAAATCATAGTTTTAGACTTACTTTAAGAGTTGAGTATCTTAGATATCAGAGACAAGAATTCAAAAGACTGAACCTTGACTAATTTCTGGTTATTGAGTTAAGCTTTTGTACACTGTGTGCTGATCAAACATTGTATGACTGTTTTCATGGTCTTCTAGGATGACGTAACCTAACGGATGTGGGACTTAAGACTTAGAATCCCACCGATCAGGATTCCTCATGGGGGTGAAAGATTTCTCACGCAGACCATCATCGGGGGCTCGTTTGACATGCAACCATTTGACCCTTTTCACCTCTCCGGGTTTCTCAATAGCGAAAGTTGTCGTAGTTGTCAATAGTAGCAGGGCTCTCAAGTGTTACGCATTGAGCATGACAGTCACTCATTTCGGTCTTTGTCACACACTCACGCCAACCATTGTATTTTTCACGCAGAAAAATTATTTATAATATATTCAATATGCCGCAGCGCCCAAAATTTCTCTGGCCGCATCACTCTCACTGTGGAGCTGTCAGGAATCAAGTGTGTCTCCCCTGGAGTTCTTAGCTGAGCCTGCCACTTATCAGCCAACCAAAAAAATGAAAGGGGTTACACAATAGCCAAGTCTTGTCACTCTTGCCTGTATTTCAAACTTGAGAGCCTTGTAGTAGTAAATGAGAGACTACATTAAATATATTTTGTTTCTGCTTGCTAAAATAGCAAAAGAAAAACTCCACAATAGTGCTTTCACAACTTTTACATGGGCAACCACAGACATTTTCTTCAGAAAGTTGTACTAATTGGTAGTTTCTCCTTATTTATCTTTATTAATCCCATTCACACATTTATATTTAATAATCTCATCAATTATTTCATTCTGCTAACTTTAAAAGGTGTAAACAATGTTTCTGCTCAAACCATTAACTTATACTGTTACCGGATGGATAATGATGAAAATAATACCTTTCTATATTTTTGCCAATTAATATGCCTGAGGATCTCACTCTTTTCTATGGCATAACTTGCATCTTGACTTTATTAAGGGAAATACAGCAAACCAAACATGACAGCAATAAATAAATCAGCACTTGGTTACATTATCACAATTGATCTTTGGATTGCCAAAGGCAACTTCCTCTGCACTGAGGCAAAATGCCATATTAAGATTTAGATTCAGGCGGAATAGAAACAAACACACGCTAAAAACTCACAGGAAGACAGAATGTTTATTTAAAATCTCAATCAAAATTGTCACTTCAATCTGAGGGGTCATGTATGGATTAAAATGATTGAACACACTTTTTAATAACTTTCTATAAAGGTTTATGCTCAAATAGAACATAATCTCTTGCCATACTCCAACTCTAGTTCTGAGACTTGGAAAAGGATGCCACATGCAAATAATAACTAATAACTATTTTTTTTTTTCACATAGTTTAGTTTCACAAAAGGAGAGAGAAAGCTTCCTATATCTTTTGCTGTCGAAGGCTATTCAGCTAATTGACCTTTACAGTATGTTTGCAGTAACCTAACTAGGCATGTGCCAAAATGGTAGGTTGCTTCAACATTTTCTCATCTGTGAAAAGCATAAATAAAACGACACAAGATAAAATAAAACACAATAAATTAAAAAGTTCACTTGCAGTGAGCATAAACATTGTTTGCGCCAACAACACTGTGTATTGTGCGGTGAATTATTAGCTGCAGAGAGTGTGAAACCACTGAATATACATTTGTAAATTGATGGTCTGTTCATGAAATATTAATCCATGATTTTTATTACCACCTTGTGCTTAATACTTAATAATTATTTTGCACTTATCAGAAACCTAGATTAAAGTCTCTAAAAAGGGCTCCTTATGAAATATGGAGGGTTACGTTGTGTTATACTCATAATCATAATATTGACATAATCCTTTTTAATAAAAATACCACCAGTGGGGAAAATAACTGGTACAGCGTTATGCATCTATGTAAATGTGATCTCAAGCTGCGGCAAGTGATCTAAAGTGCTGAACCAATTCTGTTTCTGATAGCTGATAAAAATTACAAATTAAGAATTTATTTTTAAACTATGGTTATTCATTTATATGTGAACAAAATGTGTTAATAAGTAGGTGGATTACACCAGTCAATTCTACTTCCTTTGAGAGCCCGAGAACTCTTTCATATCCTGGTATCACCCTGTCTGGCATTAATTCAGGATAATCATAGCACAGAGAACCACAAAGAGCTGAATCAATCAGCCATTGATCCCCAGAGTAGAAAAAACGGAGAAAAAAGGCTAATCAGATAATGAACCTCTATAAAGACCCTCTATAACTTCTGCGCTCTTCCTGTCCATTTACTGGTAGAGAGAAGTGAACTATTGATCTTACCTCAGGCCAAACGTGTGGGACTGCTCGTAGTTGAAAAGGGAGTGAATCTTTGCATCAGAGTTAATGATGATGAGGCGGTCAATCAGGTCCTGACAGAGAAGAAGGAGCGAGTCATTATCAGAAAGTTCACGAATTTTAAAATAAATGTGACAAAGACACACCAGTCAAAGTGTGCCCTCCAATGATCATGATTTGAACTGCAAATGAAGAAAATCTAAGCTGCTAGATTTTCTTTTAAATAACTTAGAGATGGAAATGATTTAATTTAGTGTAGCCAAGAACCACCAACTTAGACTAGAAGACACATTCTGGCCATGTGCAGTAACCAACCACAGTTCATTTTGTTTTATGTACTATTCAAAAACAAATAGTGATAAAGCAGTCCCCTATGAATGGTTATTCAGAAATACAGGAAAATGGAGGGAAATGTAAAAACTCTGTAAAACCATTAGTTAATATATATTTGTTACATATACATTATATTTGATTAAAAATATAGTCAAAACAGTGCTATTGTAAAATATAATGACACTTTAAATTCAAATTATTACATATTTGAATTTGATCATTGTGGCAGAGGATGTGAGAGAATGGCGGTAAGGCCGATTGGTGCGATTGCTAATGAGCAACACCTGTGAGAACAACTGTCTCGCATCTCTCACGGAGGAGTGGAAGCATAAGGGGAAACGACAACAGTAGATGATCAAGAGATGAACAGGCCAGGTTTCACATTGGGTTTTGTTTGTATATTATTTTCGGTCAGCCAGCAGTCGTCCACTGAGGGGCTGCTGTCAGTTATTGTTAGTTTGTTGTTTATTTTTAATGTTTTTATGATTGTTCATCAGTTACCACCTCCTCCTTCCCTGAACTTTTCTACAAACGTATATTAATATATTTAAAAATGTAATTAATTCCTGTGATGCAAAAGCTGAATTTTCAGCGGTCGTTACTGCTGTGTTTAGAATTTATTTTAAAATGCTCATTTGGCACATAAGAAAACATTTCTTATTAAGAAATGTTATTATAACCACAGTTGAAAACAGATGTGCTGCTTATGTTTGAGTAAAAAAAGTTTTTTTTTTTTTAAGGATTCTTGATGAATAGAAAGATCAAAAGATTTATTATTTATTATTATTTCTATCATTACTTATTACTGCTCATGAGACTACAACAAACCTAAGTTTTATACTGTTTGTATTGAGAAATCACTCAATACAGGTTGATGTAAAAAGTATGTGTACAAAAGAGCTATCAGAAGATCAGTGAGCAAAATGTGGGCGGTTCATGGCTGTGAGCTGAGTTAGACATATATATGGGTCAGTTTGGGTTTGTCTATTACTCACTAAAAACTGATGTGGCCATACTCTCTAGATTGTACTCTGTCTTGTTAGGAAGCGCTAGATGTCCCAGCAGCTCCCACACAGCGTGAGGTGAAGAAAGCAGATTGACTAGGACAGAAGACTACACAAACAAAACTAAGTCAAACTCATTCAGAAATATATCCCATATTTGATCCATATTTGTGGGTCAGAAACAATGTCAAAAAGTATCTTCAATTTGTAGTGTTCAATATTCAAAACAAAATAAAAAAGGTCTGCTTTCATAATCTTTTATTAAATGTAATAATTTGCTACTGGATAATGTTAAGCAGGTAAAATGGGTTGTGAATGTAATTTCATATTAACTTTAGTGGTTGGTGGGTGCATTGTGCACACTGTTGCATTTATTTATAGAATTATTCAATGTAGCTTGTGACTATGGAAATTGGCTAATTGAAGCCTTATCCATAGAGAATATCTCAATGAAGCATAGCTTTTGCTTTTAAATAACTGTAAATAGCAAAAACATGCAAGATAAATGATAGGGGAGTCAGAACCTTAAGGCAGCTTCTATCAATAGGGTCCATTGGAGTAGATTTCGGATGGACCACCCTCACATCCTCTGACCACACTCCAAGGCTGACCACAGCTCCACCACGATTGTCTGGAAAAATCCTGTGAATCCACTCAAAGTTCAACTCCTTTAACAGCCTGAAAACCTAGTTTCCATGTTAAAACATTTCCCTTGAGCAACATTGTCTCAGTGACTAACGTCCTTAATCAATAGTACCAGGAAATGTAATGATTGCAGAAACACTAACAATGTAATTCAGTAATTTTTTATTAACATGACCTTTGCTGTCTGAAACTGTCAGTAGAAAATATGGAAGATGTTGTTCTTAACTTCTTGAAGTACATGAAAGTGGTCATAAATAAGCTACCTGAGCTTTGTAAGGCCACAATGCCTGGGGCTGTGGAAGCCACCTGGGTCACCATCACACCATAACCAAACTTCTCACACCTGCTGACCTAAGATAAGAGAAGGAATGGAGGAAATACACATCCTTCGAATTCCAGAGTCTGGAAATCTGTATTATCTAGCGCCAAAAAAAAGTCCCCACAGGCAAGCGAGTTGATTCAAGTAATGAAAACTTGTGCATAAATGTACAAAGCAAATTGATTTTATATAAATTGTATATACTGTTCACAAGGGTATTATTATATAATCAGGGCTTCTGCAGGTTTCACAAAGTCAAATTTAAGACTTTTTAATACCTTTTTAAGACCAATATGAATCAAATTTAAGGCCTATATCATGAAAAAAAAACGTACAAAGGAAACGCGTGCAACGAGTTTCAAAATTATTCGCAAGGTAATTTAATGTATTCAAACTGAACATTCAGCGAAAATCAGTACAAACGGTCCCGTGATTTTGGAAATTTGTTCCGTTTCTGTTTTTATAAAATTCCCTTTTCCAAAGCGCGTAATGTAGGCCGGTTTATGCTTTCCCGCACCTGAAGGAAACATCATTTTGAAACACAGACGAAACATTGTCTGTGGTATCTGAGATACCCGCCAATAACACAAAATCTCAAAACTGATTGGCTGTTGCTTGTTGGTCTATTCTTTGTAGTTGTAATACAGCGAATTAAGAACTACAACTACATAATATAAATAAATAAAAACATTCCAAAGTGCTGTGGGATCATTTCAATGAGATTTACATGGATATAGGAAAATTAAGACCCAGAACACAATACTTCAGCAAATTTAAGACTTTTTAAGGCCTTAAATTGTGATTTTGAAATTTTAGACTTTTTTAGACTTTTTAAGACCCAGAAACCCTGTATAATGAAAAGTTCTGGTGGCCACCATGTTGAGATCACATGACCACACTTTTTGGGCAAACAATACCTTTAATATCAGTATCACTAGCCACTAATGTTCTTTATCAGAATAAAATGCTTTTGAAAGTGGCATTTGATTATATTACCTGTAGTTTTTTGGTGAATCTTCAGAACATGTAGGTGACACACTCGTTAATGGCTCCAGTCTGTTGGAGGAGTAGCAGTCCTTTTGGTGTGGCAGCAAAATTCAGCAGGTTGTCCAACAGCATCCTCTTCCCAGGCCACCCTGTGAGAACCAGGATAAAAGATTCAGATTCCCAAAAAAACAGCATTGGCAGGCCAAGCTTGAGTTTAGCACAGAAACAAACAGCTTGTGCAGGAACAGGAGATCACTGGAGGCATGATGGAGAGATACTCACATGCTCTGCAGACTCCTGGGAAGCCAGCACTGGGGGAGCTCGGGAACAGGAGTGGGAACTCTCTCTGACATTGAGCTTGTCTGCAGGAGAAAGAGAATTGCTGTAGGCTGGACTGCCTACACGACATTCAAACCCATCGGCTAAATAATGAGACGAACATGTTGAATGCAATTTTGATTCCTCACACCGTTCCGAACTCAGCCTTTTTGAAGGCAGGGAAACCCCGGAAGGTTTCATTACTGATGCCGCAGCACTTTACTGCTGCTTCTGTATTCTACAAATCCTCTTCGCACAGCCCAAGAGATTGGACTTTCAGCATTTCTTCTAACATTAATACTGTTTTGCTTGGGAAAAGACACTGCAGGCTCTAAAGCAACAGTTCAGAATAAGCTAAAAAAAAATGGAGGCTTGATTTTGGCTGTGAGAGGACTAATAATAATAAATAAAAAATTTCCAACAAGCAGAATTCTGTTTTGTTAAAACATTTTACTGAAATTGTATTATAGTTTATCCATAAAAAAAAAAACAATAATATATAAAAACTTTAGACACACTCCTTTCTGTGGTACGCCAGGACATACCTACGCTGCCCGTCAGCCGATTACACACCTCGCATCGTCGTCCATTAAAACCTGACAATAGACCTTATTCAAGACAGCGCCATGACAGGTCTGAAAGTAAGGCTGTGAGATAGAGCTTATCATGTTTCCAATGGCATTGCGCTGTAAAAAGCTGAATAAAGCTCCTAGATTACTTACAATTTTCCACAGCTTACATTGTCGAGAGTTTTTTGTCAACTGACATTTCTTGGAAAGATATTTTTCCAGTGTTTCATGAGCAGAACAATCCGAAAACACATTAAATAACAGTACAGCCCATTGAAGAGATGCATGTCTATCCCTCACAGCCTCGCTTTCATTCTCATTAAAAATCAAAGATGGCGCTGCCGTGAATAAGGCGTATGGACACCTCATCAGGCATTAGCCCTTACTTTTACTATGGTCTGTCAGAATACTTGATTTCTGATTGGCTGTTTAATGCAGTGCCATTTAATGCACAGGTTATCAGTTGACTCTAAGTCAGTTGAATCACCATTGTATTTTAATGCGCTGTTTTCATTGAAGTGCACACAAGGAAACATTCAAGAGCCCAGACATTTGTTATGAACGCCCCGAGATTTTGGTAATAAGTAGCTTCGCTACTGAACCGCTACATAATATTTCTCAGCAACTCAGGGGTTTACATCACTTCAACATCACGTTTGAAGTAAATTTAGAAATAAATGCTATAATTTATTCATTCAAATAAATGTGATCTTATTCACTACTTTATCTCTGTGAGCCTGATTCAAAAGCAGAGGAAAATATTCCGGTAAAATATTGCCGCTGCCAGCAAACATCAATAACAGCTTTAAGTTTCGATGCTGGCAAATGATCATGGAATAGACCCCTTTTCAGTTGGTAAACATAGTGACGTTTTTTGTGGGCGGAGCTTAGGTGGAGGCAGAGACAGATCCCTCTGGCCCGCTTCACTTAGCGCTCAGTTAGCAAGGACTGTTAGCTTGTTTTTTAACAATGACTGGAGAAAATCCGATTTTATCTTAATGTGTAGGGTCACTTAGTGTCCAGGACAAGCGAGTGTTCTATTTTGAAGAGCTATCTCTAACAGACGGAACCAGATTGGCCGACCTGAAGCCGCCTACACACTCACTCAATGCATGGATGATCTGACAGGATTAACGTACGTTACCTCGGTTGAGTGGCCTGACTACTATACCTACCTCAAGAAATTGATCGGTAAAGAGAAACTGAGGGCATATAAATCTTTAGATGCCTGTATGGTCCTGTACAAGACTTGTGTGTATGAGCCGCAGTTTTGCAGAGCCAGCGCCAGAGACCACGACAATGTAAAGAGTGACATTACAGTGCGATTTTAATAATGTGAATATTTTCTAGAAATAAAAGTTCCAGATACAGCATATACAGCATACCGAATCTGTGCTGTTTTGTATTGGCCGCCTCCAGTTTTCACTTTGTTTTGCCTCCAGCTAGCGCTGTGACGTAACTGTGACATCGGCGCAAAAAGGGGTCTATAAGCGGGAAAATCCAGGGCTCAGCTGTGCATTAAACGATTTTAATGCATTTCGCAGAGGCAACCTTTGGTTCTTTGCCTCCACGTTGTGCTTAAAAATTATTTATGCACAGCTAGCCGTGGATTATTGAAACCTGCGAACGCAAAGACCCGACAAACCATTCGCAAGCTTCTGTGATCATCCCTCCATGTGCCATAGGTTGCCGACCCCTGTGCTGTGGCATAATTAAAGATCTGGGCTTGTAACTTGAAGGATTGTAGGTTTAAAGCCCACAAGGTCATCATCATTTTATATTTACTATATTGTTAGTTTGAATAAAACAGTCAGCTAAAGAGTGCATTGGTAATAACTGAACTTGTGAGGCTAATGTGTATAAAGCTCACCGTTCTCCAGGCTTTAGCGATGCACTCATGCAGGGTGTATGGCCGTAGAACTTGCAGCCCCTCGCAGGTGTTGCTACATCTGCCGACAAACGAAGATAAAGGCCCCGCTCACAGCAGTAGAAATCTCCAGCTCACTGAACACATGCAGCTCTTTTGCCAACAGCCTCTGAGTAAACTGCACAACCACATGTGCAGCCGAAATACTGTAGAAATAACAGGACAACATATTAGTACCAGTGTTATTCCAATTTGATAAAATATTAAATCGCCTGGATCTGTAAATGTTACTTTAGAAATGGAAACTGATTTTAACTGCTGGATTAGTGTGGTCAAATAAATGGTGGTATAGCGTACGTGGATAACAACCTGGGCAATTCTGTTCTATATTATTCAACTTATTTAAACGTAAGAGTGAATGTGCAAGGCTCCTGGTGGCTTCAGTTTCCAATTATTGTAACTGTACAGACACAGTCTGTTATGTTGCTTGATATTGCAAACTGGTATTTGTTATCATATTATTTGTATTTATTGTCGTAATCATAAACACACTGGTTTGTAGTGCAAAGATTTATACCCTTTACTGCACTTTGTTACTTCTTCTAGTTCTCAAATTCTAATTCTCAAAGCTTGCTTTCGCATTGCAAAATAAGGTGGATTCTATTTTAATGGCATTCATCTTTTGTTTCTTTTACAGAGTATGTTTACAACTCATTTCACTAAAGACACTGGTGTCAAAGGGTCCTTTCTTTATTAAGAAGCTCATCCTTTCATTCTATGCATGCTGATGATATATATGGCCCAAGTGCTGACTAGCTTGAGATGACACTAGCAGGAAGAAAAAAAAATAATGAATGTAACCTGAGAGCAAAATTAGATTTACTTACCTTTCACCCTCGGCCGAGACGAGATTTCTGTCATAAAGCAGGAGTGATAAACCTCGTTCAGTGGTAGCGATCCTCGCCAGGGTGTCTGCTATGTGAGTCAGGGCACTTTCTAGGGAATTTAATTTAGGCTGCAACAAAAGACAAATTGAAAATGCTTGGGGTGAACAGTATAATGCATATAAAATGCTGCAGATGAGGTCTATGATGAGATGTTATATAGAAGGTTACAGTTTTATTTCAGGATTTAAGCTAACAGGCTTCTTCTGTAGTGAAACAAAAATAATCTGTTTACAGTATTCAATGAGGACACTAACATTCAAAAGTTTGAGGTCAGCAAAGATTTTTCTTTAAAAAAATAAATTAAGTGGAAGGATGCATTAAATGTATGACAGTTTTCAACATTGATAATAATTTAAAATCTGATTTCTAAAGGATCATGTGACACTGAAGACTGGAGTAACGATGCTGAAAATAAAGCTTTGCTATTACAAGAAAAAATATTTCATATACATGAATATCTTATATTTTAATTATATTTTTAAAAATGTTACTACTTTTATTGTATATTTAACCAAATCAATCCAGCCTTGATTAGCATAAATATTCTTTCAAAAATATTTAAAAAATATTAGCAAAAGTTTGCAAAATTTTGCATAATATTCTATTGTTGCAGGAATTTAAATAGCAAAAATGGCTTGTACATGTTGTACAAACCCTGTATAAAGTTATGTATGTATAGTAGTATGTTACCATATGTTTAAAATAATAATAATACAATTAAGAAAAAAAAATAAAGAAATCTTCATAGAATTGATGTCAAAAACAACAACATATTAACATAAAACTACCCACATTAGCATGCCTATTCAGTATTCAGGAACGTTAGCTGCTATTATAGACGGGAATGTCCACTATAAATAAAATACAGAAGTGGAGCAGAATTCACATTTCATAATCATGAAAAGATAAACTCTTGATAGCACATGTGCTGATGGAAGTGTTAATGTTCAGCTGACCAGCTTTCCTTTAAGCAGGGTGATAACGGGAGCCAGCAGAGTCTCTATAACAGGGATTTGGTAGAGACACTCCACAGCACACTCAGTGCGGTCACACAGGGTCCTTAACACCTCCATCACAAGATGAGTGGGAGACAGGGAGTCTAGAGAATACACAAACACAGAAATGTATATCTTTAATAACACGTAGGGAGCTTAAGAGACCTCCGTTGCTGGCCTTTAGTTTTACTGCAGATCTCAGTTAATGAATGATTTAAAGTGCAGCACAACATGTCCGACAAAAACAAACCTAGAGAAAAGTAGTCCTTTAAAAAAAGTCTACCCCTTTAAAAAAAAGTATGTGCCTTAATAAGTGATTTACGCTAAGTGGTTAAAGCCTGGTTCAACTGAAAATGAGAATTCTGTTATCATTTACTCATTTACATTTACTTTTTTTCTTCTGTGGAACGCAGAAATGTTGAATAATCTGATGGTCACTTTTAATACAATTTCAAAAAATGAAAAAAAAGTCATACAGATTTGGAACAAGATGAGAGTGAGAAAATAATGATTTTCTTTTTTGAATGAACTACAGTCTCCCTTTAAATAAGCATCCTAATCAATAATCAACTCCACAAAATAAGATAATCACTGTATAAGGTGCAGTCCTGTAAGTTTTCTTGATAAGAATAAATTATCCTTCCAAAGTAGTAAGTTCATTAACCCGAAGAAGACATAATAGACCCTTGTTCTAGATAAAGTTGTGTCACTGTGAGAAGGATGATCTGGCACACCCATATTAGCACTAAAATTTACATAAAAAGTCATAAAAAAATCTTACACTATACACTCCTTATGGGCAGGCGTGGTTGAGTTTCTGATACAGAGTTAATCAGAGTTTATCACTTTGGTACTCTTATGACACACCTGGATGTGGTGTCTCGCCACAGGATGGTTTTGGGTGTTGGTATACGATATTGATCAGAATCACAACCAAGTCGGTCAAAGTTACCGGATCTGAAACAGGCGACAAGTTTAGCACGTAGGGTTTAACACGTAGAGATTGTTTAGTCAGTCAGGACTTGTTATTCTCAAAAATGATTGCTTCTTCCCCTCCAAACCTACCTCTCCGCTTCTTCACTTTAATGGGGAAAAGTTTCCTTCCATTAGTGTACATCACAAGCCTCCCGAGCACACACAGCGAGTGAACGAAATAAACAAACTCCAGCTCTTTAGAAGTGTAAGAGAGTTCTCCGAGCAGGGCCTGAGGGGCAAAACACAAGAAGATCTCATTCGCAGAGCATGCTCTAAATGGATTCAGTTATTTGCATGTAACCTCCAGTTTCTATTAGCACTGAAATAAAAATTTGAATCTTTACACAAACCTGAGTGCAGAAAGGTTGCATTGCATATTCAAAAAGCATTAGAGAAAGTAGATGGGTTATTTACTTTTTGTGTGAACTAACCATTTAAATTATATTTATAAAATATAAAAATATTAAATATAAAATGTAAAATATATTTATTTATTGAATTCATCTAATGAGAATCCTCATTAGGAACAATAGAAAATAATAATAAATCTCAACAGTAAAACATCTGGATAAATGCAATTACACTTTTAAGACTGTGTGGGTGGACTACTAAATTGCCATGCCAAATGCTAAAACAAAGAAAAATAAATATTTCACCAGTACATATTTCAGTGATATTCACCCAGTAAGCAATTTTACAAGTATTTTGACCTTTTCAAGATAAGGTAGATTGACTCCTCCGAAATATATCATCTGAAATCTATAGCAATACTACATGAGTGACCTTCTGTGGAAGAATCATAAACTGACTCTATTCACAGAAACTAGATAAGCGTCTTCTGAATCCAGCTGATGTGTTATGAATATTTTACAGCTGTGGGAGGTTTGAAAGTCTGGTAGCTATGACTTGTGTATGCAGCAGAAGATAACACAATCAGTCAATACTGTGTGTATGTTTGGGTGTTTTGTTTTTTCATGTGAATGTTCCAGCTACAATACAGAACCCAAATTTTGGGAAGGTTTTTCACTGTAAGTCCACAAACCCTTGGAATTATCTCTGGCAATGATAATCTAGCTAGTTGACCATGAGACAGTCTGTAACAGCACACAGGGGAAAACATAAGCCAGGTTGACAGATAAAGTATGATACTGCATGTGAACATTGTGGGCAAAAGTTCAGCCGTACCAATCTGCTGATGTTCCAGGCTGTGGATAATTTCCAAGGTTTCCTCTCTTACTGAATCACATGAATCAAAGTAATAAATGCATTGCTGCAGAGCATTAACAATCTGTGAAAAAAGAACACATACTATTAATGGAGACACTTGAAAAACTGTTCATTTTACACATTAACACAAACCAGCCAGTGAATATTAATTATCTTCGGAATAGCATATTATCATGCTACAAAGTTACTTTATACTTTATCAATATACTTAGTATACAACAATTGCAATGTACACTATTAATATTTTTAGTTTGATGCAGCTAAACATGCTCCAGATATCTGCAATGTTTTCAAAATCAAATGTAAGGCTTTTTAAGACCTTTTATGGAGCCGTGGGATCCTGAGCTCATCATGTGACAACAATGCAGTATAACATTGTTTGAAATTGTCTATTGTAGTGCTGTACATATTACCTAAAAAAGAAGTTAGCATTCACAACCATTGGTTTGTGCATAACACAGAATAACTCACCAAAGACTTGTATTTCCTCTCAAGAAGTCTTAAGACAACGGTTCTGCTGTAGTAGCCATGCTAGAAAACAATATTTAGACATCAATTTTAATGGTATTCTGATCGATTGAGTAGAGAAATCATTTTTAAATCAGTATTGGTCATGTTTTCCAATAAACATCCCTAAACATCATTAAAAGAAGATACATTTACTTGAGAAGCAAAACTGAATTTCAGAGAATATATCTTGAATTGTGTTTTACTTGTTTTTAGTGTAAAATGCCTGCTCCACACCAAGAACAACAATCAATGTCAATCAATCATTCAAAATCAATCTAATATATTGGAAGTTGGATATGGAAAAACAAGTAAACAAAAATTCTAAAGCTGTGTTCATACTGATGAAAGCATATGGGCGTTCTCAATACTGGTTGCCTAGTAACATTCACGAGTGACGTACTGTACATGCATATTCCATGTTGGTATGACACCAAATCAGTTTTCTTGTCGTTAAAGTATAGGGCGGCAAAGAGTTTTTCCACGCGTCTGGCGTATGTTTTCAATTGTTTTCAATGGGAGCGCTGCGTTTTTTTCAACGGCATGAGAGTAACAAGGCACCGAGCGCTGTTTTTTTGCGCTAAAACGCCGAGCGCCACCGTTTTTACTGGTCGCGGAGAGTTGAAAAATGTAGAGCGTCTGGCATTTTCAGCTGGCTAAAAACGCTTTGGTGGACACACGGCCTAGGAAAGTTAAACCGGTTAAGTTAAACTACAGGATGCATTGATGAATTACGTGCGGTCAGCTGACAACACTCCTATTGGTTGTCGCTCCCGGAAGTCACTCTTAACACTAGAACAGCCATAACGGTAATTTTGACCGTTTTGAATTTTATATCTACAATAACTTTGTTGAAAAAAATAATAAAATCCTGCTGGTACCTGACTTTTCCTAAAATTGTCTGTATTTTTATTTAAAATGCTTTTCATATAAATTAAGTTACGTAAACGTAAGGCAAAACAATTTTTTTTTTACATATTTACCTATTTCGGCCATAGACGGTCATATTGACCGCACTGAATTTCGCTGTATTTTTTTGTTAAATATCCGCGGTTGATCGTGGTCTCTCTCAACTGTCAACAGAGGTCCGTCCGGTCACAGCGGTGTTTGCTATAATTTCTACATTAGTTGTTGATCAGAAATAAGCAAATAAAACCGGACTACAGGATGCCCTGGAGATGCTTCAGAACTTGACGAGTGATGATTCGGATGCAGGGAAACAATCGGAGGTGGAAAGTGAAAGCGACGTTTCCTGGGTGCAAGTTGACATTTCCTCCTCATCAGAGAGTGATTCAGAGTCAGAGTCCACATCAAGGTAAAAGAGACGGCTGCTATAATCAGACACGGCCGATCCAGATGTTCCGTTCATGTCGGATGATCCTGCGAGCTCCGCTGCCCTGTCCTGCGCTGTTTGTTTTGCTGCATGGACTGTTCACTAGTTCTGCTAGTCCTATTATTATTATTAGCCTATTTATTATTATTATCATTATAATATTATTATTATCGTCTCGTTTTCGTCTTTGAAAAAATGTGGTTGATGAAAATAATTTAATAATTTAACAACGAAATAAACACTGTTTTGAATCTAACGGTCAAAATGACCGCTTGTGGCCGTTCTAGTAGTTTTGGAATTCTGGCACTTCTAGTGTTAACACTTGCATTGCTGAACACTACAACATCCTGTCGCCAATGGTCGCCGTTGCTCATAACGATGGAAATCAACACTTTTCCATTGAAATGACTGGGATCATGTCGCTTTGTTGCTGCATGTCGCTGGCAGTGTGAACACAGCTTAATTTGGAAAATGCCATTGGTGTGTTTTGTGTTTTTGGTTTTGTTTATTCTTTGATAAAAACTTGGCTCACCATCCATTTCTTAAACCAGGTGGCTTTGATATCCAGCAGAGAGATTAAGTGTATAGGCTCTAGGGATTTCTCTGAGCTGGGACTGCTCATGCCTTGTTCAGAATGCAGAGCGAGAAGAGAGAGGGTGTTCTCAATTATTTCCTCCATGTACCTAGAGCACAGGATGAAAATCATTTATTTTCAAGAATCTGACACAATCAAGATACCATATTTGAGAAATGGGATTGAAACGTGAAAGCTCACTTCTCAGGATGTCGATATCCAAAATGTTGTCACTTCCTTTTGAAAGTCGTTCATTAATCGCATCTGCAACGACCAAAAAGAAACAAGTTCATCTATATTCAAGCAACCTAAACTTTATTCATATGCAAGGGGAAAAGAAATGACATGTACCTGTTTGAGGAGACGGGCCATATCTGGTCTGTTCGCATCAATACTTGAAGAACCGCTGGGAAAACTCAACTTGTGGTACAGGAAATGAGCCTCCAAGCTTTTTGCTGAAAAGAAATGGTGACATTTCATGCGAACGAATTGACAGACTGTTCATTCTCATATACATACTGAATATAAACACATATTGCATCATGCTAAAGTAAGTTTAAACTATTACCAATGCTAGCGTAGATATCCTTGGTCACATTTAATGGAGAAGACGAAAAGGTTTTTGCAAAAAACTGGAGGACTTTATCCTGGGAAAACAGAATATGTGTTATTTTAGTATCATTTAGATATTAATTAATGCATCTCAATTATCTTTCAGTTTATTTTAGTAATTATGTTGTCATTTTATTAGTTATTTGTTTTTGTCTTTTTAAATTTTTATTTCAGTTTTAATTTAATTATTTATGTTCATCAAATTAAACTAAATTAAAATGAGAAATGTTGCTTGGCAACTGGCTGACAGAAAATATGTCTAAAGGCTGGAATACACTACACGTCTTTTGCTTAGATTTTTGCTCATATTTTCAGATTTATGAGTCAACAATAGTAGCAGAAAGTCTGCGCCATTCTGCAAATTTTGGGCATTTGGTGTGTCTTAGCTTCAGATTAGGATTCCATCCAGTTGAAGGACATCAAAACGTTTGATATTTTGAGCTGATTTTAGAATATATATTGTAGTGGTAGCTACTGAAACCAAAGCTGTCCTCTATCTACCAGTGTTGCATTAAAATACAATACAAATACAATAGCAATACAAAAGCAAATCAACAGAACACAAGTAACAAATTAGACTCAATATTTGACTTATCAGCTCAGATAAAACAACTGACCGCACCATTCACCTCTAACCCCCGTTGTAATCTGTACTCCATTACAACCACATCTACCCACCCAGGACCGCATCCAAATGCGCTTGGCTAGGCCTAGGCTTAGATTAAGCCAGGATAAGGTTCAATTAGTTCAAAAAACATCACTTGTGTGCATCTTGAGACAAAACATTGGCAATGACATATTTTAAGATTTGTCAGTGCAAGTTGCTTTCAGTTAAAACAGCTCAAATTAGCATTTTAGTCTGGGACTAGGCCTAAGACTAGATATAAGGGTATTTGTTTAGCCTAGTCTGTGAAACCGGCCACTAGTGTTTTCAAATCGGGTCAGATTGTGAAGAAGTTGTGTAGTGTATTCCAGCCTTAAGTTATTTATGTTTAATTTTATTTCAGTTCACATTTATTTATTTCAAGTGATGAACATATTTTTTGTGGATTTAGTTAGCTATAATAACCTTGATTCAAAATATTTAATAAACTCCCACATACTGTGGGATTCAATACTAACACTGGAACGGGTCATGGCCTCCCGTTCCACATGAAACCACTTGTCTGGAAACTGCTTGAAAATGTTGGACCTCATATTTCCACATTAAGCAGCAAGGGTTCAGTGTTTATTTAGCACTTAGCTCTTACGCTGAGCTCAGGGTCAGGGTCAGTGAGTGCAGCAGACAGGTTTCGGCGCAGACCAGTCCAGCTTTCACAGCTCAGGACATCAGAGGGAGGGGCATAGCAAAGGGACTGCAAAGCTTCCCAGCGAACCTGCAGTTAAACACATCAGGATGGCTACTTCATGCTGACTGAAAACCACAGTTCTCTCCGTTCTATAATTGAAACAAGTGGGTATATTAGAGAAGGAGCTTTCACCTCTCGTGGTCTACCGGGGTCAAGCTTCTCAGCGATGACTTGCAATTGTTCATGTTTGATAAATGCATAGCTCTACGTGAAGAAATCAAAGACATCAGTTAGTGATTCAGTCTATGGTATGAAAAGCTGAGATAAACACTGTGATATGCTATGTCAAAGAAAACACTGGAGCCCCTGTAACTTATTTAAACTAATACAACAACAACCTGATTGAATGAAGAGTCACTGTCAGAGCAGTTGTCAGTGTAATGGTTGCTTGACTGTTCATGTTGGATCTTCCTGTCCATTTCCTCTTTCTTAAGCTGATCTTCCTCAAATTTATTGATTAGTGATTCCACAACCACCATCATGGTCTGTTTCAGAGTCTGCATCATCTGTTTATACCTACAGATATAAAAACAAAATCATGTTAACATCATCATTTCTATTCAAGTTTGCGAGGAACTAAACAAAGTAAACATCATTGCTGCTTTTGAAATCGAATACTTTCCTATTATAACGTATGTGAAATAACAGTACACCAACAGAGTAGTATGTCTGAATACATAGTATTTGAAAAACACCAGGTGAAAAGTACTTGGGCACTTTACTATCCCATGAGGACACAGGAGAGGATTTATGAATGGCAAAGGTTTTTTAAAGGTTGTGAAAGTTCAAGTCAAATGTAGTACCTACTTAGGCAGTTTGTGCAACTTGGACACACCACATATCATTGATTTTTAACAACATAACAAACAAACAAACATTTCAAGACAGATATACCATTTGATCTAACTAAATTTATGGTGATGAACTAAACTACACATACTCAGATAAGTTGATGTAACAAGGAAAATAGAAACCACTCACATGAAGCATTGATAATACCATAATCAAGTTATGTATTTGAATATATCGGAATACACTACTAATGCACCATGGTTGCCAACATTTTTAAGTAGATATTAACCATTAAGCAGCACAAATAGGTTCAAATGTATTAATTTAATAATAAATAAATAAAATAAAAATAATAAAAGGAGTAAATTCCATTTTAAAATATATAAAAATATAGTTTTTTTAAAGTTATTCTGATTGAATTATATTGTAATAATATTTCAAAATGTTACTGCTTTTACTAAATGGTTGGCGAGCATAGCCTAACTTAAAAAAAATCGATCCCAAGTTTTTTAAAGGGAAGTGTGTTTTGAAATAAAGTTAAAATATGTATTGTTCATATAATGATTTATATGATGTAATTTCATATTCTACTGTTTTGATTTAGTTATGTAATTAGCAAAGTTTTATGGGATAAGTAGTTGATTTTATTATAAATTACATTGAAAGACGGAACGCTGTTGCTTGTGTGAACAGCACATATGCATATCTACCAGAAAAATAATTCTGCTAATTTTACGTTAATTTACCGGGATTACTGTGTGAAAGAGGCTAGTGGTTGTAATATTGTGATTTATCCTGGAGATGGTTGATTTGGTTCGTTTTTTTTTTTTTTTTTTTTTTTAATGGGAACTTACAGAACTAATTTCAAAATTGCATTGATGCAAATATTTTTGCATCATGCAATGAGAAAGCATCCAGTTACTTAAAAACACATGCTACTTTCACTTTCATCACAGCATTTCATCATTAATTTCATTTTCAAAATATTTCTGACAATGTTTACTTCGTTCATTGCATTGATGCAGATTCGTTTGCATCATGCAGTAAGCAAACTACCACAAAATCATCTTATCATATAAAGAAACATGGTAAGGGGAATTATAAAACACATACTGTGTGGACTCCCTAGTCCTCTTGGTAACAGAGTGAACCAGACTGTCCTGCCCGGACCCTATAGCATGACTATCACCCCTGGTAAAATTCTCAGTCTCTTCTTCAATAGCCGCTCCCAAACTGCTCTCCACATACTCCCGCAGATACTTCACAAACTCATAGCTGAAAAACAGAGGGAGGCCACAAAAACAGGTCAAACAAATAGTAATCACAATCAGGCTTAGCACTGTAGTAAAAGGTAGATCTCTCACTTGTGAAAGTTCTTGTCAGTTTCCTCCAAATGAAGCAAGATCTCTTCGGCACATTCCACCGATGGTGCTCCCAGAGATTCTGTCTTTGACACTTTTCAGGAGCTCTCGCAGCAGGGTCTGGAGCTCTGCCTCATCCTCGCTGGAGAACTGAGACATCGCTCCTCGGGATGTGTGATCTCTTCTCTACGGGTGATCTCCTGCTTAGAGAAGCAAGGTGTTAAGTAAGGTGTGTTTGGCTTATAGTAACAGTGGTGGGAAGTAACTTACACGGTATATTCCCACAAAGTTTAGATTCCTGGAATGCTTTTAAAACAGTGACGTTATGTATGCTGGATACTTGTTGCCTGCTTTACCTCAGTAAGTTATCTGGCCTAACTCATTAAACAATAAAACAAACAAATAAACTAATTTGCCCATAAAGCAATTTCAAAATCATGAGAAACAAAGATTCATGTCAAGTGTGCCTAAATCAGTAACATTTAACATTTAAATAACGTTAATGTTAAATACACACTGTATAAAGGGCTAACTTAATAAAGCTAAAAATACGAAATATAGCTAAATTATGAATAACATGGGACCCTACATCGGAGTAATAACGGCGTTACATCACAGACACAGGCTAGCTATATATGTCATTAAATATTAAATGCTTCAGCCTATATTTTCTCCTTAACACGTTAACAGTATAATACAGCTCGAGTAGTTCAAAACATTACCTTCAATAGCTTCACATCATGTCAAAACAGATGAGTTACATCGCTTCCATAACATTAGAAATCATCCATAATCGGACGCTCAGAGATGTAACGTTATATTTTCAGCTTAGCATCCGTTAGCACTACTCGTTTCTATGGAAACAAGCACAGATGAGAGGAAGCACCCGCAGTAAGCGCTTACAAAACACTTGTCATTTGCAAAAAGACGCTTCACGGCACAACCGTGTGAATATATTCCGTATCTATCAATATTTACGACAGCGAATATTACTAATTAAGACGATAAAACAAAAAAAATAAGAAGAAAGGAGATGTTTTCATGTGTTTGACGCTGACTGAAGACGCCAGTGATGATCACGTGATGGGAATTTATCACGTGACTTTTAAAAGTTCCGGGTTTCCACGCACAATCACACATGATGATGTGACAAGACTGAAGAGGATAATCTGGTGAAATAGAGCTTGTATTTACAAACATAGTCGGGCTTGTTAAGTGCAACTAATCATTTAATATAAAAGCTTATTCTTTTTCCTTTGGCGGCTAATTTCGAGTGAACAGTTGTAGAGATTTCAGTTTATAATGGCCGCTGTTGACAGCTTCCAGCTTTTGTATAGAGAAATTGCCAGATCATGCAACTGTTATGTGGAAACGCTGGCGCTCGTGGGTGCGTGTTACACAGCCAGCAAGGCTGTTATATTTATGAGAGACTGCTATAGTTTGATAAGGGTTCATTTTATTCCTCGTCTTGTGTGCCATAGAGATCTTAGTCAGCAATATGGAGAATGGGCGGTCATATGTGGTAGGTTTCATCTAATCTACAGTATGCATTGAACCTTGATATATATGTAATAATGCTGCATAATATGGGAGCTTCTTTCCGACACGGAATGAAATATAAATAAATACACTTTAAAAAGGTAATTGCGAATTTTTATCTCACAGTTCTGAGTTTTTTATTGTCAAGTTTCTTTATAAAAATTGAACAATTCTATCAATTCTGATTAAACAGTCAGAATTATGAGATATAAATCACAGATATAAATGTGAAGACAAAAGTCAGAATTGTGAGATCAATGAAAGGTCAATTATCTTTTTTTAATCAGTGACATAAACAAAAATCTTGTTTTCTTAAGAAAAAAACGACAATGTACTAAAAACAGAAAAGTATTTGTCCCCATTCAAAAAATCTGCGAAAATGACTAAAAACGCATGTCAGGCCAGTAGTTAGCGATGACAAACACTTACACGCCTATAGACGGAACATTACGCATGAGCATGATGTCATCGTTTTCACAGATTCCTGTTTTTGATTCCTGTCATCATCAACCCACATAAATCCGCCTTTGAGAGCTATCATAACTATGCTAAACTCAGCACTCACATGACGTTAAGCATTTTCTGGCACATAATGTGATGTTTGAAAACCTAAAACCCCATTTCTCCCAGTTGACATGGCTTAAAATATCATAAAATAATCATAAATCGTTTTCTGTGATAAAAATGGGGTTTTCGTGTAAATGAGAGGCCAAACCGTAGGGAAATGTCTGCAACTTCTCTTTGTGTAAACGGTGCAGTAGTTACACAGGGAAGATAACATTGTTGTTTTCAAAAACTTGCACCCCCAAACTTGCACCAAAACTTGCTTTTTTCATCTAAATGGTCAAGCCAAAACGCATAAAAAAGTTTTTAAAATAAAGTCCGAATTGCTATGTTAACTCACAATTGCGAGTTATATAAGAATTATGTGAATAACAGTCAGAAATGTGAGATCTAAACTATCAATTGGAGAAAAAAAGTCAGAAACGTGAGAAAAAAATACGCAATTAGCCTCTTTTTATTACCTAATTCCATATTGGAAAGAAGCTTCAATAGCATATTGATATTTTACAGATAATTAACTTACATTAACAACTTTTTCATAGGAGCTTCAGAGGAAATAGCAAAAGCATACGCAGAGGAACTAGCCAGGCATGGCATCTCCGTGATTCTGATCAGTAATGACATCAGTAATGTGGCCGACACCGCCAAAGCCATCTCAGACGCTCACGGGGTAGAAGCCATTTGGATTGAAGCTGATTTCAGTCAGGGATCCACGGCCTGCAGACCTATAAGAGATGCCATCGCTGGTAAAGATATTGGATTCATCATTAACAGTCTGGACGGGTCTCTGGACACCTCTCAAGACTTTACGGACCTCTCTGAATCTGCAGTGTGGGACACTATCAATAGAAATGTAGTAGCTGCCACTCTTGTCACCCGCCTGGCACTGCCTGCTATGGTGGAGAGGGGAAAAGGAGCAGTGGTCAACATTTCTTCCGGGCAGCTGCTTTTGTCCGACTCCTAGAAAGGCTCCTCTCTCTGCATCCACGGTCAGATTGCCTGTTTGTGTACCAATTTTCCATCCAAATATATGCATTTTACTTTGTCTTATGATTCAGGTGCTTTCAATTCCCCACAGGCCTTTTTCGATAACTTCAGTCGCTCTCTACACTATGAATATGGTAATCGAGGAGTCTTCGTGCAGAGTTTGCTGCCTTTTAGAGTTGCATCTCAAAGATCTGAGGGTAACGGTCCTGCTGGCTGGCTGGTGCCAAGCCCAGAAGTGTATGCCAGGAATGCTCTTTTAACTCTGGGCATCTCTCACAGAACCACAGGATACTGGCCTCACACCATACAGGTACATTTTAAGTCACTGTAGTGGGTTTCCTCTTTTAGGGAAGATGTGAATTATATTTAATGTTTCTTTGCTTTTCTGTTTCACTTTTTCTCTAGTTTGGACTGGTCCAGTGCATGCCAGAGTGGGTATGGATTCTGGGATCACGTGTGTTCACAAGGGCCACCTGACAGGGATGTTTCCCCTCCATGTGAAAGACTTGGTTTTCAAATGGATGTTGCAGAGTTTACTTTGACCAATCTTAGAACTGAAGTGTGATTTAAGAGTTGAAACTTAAAATCAACTACTGTTAACCCCTCCTATTGATTTCTAAAATAAATGCCTCAGATAATATCTGTTTGCAAAAAAAAAAAAAATCTAGTGGTTTGAATGGTTGGATCATGATGACAATTCTATTATGTTTTTGCATAATTGCTTTTTGACTTTCACCCAAAAATGTTGCCATCATTTACTCACCCTCATGTTGTTCCAAACCTGTATGACTTTCTTTCTTTGGTTTAACACAAAACAAGATATTTTAAAGAATGTTGGTAACCACACAGTTAACGGCACCCATTGACCTCGATTTTTTGCCTACTATGGAAGTCAATTGGTGCCGTCAACTGTGGGAACAACTTGTGGGTGAGTAAATTCTGACAAAATTTGTGGATGAACTATCCCTTTAAAAACCCACTCCTTGTGCAGTTTGCAAAGCTCATAGTAATATATTTAGAAAAAAAGTTTTGTAAATTATTTATTTATTTTTATTCCAAGTGTTTGAGTATACTGGCTATACTCTGTATTGATATATCTTCATTGTACCATTGTGTAGCCAGTGTTTGGTTATTGCAGTGTTTCTCATTTTGCAACAGTGAAATATTATCAATAAATATCCTCAATGTCTATAAAAAGTATTATTTTATTTTATTAATTTTGTGGACGTTTAGTGAAAGACTGTTTGATTTTAAATGTTCAAAATTAAATTGATATATTTTCTCCATTGTATAAACTCACTCAGTCATGCTGACACAGTATTATCTCTGAATGAGCTGATAAGGTCATATGTTGTGTCTGATAAGAACACATAATGCACATTACTCACTTAATCTCACTAGCATTGCATCCTCCAGTGAAGTCAAAACAGAAATCTTGAAAAATAAGTCTGTATGGAGTTAGAGAATAGAATTATTTCAGAAATAGACGGAATTAGAGTCAACAGAGTTAATGACTTATAGTTTGAATAAAACCTAAGTAAGTAATAAGTATGAAGGTGAAGTGTGTAGTTTTATGTTCCAAAAATACTTTTCCCAGTTTACTATGCCACGGACACATTGGCTCAACATGTTATAAGTTTGGGGGTGGGATTATCTGTTTATCTGACCAGTGGAAGAAGTTTAGGAAAGCTGGGGCCTATACCATGAAGGCTGGTTCAGGTGGCTAGCCAGATATGTTTTAGTTTGTGCCAACCCTGGGTTTTAGGTACAAGTAGTTTGGCTTTTAGCGGTGTTTATTACCATAGCAACTTTCTCCGGGGCAAGTTATGTTCCAGGTAAGAGATCTCAAACCCAAATTGGACCAATCGCCTGTGAGCAAAGTGACACATGTCTGATGCAATCAAGTCACTCCCCCTGTTTTTACTCCAATTTAAATGTCTAAATAGCAAATGATTTTCAAATACAAATCGTCTAGCTTTTAGCAATGCTTAAATAATTTTGTATGATTCAGATATTATTTATGGAACTATTTTACCCATAAGTCCATTAAACATGTATCAATTTAGTTTAATTATTTATGCACTTAGTTTAAATGAATATAAACATAAAAAGGTAATATAAATACTAGTGCTGTCAAACGATTAAAATATTTAATCGCGATTAATCGCATTAATGTCATAGTTAACTCGCGATTAATCGCACATTTTTATCTATTCTTAATGTCTTTTTATTTCTTTTTGTTACATTTTTCTCATTTAATGCTCTTATCGACATGGAAAAGTGGATTGGCTTGTTTAGTGCAAATGTTTTTTTTTTATTATTATTATTGAAAATAACATTGGAATAGTGTTCAATTTCACTCTAACATATATAGCCTAAATAATCTCTCACACAATGCAACACTGTCCATCAATAAAAGGGTGAAAGAAATACTGACGAGGTCCTGATATTGACGAGGGGGTGGAGAATTGCATCATCTGTGTTTGTGTGTGTGTGTTTGCTTGGCCATCATCAAGTGGTGTTTCAGGCTCAGAACGTGCTGTGATGCATGATAGCTCAGTTCATAATGACAAAACATACAGATCGCTTTGGTCTTGTCAATGGGACAATTTGGCAACTTTTTAAAAGTAAACTTTACATTCAGAATCTCATTGGCATCCATTTCGGCGTCTCGCGCTTATTCATCCACTCAAAACATAAGCGTTACTATTTGGCCGGCTCGCAAGCTGAAACGAGTGTGTGCGGCACAAAACGTCCCTCGGCGCTGCGACTCTGAAACCCATTCATTGCAATTGCTTGCCCCGCGCGGAGGACGTTTCGTGCTTCTTCGAGCCAAAGCGCAAGCGGATCTAGCTAGACCCGGAAACAAACAACAGGCACGCGCACACACTTGTTTGGGCTTGCAAGCCGGCTTTGAGTGGATGACGAGCGCGAGACGCTGAAATGGATCAGGACGCATGCCGCGTCCTGTTGCAAAAGTATGTGAAACAACTACAAAGTTTGCTCAGGACAAAAAGATCTGTTAATCGCGCGAATAAAATAAATCAGCCGTTAAAATGGGTTTGCGTTAACGCCGTTAATAACGCGTTTAACTGACAGCTCTAATAAATACGCTTAGAATCATAGATAAAACTTAAATGTTCAAATCTCTCTATAACAACTATAACACAGATTTGACTTGCACCGATATAAGTTTTAGTTGTGCTCTTTCATAGACAGATCTTTTCTTCTTGCTGTGTAAATTTGTTTAAATTCTTAATATTAAAACTCAAAAAGTGAAGTTTTACTGTTCCATGTGATTGGCTGTTGGCTACTGATGTCACACCTAAACTAATCCTGTAACTCTGAGTTTGTTTAAATGCCATCACGGTACGGGCCCCTGTTTGAAAACATTTGGTTAGCTATTCGGACAGCAGTTGTGCAGAAATAACCTCATTATTAAGAGTTATACAACAGGGCCCAGTCAGAACTTTAGTATAATCAATGCATTCTCATCCCAAGTCATCATATACGACGCTTTTGCCAAAGCATAGACATCCAACGCACATGGCACCCTTTAGCATCAACATAACACGCTTCGGTTATGGGTAGGTTTAGGTCTGGGGTAGTGTTAGGGTTAGACCACTAGGAGGCGCCTTCTGGCTCAAATATATCTGCCTCTCATATTGACACTAAAGGGTGCCATGTGCGTTGGATGTATACGCATTGGCAAAAGCGTCAGTTCTTTTGGCATGAGAACGGGCTGGTATAATACATATATGAAGGGAAATTTAATGTTATGGCGTATAATCTTGCATGAGAAACACAACTGTTATTCTGGCTAGATGTTCCAATTCCAGATGTCAAGGCTGAAATCTGGAATACACACAGATAATGTGACAATCTTTGTTTTGGTTCAAAAGCTGCCTCTTTGATAGTGAGTGGATGGCTTTGAGAAATCCTGTTACACACATTTCCCTCAAGTCCTCACTGAGCGAGTGAGACTTCTTCTCAGTCTTCTTAAATTTGGTAAGTAAAAAGAGTAATTATTTGTATGTATCTAGCTATGTCACTTATATGCTTGTTTATGATTCTCTCTATTTTCAAAAATATTTCAAAAATATTTTTATTTAAAAAAATGCCATTATTTTGAACATTCTATTTACCGAAGAACCGTGGCGTGAATCTCGGTTTCCACAAAATTAGCAAGCAGAACAACTACATTGATAATAATAATAATAATGTTTTACGAGCAGCAAATCAGCATATTAGAATGATTTCTGAAGATGTGACGCTGAAAACTGGACTGATAAAAATTCAGCTTTTCATATTTCAGTTAAATAATGCATATGTAATGTGATCAAAAATGTTGTGTTATATCCTAAAGCAGATTAATATTGAAAATGTCATCCTATGATTACAAAAAAGCAACAAGCTGAGTTAAAGATGTATTCCAAGCTTTTGGCTTGCTTAGTTGGGGACATTTAATATTCAACAATATTACTGATCTGTGTTGTATTATTTTCATGTTATCATTGTGAAGCTGCTTTGATACAATCTGTATTGTAAAAAGCGCTATATAAATAAAAGTGACTTGACTATTCTCATTGTCATTATCAATGTTTTGGGTTT
Organism: Hybognathus amarus; assembly: GCA_030378365.1. NCBI lineage: Eukaryota > Metazoa > Chordata > Actinopteri > Cypriniformes > Leuciscidae > Hybognathus > Hybognathus amarus. The sequence goes on from JAQIUQ010004277.1 coordinate 211,942, forward strand.
TCAGAGCAAAAACCTTGGTTCCTGTGTATGTTTTGAAAAAGAACCTGGGGTCTCATTTATAAAGCGTGCATACGCACAAAACGGGGCTGGAAACGTGCGTACGCCAGTTTCCACGCAAAGTTTGTGATCTATAAAAAACAAACTTGACGGGAGAATGTGCGCACCTTTAAGCAAACTTTGAGCCGTGCGTACGCACATTCTGGAGACAAAGGGAATTGGAGACACCGATGGTGAGCTGTTAAATGTCTTTTTGGTCACTTTTAGACCGAAAATCTAAAGAAAATTATAGCCTATCTATAGGCTACAAAAAGAAAATAGCCTACAAATAAAATTTCACTCACCAAGCCTATCACTTGAAGCCAATATCCATCCCTTCTTAAGTGTCCGCGCCAGCACGCGCGTTGGGCCGTTTAGTGAAACTGACGCACATAATCTAACGGCAGATGAACAGTAAATCTTTATGAGTAGGCTAATAAATACAGTGCACGTTCTCAATAACAGTTTAAATAAATGAAACTTAAACTATGTTTTACTTCTGATATAAACATTTAGATCAAATATGCCATTCTCGTTAATGGAGTTAAACACTTAAACTACATGAAATCATTACTGAGAAGTTACAAAAAATATATATTCAATAAATAGAAATATATTTGTTGTGGATGCAATGCTTTTGAACACTTTCACTCTGGCATGCAGTGTTTTAATGTTTTATCTAGAGATAATTGCTAATCATGATAATAGCAGATTGTCTGAGAAAATAATAGGCTATTATGACACGGCACATCATATTTCATATTTTCCTAACGTCTTGTACGTTAACATGGTATCACGTGGATGAATAATCACATGCAAATGATATGCATATTTAAACTAGGCGTTGTAAGCTCCATATTTCGGGGAGGAGACGCATGTGCGCGCATTCTTCCGCTGACTGGGATTTATAAAGTGAATTCTGCGCAGGTTCTGCGTACGCACGGTTTTATAAATCTGAATATTTTTTGGCGTACACCATTTTGGCTTTCGGGCGCACGTACACTTTTAGTAAGGATCCTACGCACAGTTTTATAAATGAGACCCCAGGGGCCTCATGTACAAAGACTTGCGTTGAATTCATACTAAAACATAGCGGTACGATCAAAGCTGTAAATGTGCGTACGCATAAAAAAATCCAGATGTAGGCCTATTAATGTCTGCGTACGAAGGATCCCACGCATATTGTCTTTGTACATCCCAATTAACGTAAAATTGAGCGCACATGCACGAGCACAACGCCCCACCCAGTCTCCTCCCTCAATTAAATTAATTTAAATATGGTAATAGTCCAATTTGGCAAAAGAAACCTGCAAGAAAATGGCTAAAGAAACCTGCAAGAAATGAAATTTCACTGAAAATGTGAATATATGTGAAAGTGTAATTTATTCCTGTGATCAAAGCTGAATTTTCAGCATCATTACTCCAGTCTTCAGTATCGCATGATCCTTCAGAAATCACTCTCATATGATGATTTGATGAAGAAACATTTATGATTATTATCATCAGTGATGAAAACAGCTGTGCTTCTGCTTCATATTTTCATGGAAATCGTGATATAGTATTTTCAGGATTCTTTAATGAATAAAAACTTAAATCAAACACATGTAGAAATCTTATAATCTTTTGTAACATTATAAATGCATTTACTGGCACTTTTAAACAAATTCAATGTGTCCTTGCTGAATAAAAATATTACTTTCGTTTTTACCTTTACTGACCGAATTAATAAAGTTTGTTTTTTAATCCTAGTTAAGCCAATGCTGCCATTGCTAGATGGGTTTGCACATGCTCTATGTTCTTACTTAATTGCATAGAGTATTTTAATAAGACTCGTGTGACATAATTTGTAATTGATACATTATTTGACATATTATTAAGCAATATCTGACAGCTGGTGGTGCGACAGAACAATTTCATAGGCCCTGTCCCGAAATCGCGCACTTCACGCGGACTTGCGGTCTCGTGGACTTAAATTGCGCGTGCTCACCGAGTCCATCGAGTCCGTAGGCTGTCCCATTTGGCATTTTAACGCTCTGAAGTGTGCTCAGCAGCGCCCCTTTGTACCATTGAAGCGGTCTTCGCGAAGCCCGCATAGATGCAGGCTCCACGCACTTTAACTACCCAGGAATCCTTGCGAAAGGCCAATCAGACAACAGATGGGAGGAGATTTCACTCACGGATTGTAAAGATAGAATATTAAAGGTGTAAGTATCATTATGGTTATGACATAGGCGTACATTTTACCAGTTGTACAGTCTATTCGACCTTTAGAGACCAGTGGTTGATATGTCAAACATAATAAAAGAGTGTTAAATAATACGATCGCATTATATGATTCATTACATAAATAGAACTGAATGTATTGGCTTTACTGAGTCATAAACGTATTATGAATATTGAAACCTATACATTTTTCTTAAACTCATTTTCATTATGTATTATTATGTACAACTTTTTTTATCATTTACATAACCATGACATCTATTGTAATGCCCAGGTGGCATATACAATTATAGAACTTTAAAAGCAGGCTGCATATTTCACATGGACATAAGATTTGAAAAAATAAAATAAATCCTGTTTTTGTACTTCTTATACTGTCTATGCAACAACCAGACCGTCTTCCTGTTTCCGGCGTGACGATCGAGTCTGTCCCAAAAATACCTCTCAATGCACCCTCGAAGACTCGCGCTAAGGGCACTATGGGTCTGCACTTCATGACGTAACCGAAGTGTGGACTCTGAGGTAGTCCACAAGTCCGGAGTGTGCCATTTGGGACAGGGCCATAGTGTAATGTTTGCCACTTCACTTTATTGCCTCTAGGAGTCGCCAACGGACAAAAATCTAGGCAAATGTACGTATGCCAGACATGAAGTTTACTTGGAGGAACGCACATTCTTACGTTAATTTCACTGTTAGTACATCTGGCCGTGAACGTGAAAACTGGCGTACGCCGTGTTTTTGTACGTACGCAGTGTTGATACATGAGGCCCCTGGTGTGTCTCCTGACTAGACGATCCCATCAACAGTGCTTGCATTAAATACATGCAATCAAATGATGGGTATTTTTGCACATCAATTGCTCCCAAACATGCTCTGTCCAATTAATAATGTTTTTCTTTCAGGAATTCGATTAAAATTAAAGATGGGTGAGTGGGACTTCCTAGGAAGACTGCTGGATAGAGTCCAGACACACTCAACGGTGGTGGGGAAAATCTGGCTCACCGTCCTGTTTGTGTTTCGGATTCTAGTCCTCGGTGCGGGTGCAGAGAGAGTGTGGGGCGACGAGCAGTCGGACTTCATCTGCAACACCGAGCAGCCGGGGTGCGAAAATGTGTGCTACGACCACGCGTTCCCCATCTCGCATATCCGCTTCTGGGTACTGCAGATCATCTCTGTGTCCACACCTACTCTGGCCTACCTGGGCCACGTCGTCCATGTCATCCACGTCGAGAAGAAAGTGAGAAAAATGATGAAGAAAGAGCATCAGAATGAGCAAATCAGTCTGTTCCTCAAGAAAGGCTACAAATATCCCAAGTACAGCAGGGACAATGGGAAGGTCAACATTCGGGGGCGTCTCTTGAGAAGCTACATTCTGAGCTTGCTATGTAAGATACTTCTGGAGGTGGGTTTCATCTTGGGCCAGTACTATCTTTATGGCTTCACCCTTCAGGCCCAATATATCTGTGCCCGTTTTCCGTGTCCTCACAAGGTGGACTGCTTCTTATCGAGGCCCACTGAGAAAAGCATCTTCATTTGGTTCATGCTGGTGGTGGCCTGTGTCTCTTTACTCCTGAATGTGATCGAGATCCTATATCTGTGCGTCAAGAAGATCAACGAGTGTCTCATCCGTAGAAAGGACTACACCATCACCCCCGTGACCCCGGTTGTGAACAGGAAGGAAATCAAAAATACAGATCATATTCAAAACTGGGTGAACTGTGAGCTTCAGAGGAGGGAGCTTGGCAATGAGGCAACCAAGAGCGTGGTTTCAGAGGACCATAGTGCTGACATGCAAGAGGTCCATATCTGATCCGCAGGCCTCTGTACACAAAGTCTTTCACACGGTCAACGTGAGCAAACATACACTGATCCAACTCGTGCATGGTCAAGACCCCACAACTCCAAGCACACTATGACCCTCTGTCTTTGTTTAACAAATCAATAATGTATTGCTGAAATTTCTGTTTATGTTCTTCTGTCATTTTAGCCTGAAATTGTACTTTGTAGAAAGGTTAAATAAACGGTGTTTTTGGGTTTCAGTTATTTTTGTTGTGTTTATTTCAGGGTCAGTAATATTTATTCAATTGTTTTTGAAAGCTCATCTTATGCTCAGGCTGAACTTTGTTTTCTATTTTCTTTGTCACTGAGTCTTTGACACTGCATGGTGACAAACGCAGAATTAACAAAATGTGCAATTAAACAGTTCCCATCATTAAAAAAAGAGAGAATCCATTAACACTATAATGTCAACCATTCTATTTTATTACTATTTTATAAATAGTAGCCTATGAGTTAAGATAATCACTGCCACAGGGACAAACGATTTTTTTATACATGTTTCTTCTGGCCAAAGTAATTTTTTGAGTCTTACGCCCAGATGGGAGCATTTCAAAAGTAGAATGAAGGGGGAGAGTATGATCTTGTTCCATTAAACAATCAAATAAGCCCTGAAGTGGGTGCTGTTTGTGTCCATTGATGTGATTAATTATTTGTGAAAGTTTGTTCTTCTGTTTAACTGTTAGATTACTGTAAAATGAAACAATTTATATTGAAGAATACTTTTAATCATTGATCTATAGAGTGTGTAAGCTAATGTTAAAACTCCTCAGTTTCCCAAGAAGACATAGGCGTTGTCTTGCCTTGATGTACTCTACGTTACTTTCAAAATTAAGTTTCTCATCAATAATTGTACCATTCGAGACTTCAAGTTTTCCAGTATGTATATATATATATATATATATATATATATATATATATATATATATATATATATATGTATTAGGGCTGTCAAACGATTAATCGCATACAAAATAAAAGTTTGTGTTTACATAAAATATGTGGGTGCACTGTGTATAATTATTTTGAATATATATATATATATATATATATATATATATATATATATATATATATATATATATATATAAATACACACACATGCACATATATTTAAGAAAAAATATTATTTATAAAATATTTATATTTATATAAAATATAAATTATATATAAATCTATATACAGTATATACATGAAAATATTCTTAAATATATACAAGCATGTGTGTGTATTTATATATATTAAATAACTATACACAGAGCACCCATATATATTACTGTATGTAAACACAAACTTTTATTTTGGATGCAATTAATCGCAATTAATCATTTGACAGCACTAATATATATGTGTATATATATATATATATATATATATATATATATATATATATATATATATATATATATATATACATACATATATATATATATATATATACATATATATATATATATATATATATATATATATACATACACATATATATATATATATATATATATATATATATATATATATATATATATATATATATATATATATACATATACATATATATATATATATATATATATATATATATATATATATATATATATATATATATATATATATATATATATACATACATACATATATATATATATATATATATATATATATATATATATATATATATATATATATATATATATATATATATATACATATATACATATATACATATATAGGGTCTGATATATAACAAATGTTATGTCTTATATTTAATAATACTAATCATTCATTATACATTCATTATATGTTGTGTGTGTGTGTGTATATATGTATATATATATATATATATATACACACACACATAATGTCTTATATTTAATAATACTAATAATTCATTATACATGAATTATATGTGTGTGTGTATATATATATATATATATATATATATATATATATACACACACACATAATGAATGTATAATGAATTATTAGTATTATTAAATATAAGACAAAATGTTTGTTGTGTGTCAGGCACTTAAGTGTGGTGGCTATGTCATTGTTAGAGCTTTCAATCATTAATGTGACACTCCTGTGTATCAGCATTCAAAATCTAGTTCTTTTCACTGCTTACCGTTGGACAACGTGACAGTAGGACACTTGCAGCTATTACGCAATCTTAGTAAAGCCCAAAAATCAAGGTTCAACTATTTTTTGAACTATCACTTGCTATGCGACTTAGTTTGTAATAGGAAGAGGTGCAACTCTCTAAAGGTACGTGTGAAATCAATATTACATTATTTGTATGATTCTGTTCATACATTGTATCAAATCCAAATATAAAAGATATTCGCCTTGTGGTGATAAAAATAATATTTAAGAATAAACTGAATCAAATGTGTTACATTCCGACTGTCAGGCAAAGTGCTTATTACTAATATCTAATGAATTATCTTAGTAATTGTTCTTTACCTTAAATACATATTATTTTGGTTACACTTTATTTAATGTGTCATTGTTACACTGTAATTATACATTTAAGTACTGAGTAATATTAAGTAACTACATGTACTTACTAAAGGGTTAGGATTAGGGTTTAGGGTTAGTTGCATGTAATTATGCATAATTTATAGTTATTACTATAGTAAATACATGTAACATATGTAACAATGACACATTAAAATAAAAGCTGTTACCAAATCATTATTTACTTATTTACTTATATTTACCAGTAGCCACAGATGCTTATTGAATGAATATGATTCAGAATGATCAAGTTGTTTCCAGTGAACACCACTGTACATTTTGAATCAGATATTTCTTATTTATTGTTTTGCCTGCACTATATGTTAATGTATTACAATTATTAATGCATTTCATTAGGTTTTAATGGCTTCTGAGCATACAAAATGTGAACCCCTCTCATAATATTTAATTTATGTCTGCCTCTATATTTTAGCTATCCTGTAACTTATGGTATATGTATTCTAGATATATGGATAGATGGTTACTTTTTAATTTTAAGTGCTATGGCATTATGTTTTATTGTCGTTTATTAATTGCTGTGTGATTTAATGCAACATCTTGCCAATGGACTACAGTTGAAAACTGGCACATTTACAGAAATGTTAATTAATGTGCACTGAAATTCTTCTCGTTTTGCTTTTCTATGTGTGCAAATCTAAGCACAATAACTAAACGTGTTATTAATTATTAAGTATATTAATCTATTAAGAGTATGCCATTAATGAAGCCTCATTTAAAGGCTTATTGATTAAGTTAAACCTAAAGTGGACTTTGTCATTCATCTGTTTTCATACCCTTTCCTTTGTCTTTTTTATAGGAAAGTCAGAGCATCAGCAAACATGGGAGACTGGGGATTTCTCTCAGCGTTATTAGACAAAGTGCAGTCTCACTCCACCGTCATCGGCAAGAATGTGGATGAGCGTCCTCTTTATCTTCAGGATCCTGGTGTTGGGAGCGCCGAGAGCGTTTGGGGTGACGAACAATCTAGTTTGGTTTGCAACACGTTGCAACCCGGTTGTGAGAACGTGTGTTACGACTGGCAGTTCCCAATCTCGCACATCCGCTTCTGGGTCATGCAGATCCTATTTGTGTCCACTCCAACTTTGGTGTACCTCGGCCATGCGGTGCAGGTCATTCACCAAGAGAAAAAACTCAGGGAGAAGATAAAAAGCCTCGGCGAGGGCCACAGGTTGAAGTTACCCAAATACACAGATGAACGGTGGCCACGTCACGATTAAAGGAAACCTGCTCGGCAGTTACCTGACCCAGTTGTTTTTTAAAATCATCCTCGAGACCGCGTTCATCGTTGGACAGTATTATTTATACGGCTTTATCAGTGATCGCCAAGTTTACATGTTCCCAATCTCCTTGTCCTTACACGGTAGAATGTTTCATGTCCCGTCCCACAGAGAAGACTATCTTTATCATCTTTATGCTAGTGGTGGCCTGTGTGTCTCTGTTACTGAATGTCATAGAGGTGTTTTACCTGCTGTGCACCAGGGTGGGATGCAAGAAATGCAGGCATCACATCACTTCGCCGAGAAACCCGCCAGTTTGCCATCTTCCTGGCAGATGACCTCGGAAGACGCTCTGAGGCAGAACAAAATGAACAAGCAGTATGAGAGCGGTCAGAGTCTTGGAGGAAGCCTGGATGGGCGAAGAAGAAAAACAATTGATGGAAGACCATTAGATTTGGACTTTGTACCTCAGAAATGTAGCAAATCTGCCAAGTTTTAAGAGAAACGGTTCATTTTCCACAGTCCTTAACTGATTGTCCAGTATTTTACACACTTGAGAATATAACCTTATATACTTGTGAAACAAAGTATATTGGTATGGTATAGAACGCTATAAAATGGATTGTGTTATTTAATTATTTTATGATTATTTTGTGCATAATACATGTTTGGATAGTTTTAATGTAGTATGGTAAAAATGCTTACTGTTCTACAATTGTATATAATGTGTGTAAATATTTTAAGAGTCAGTAAGTGACTTAAGCACTAATGTCCACATGTCTTGTCTGATGCTGTTATTTCCATTGGCCACATTTTACGTTACAAAACAGACAGCAGAACGGCAATGTCCTTGTTTAAAATAAAACTTTTAAAACAACTGAATTTTCTTATTTCATAATATATATAATCCAGTTTAAAACCACTTAAAAGCACATCATTAATGCAGTTTCATGAAGTGGCAAATGATTAATTTAAAAAGCATTATACTGTAAAAAATATTGTTGGTTTAACTTAAAAAAATGAAGTAACCTGGTTGCCTTAAAAATCTAAGTTCATTGAAATGGAAAAATTGAGTTAATACAATAAAGGACATTGATTTAATCATCAGCAACTTAAAATATTATGTTATCTGAACCACATAAATGATTTAAGTTGATTTGACAAAAGAAAAAAAAGGTTGTAATAAATAAATAATCAGAAAATACATCTAATCACAATTCAGTCTTGTTTAATTGCTAATATTGTATTCATCATATTAATTATTCATATTATTAATTGTTCTTTACCATAAAAAAACATGTTTTAACCTTTAAAAGCATACCTAGGGTCTTTAATGACCCAGGACACCAATCACTAATCAATATTTTTTTTAAGTTAGACATCAACCTACTTAGTATTCCTTTAATTAATTGATTATAAATAATATAACAAGAAACAAATATATAAAATTATGAAAGTTTCCCTTTTTATTTATTTATTTATTTTTTGAAAATTGTATAGGGTCACTAACAACCCAAGGTGTGCAATAGTATAAGTATATATTTTCTGCACAACAATAAATGAAATCCTAATGTCTGATACATAATGATGAAGTGTTACCACAGACATAAGAACATAAGAATAGGAAGTGTCATCAGCAAAACTTGAAATTGCTCAGCGAGATAGATATAGATACATGCGTGATAGATATAGATTCGGGTCGCTAAAGAGCCCAACATATAATTGGCTGAGACATTCATGCATTTAAGGGTAAATGCTTTAAAGACACAGTAAACTGTTGGAGATTTATTTTAACATGTATTTATTTTAAATCAATAATTGCATATTTTATATGTGCATTATTGTTTATTCAAGGAAAAATGATTTAGAATTATCAAGTAGTTTAAAAAAGAAAAGTTAAAACATTTAAAATTGTTTAAATATTAAAATAATGAATGCATTTTATATAGTTTTAAATGATTTAAATTGGATTCATTTATGATATATAAATTTAATTAATTTTTGCTCCACTCTTTCTCTTTGCATTTTGCAAGTTGCATTTGTATTATCTTTATGTTGATGTATGTTGTTCTCGCATATCTCAAATATGGCCATGCTGCTGATTTTTATCACTGTTCTTATTACTGACTAGCATAGAATAACTGATGAAAACCCTAACCACTAAACCTCAACCTTTATAATGTAATAAAAGCTCCTCCTGTGGTGGATGCCAAGACCATTTTTATTCTGCTTTCATGGTGAAACATTAAAAAGTTGGTTTACTTCCTAATATTAGTTGTGTTCAGAAATTCCTGCAATGTTATGAATCACACTGATAGCAAATCAATACCTGACAAACCCATGTGAATTGCATGGCATGTGTATTTATGGGAGTATGAGTATGTGAAAATACAAAGGTGTATAGATATTGTTGCATGTCTATGTACTTATCCTTGATTCCAACATGATTAATAATTAACTTTGAGCTCATTTTTTTCCTGTTATCCCAATGGAACTTTAATCAGACGTCAAGAGGAAAGAGACATCCCAAAGGGGGAAAAAAAGGAAAAAAATTGTGAAATCAGGTGCACTGAAGTTCAATCTTTACACCTGACACATGACATTTCAACATTGAGCAATAGAGTCAATCAGCACCGGACTTAGAACGCAAGTTGTCACAGGTAAAAATGTACATTTTCCGTATTTTACATTTTTGTATGGTTCTATTTGCTATTTTATACAGTATGTGATATTATGTATTGTTCTAAACACAAAACTTACTATAATCTAATAGTATTATTTTGTACTGCTATACGGACGGGTTTTAGTGATTGCTGATTGTTAAACATTCACTGTTTCGAACTGAATGCTAGATGGGAAAAGTCAGTCATTCACATTCTTAAAACATTGTTGAGTATCTTTGGCTTTACTAATTAGTTACATATTTCCTTTTTTGTCATTAAACCACAAATGTAATTACTTAAAAGCCTTTAGGACATAAATACATACATCAATCAATGTTGTGTTTTGGTTTTGTCATCTGAAGTTCAACTCATAATTCCTTAAGTAAATGTATTTATGTTCCATTCAAATTCATATTTTTTACACTATATTTTGCTTTAATCAGATTTTAAAGCTGCACCTTGGACGTTCTTATCTTCTGAACATTGAATTGTTGCCACAGTCCACAAAGGTAATGTGGTTAAGTGTCTTTCTTTCTTTTTCGGTACATAATTATTTACTTACTCTCTAATAATCGTACCCTTCTGCTGAAACGTACATGCAAATATGTCATGTTGACATTATTGATGCAAGCAAGCATTGGTTTTTAGTAATATAAGTCATGCAATGTGTATTCAGCATTGATTAATGACAATTATTTTACATATGGAAACCATGCAGGGAGACAACCTTTTATTTTGAATACTTGAAGCACATAGATAAAAATATAATAATAATAATAATAATAATGATAATAATAAAATGCACTGTGATTATGAAAACTTTAAGTGAAGTACACTTTGAATTTTGAAAGCAAGTTTTTGTTTTTAGAGCTGTCAAACTATTAATCACGATTAATCACATCCAAAATAAAAGTTTGTGTTTACATAATATATGTGGGTGCACTGTGTATAATTATTTTATTCATATACACACACACATACTTGTATATATTTAAGAAATATAGTCATGTATATAACGTATATATATTTATATATAATTTATATTATATATAAATATTTTATATATAAATAATATTTTTTTCTTAAATATACAAGCATGTGTGTGTATATATATATATATATATATATATATATATATATATAATTATACACAGTGCACCCACAAATATTATGTAAACACAAACTTTTATTTTGTATGCGATTCGCAAAATAATCGTTTGACAGACCTATTTTTTTTTTCAATATAAAATATAAATAAATTAAATTTAAAATATAAATTAAATATAATTTTTATAGTGTATTTATAGTGTAGTGTATAAGCCCATAAATTAGATTTTATTTCTCTCTCTCTCTCTTTTTGGATTAGCAGCTGCTCTATGAGCCACATAATGATACTTTTAAAATCTATACTTATGTGTGTTCACTGAAAAATAATAGCAAATGGGTTTTGAAAGACATGATGTTGAGTAAAAAAATGAGACTGTTTTCAGCATTTTAGGCAGATCAAAACCACTGAAAAATGCTGTCTTTCTCCCCTAATCTTCCAGGTAGAGACACTAGAGGCACAAGCATGGGAGAGTGGGGCTTTCTCTCCAAGCTCCTGGACAAAGTGCAGTCTCACTCCACTGTCATTGGGAAGGTGTGGCTCACTGTCCTCTTTGTCTTCAGGATCATGGTTCTCGGTGCCGGGGCCGAAAAGTGTGGAGCGATGAACAATCAAAAATGATCTGCAACACAAAGCAGCCGGGTTGCACGAACGTGTGCTACGATCACACATTTCCAATCTCCCACATTCGCTTCTGGGTGCTTCAGATCATCTTTGTGTCCACGCGCAACGCTTCTATACTTTGGCCATGTTCTTCATGTCCTCCACAAAGAAAAGAAACTGAAGCAGAAGATTGAAAGCCATGCTGAAATGCAAGGCATCAAGAAACTCAAATACACCGACGATCGTGGCAAAGTTATAATCAAGGGCCAATTGTTAGGTAGTTACCTAGCCAGCCTGTTTGTTAAGATCTTGCTGGAGGCTGCGTTTATTGTAGGCCAGTATTATATTTACGGTTTCAGTAATTGATCCCTAAGATAGAATGCTCTCAATCGCCTTGCCCTCATACGGTTGAGTGTTACATGTCTCGTCCCACAGAGAAAACCATCTTTATCATCTTTATGCTGGTGGTGGCGTGTATCTCTCTGCTTCTGAACGTGATTGAGATGTTCTACCTGATATGCCGCAGGTCAAAAGAGACATCGTGGCACGCAGGTCTCTGCGTTCTCTCAAAGATTTAAATGGATCCAAGGTGCACATCACAGGAACTTCAAGTCTGAGACAAAACCTGAGGGTGAAAAGATCGGTGTTGTAAGGTTGTACATAGATAAATGAGTCTTAAAATTAATGGCATTTTGTGATCAATTTGTTGTGCACAGTTTTTGTTTTGCTGTGAAATGAGTGTATTTAATGTTTGCTCTGATGAATGTTGGTGCATGATATTTAAGGTAATTTTATTTGTACTATATATAACTTCTAACCTTTGTTAAGGTAATCTATGATCTATATCACTTATCTCATTTTATTACATTTTTGTGATGCTCTACTTGGTCTGACAACAAAATTGTCATAAACTGATGTTACACATAGATAATAGTTTATGTAACAAACTGCAGTTTCATCATTTTCTAAAAACTTTCTTCTCTCCCCATTTGGTTAAAGCAAACCAAGTGGAACTGTGAGAGGAACCAGTCAAATGTGGAAAATAAAAACTGGGAAAAAATGTAAAAGACTATGTTTTTTCTTATTAATGTATTGCTCAGCTAAACATGAGTGGGAAGGGAATTGGGACATGTTATAGTTTAATTAATTCAGAAAAGAATGAAAGGGGCAGTTTACCAAAATATTCTTCTATTGAACACAAAAGAAGGTTTTTTCAAAGAGTGTTTGATAAAGTTGACGGCACCCATAGGCCTATTTGTTTCTACTATGGAAGTCAATGGCTACCGTCAACTGTTTGATTACCAACATTCTTTAAAATAGGGTGACCAACTGTCCTGTTTTCCCAGGACATGCCCTGTTTTCATATAACAATATAACCATTTTCTATCCATACAGAGGAGGCATAACATACTTAAAATGTATTTAAATTAATAAGGTATCTTTGAGTAAACTTCGAGTGAATAGGCCCATCTGTTTGCCGGGCCGAGTCTCCTGGTTTTTGGTAATCAAAATATGGTCACCCTATTTAAAATGTATTCTTTTTTGTGGTTAACACAACAAAGAAACTCATAGACTAACTGTTACAAGTTTGGAATAACTTGGGTGAGTAAAAAATAACGACATTTTTTTGGGTGAACTATCCTTAAAGGAGCATTCAACAATTGTAGGCCCTAGCATAATTTAGCTAATGTTACTCACATAGACAGTAAAAGGGTTACTCACCCAAATGTTGTCCTAAACCTACACGACTCCAAAAATAACAAAAACGCACGATAAAGATATCGTAGAAGTAGTCCATATGTCTCACGTGCTATCTAATTGCAATTTGACTGTGGGCAAACTGCGCATATTTCACGTTTTTTTTTTTTTTTAATTCGTACGAATTTCCGTTTCTGACGCGTCATGGTTGTTTCATATATTTTTATTTGCCCTACATCTCCTTTACTGGTTTATGGAAGAAGGAACCATGCTGTTGCTGGTGTTGAGACGACTTTTTTATTTTCGGGTGAACTAAGTGAATCTTAATGGGAATACTTGAAGCACATAAACAAATACAATGTGATGTATAAAAACACATAGGAGTATCCTTTTAAATGGTATGGTGAATCTCAAGCAAGTTTCTTATTTTTATTTTAAGTAAAACTGTAATATGGAAAAAAACTGAAATGTGTCAGAAATGTTGTTTCATGCCTATGTGAAATAACATAGCCTATGTGACTTTAAAAAACACTGATAATGTGTGCTCTTCACACGCCCCCCTGTGATGAAAAGACATAACAGCAATCCGAGCCAAAACATTTTTCTAGAAAAAAAAAAATTCTAGTTAACAGTTTTGTCTGTATTTTTATTTGCACATATGACATATTCACAATAATTATGTTCATAATAGTCCCTGAACTGTGCGTTAAGATACTGCTAAAATAGGCTAATGTTCATAATAATTAAACTGTGTTCTTCAATTACCAAGTCAGCTATTATAAAACAGATGTACATAAAGTGGTTTTTAAAAAGTCTTTAAAAAGTGGGATAGAGCACATCCCTCACGGAACATGTGAATCTTTAATCTTTGAATACAGGAAATGGGTCTAAGGGAAATATGATGACATGTCAAACTGTTTAATTTAGCAAAATGTCTTAGTAAGGGTTAAGTTCTCCATCTCAACCACTGCAGGTGGCCTCATCTTGTGCTGCTTCCTACGACCTATCAGATAGAACATTTCTCCTAGATTCAAAACCAAAGACACACACGCCACAACGAGCATGAAGATAATGAAGATGCTCTTTTCAGTTGGGCGGGATGTGAAACAATGCACGCCGTTTTCAGGGCAAGGGTGTACATAACATTCTTGCTGTTTGGGCATCCAAAGCCCAATTAAATAATACTGGCCTACAATGAATCCTGCTTCAAACAAAATAGTCACAAAGAGACTCAACATATAGCAACGAAGCAGGCTTCCTTTGTAATAAATCTTCCCATTGTCATCAGTGTATTTGGGTAGTTTGACACCACTTTCCTCCGGCTGGTTTTGTAAACGCAGTCTCAGTTTGTTTTCTTTGTGGATGACTTGCAGAACGTAGCCGAGGTAGACCAGTTTGGGCAAGGCCACGAAGATGATTTGGAGCGTCCAGAATCGCATATGGGAAATGGGGAAGGCGTGGTCGTAGCATTCATTCAAGCAACCAGGAGTTTTGATATTGCAGACCATATTGGACTGTTCATCTCCCCAGACTTTATCCAGTCCAGCCCCAAGCACCATTATTCTGAAGATCAGCAGAACCGTCAGCCAAACCTTCCCAATACTGGTTGATTGAGACTGCACTTTGTCTAAAAGTTTAGAGAGGAATCCCCAGTCTCCCATGCTGACCTGCGAGACGACTTCTGAGGTAAAGTACAATATGGGAGAATAGGAATTACATGGAACAAATAATACTTTATTTGTATTATTTTTAACTAAATTGTATTTTAGTTATCACCATCACTTTTAATGTTGTAGTCTTTTTCCCTCAAGTTTATAAATGTCATTTAAAATAATTAAATTGTAAAATTGACGTAAGAAAAAAATGTATTGTTTTTTCTTATAGGGCTGTCAAACGATTAATTGCGATTAATCACATCCAAAATAAAAGTTTGTGTTTACATAATATATGTGGGTACACTTTGTATAATTAATTTGTTTATACATAAATACACACATGCATGTATATTTAAAAAATGTTTTTATAAAATATTTATATTTATATAAAAGATAAATTATATATAAATCTATATACAGTATATACATGAAAATATTTCTTAAATATATACACGCATGTGTGTGAATTTATATATATTAAATAATTATACACAGTGCATCCACATATATTATGTAAACACAAACTTTTATTTTGGATTCGATTAATCGTGATTAATCGTTTATAGAGCACCTAGAGTTGGTACAACATTAACATTAAAATATTCAGCCTATCAGCAATAAGAAAATATGTTAAAAAACAATAATTTTGCTGTAAAAAAAGTAAAAAACAAGTAAAAAACAAAAAGTAAAAGAAAAGTAAAAAACAATCATTTTAATCATCAGTTAATGTTAGAGTGCAAAGTAATTCCATTTCCAAGGTTACTAACCTTATTTTTATGATGACAGGTCCTGTGACTTTTATTGTGTGCAGGCGAAAAGATCGATATCAGAGGTATCAAGATCTGATCTTCAACAAGTTGTCATTTTTGTAAGTGTAGCTTTCACTTAGTGCCCACCCACAAAAAAAGAGTATAATAAAGCACGTACACATCCAAAATCACACACTCTATATTAATTACACCAACCTTTACATTGTCCAGCTTTGCCTCAAGATGTTGCAATACATGAAAGAAAAAACAAATGAGTCATGATCATGAGGAATGTGACGAAATTGTCGTTTCCATAGACAGCATTTTTCCGAAATCACACAAACACAATGCTAAAAGGAATGGTCTGACTGTTTGTATTTCATAATTTTTTTGCTAAAATATCTTATGTAATTCAAAGCATTGAATATGGAGACCACAGGCCATGATCATAGCAGTTATGGGTTTGTACAATATAGTGTTTGATATTATTTATTAAACATTTTTTATATTAATTTTAATATCCATGTCTGATCCGTGGTACAAAAGCCAATTAATATAAGGATTTATTTGGGTAAAAGAAAAGCATCTGCCAAATGAATAAATTAAAACAGCAAATATGTAAATATGTTAGCATGCATGTTTGAACTTTGTTCAGCTCTCTTGTATAGTTTTACAGCAACTATTCTCCATAGAAACCATAAATTATGTGAGAAAAATTGGCAACCATTTCTTTTACTTGCGGTTCAGTGAAGTGTACAATGCAGACAGAATGGTTGTTCTGAGAGCTGTATCGTATTGAGTTCAGTACTTAAAGGAGTAGTTCACTTTTGAAAAAAAAACTTTTGCTGATAATTCACTCACCCCATGTCATCCAAGATGTCCATGTCATTCTTTCTTCAGTTGAAAAGAAATTAAGATTTTTGATAAAAAAATTCCAGGATTTTCTCCATAATGCACTTCACTGGGAACCAAACGGTTCGAGGTCCAAAAGACAGTTTCAGTGCAAATTGCAAACTGTTCAAAGGGCTTTAAACGATTCCAGATGATGAATAAGGGTCTTATCAAGCGAAACGATCGCTCATTTAATAAATAAATAACAAAGTTTTATAAGCTCAAATGGCTCGGCTTGCTCTGTTCTGTGACGTACGATTGTGACTCTCTGTTCGAACTCTTTCATCAAAATGAACGATGTTTTTCCGTGTCATTTGGTCCATTCAACGGACGAAACGAACGAATTGACTCAGAAAAAGATTTGTTCATTTTGATGAACGAGTTCGAACAGGAGAGTCAGGAACGTGCATCGCAGTACAGAGCAAGGCAAGCATTTGAGCTTATAAAACTTACACTTTTTTTTTGAATGAATGAATGAATTCAGTTAGATTGAAACAAAAGCTGTGCATGTAAACAATGAATGGCAACCGCAGAAAGCAAATGCTGAATCGACCGCCGGACATGACTGGGAAAAAGAGGACGGTAACCCTGAAAGTTACTACTCGGCTTTCTCCACAGAACAAGAGCCTGCTAGCTTAGCTTCCAAAAAAGATGGATTACACTATGTGTAATCCCAATCCTCCATAATGCATCCATCTGCATGTTCAGCTTCATCCATATTTTCAAAAAGTTTCTGCCGGTGAAATCAGACGCACTGGCACTGATCTGTGATTGGTCTGTTAGCGCATTAGTCTTTACAGAAATCTCTTACACTTCCTCTTACAATGACCTGAAATGACGATTTTTGCATCATTGTAGGAGGAAGTGAAAAGGTAAATAGCAGATTTCTCTCATCTCAGGGAAAATGAGAGACTGTTGCACGACCATTCAATAGTATAACTGGTTTTCTAACAATGGAAAGCTTAATTCAAATGGGTGGAGTGACCCTTTAAGTAAGAATCGTAAAAACATCTTAGCCTGGCCTACTAATGTCTCACATAGCCAGGCTAGCATTTGGTAAAGGGAACCAAGTGTCCTATCCCACAACACAGAGACCAGTACAGCTTTCCAGTGATCAAATGTCTATATAAAACAACATTTTAGGAAGCAAAACTTCTTTACTTCTGTTTTCTTCTTATCCTTATGTAATTTCAGGACTTCTCACATTGCTATAGGGAAAATATTAGGGTCCATTCATCATTTTGGGTTTAGTTGATCTATCACTGCAAGATTACTTTTCTGTCAGGACCTGAAACAATATTCATTCTGATCACTTTGGCTGTATATTAAAATCTATGGTGAAATTTCTCAGGTCTTGGGTGTAAAAAAGTCGATCAGTTTAAATTTCAGTTCAAATGTTTGCTGTCCCTCATTTGACCCCAATTTTTGGATCTCAGTCACGTATGACATGAAAACGGGCCGTGTCTGTGTTTAACAAGAAGAGATTACTCAAGTCCATTGTCAGGATGACTGTCCGCAGATCTCTCTCCCACAATTACACATAATTAAACAAAAATTCAAATCCTTGAGAAATAAAACTCCTTTTTAGAAGATTACACAATGCTTTACTTGAAATAAACTGTCAAGTGTTAAAGGTTGTCAGGGTCAATCTGTGATTCATACAGATAACTATCTATCCATCCATCCATCCATCCATCCATCCATCCATCCATCCATCCATCTATATCCATCCATCCATCTATATCCATCTATATCCATCCATCTATATCCATCCATCCATCTATATCCATCTATATCCATCCATCCATCTATATCCATCTACATCCATCCATCTATATCCATCCATCCATCCTATATCCATCTATATCCATCCATCCATCCATCCATCCATCCATCCATCCATCCATCCATCCATCCATCCATCCATCCATCCATCCATCCATCCATCCATCCATCCATCCATCCATCCATCCATCCATCCATCCATCCATCCATCCATCCATCCATCCATCCATCCATCTATCTATCTATCTATCTATCTATCTATCTATCTATCTATCATCTATCCATCCATCCATCCATCCATCCATCCATCCATCCATCCATCTATCCATTGCATCCATATCCATCCATATCCATCCATATGCATCCATCCATCCATCCATCCATCCATCCATCCATCCATCCATCCATCCATCCATCTATCCTTCCTCATTTCATGCGTTCAAATTGGGATTCATGTTTTATAAAAGTTTGTTTCAGATTTGGAAATTAGGATATGGCAAGAGTTTGTTTTTTTTTCAACAAAAAATAAATTTTAAATCTTGGGTTGACTTTTATTAAAACTAAGCTTTTTCCTAAAACCTGTATGACTTTAAATGCATAAACTTTAAATCAGTCCATCATAAAATAATATTCCATAAAAACTAAAATTGTCTAAACAAAGAGTGAAATAATCATGTTTAAATTTTCGATGTGTGGGAAAAGTCAGTGTACTTATTTACCAAGGAGACAACAGTGTGAAGAGCTTGAGATTAAGGTATGTTTTGTGTGTGTGTGTGCAAGTTTTCATCAAGCTTTATTAATTTATGCAAAAACTATTTTAAAGCAGCACTATGCAGTTTTTTTTACCTTAACTGAATAGCTTCGGAGTTATTGCAATGGTTACATGACTATTTTCGGGTTGAATGCTGGCGTCTCGCCCCCTCCCCTGTTGCCTGTGAGCGGAAAAAACACACTTGCAACTTTGAGCCGGCAGGCCGCGGCCGCAGCATCAAGAAGTGTCTCGTGAAATCAGGTCTCGCGATGTAACGATTTGCTATACGGCAAGAAAGATCTGCTAAAATGAGCATCAAACAGAAATAATCCGTTGCCGGTATACCGGTATACATGCGGTGTTCGAGGCACATACAATACAGAATGCTGACAGTTCAACAGGGCGTAGCTCTTAAAGGGGCCACACCTTATTTCCACTCATTACAGCTTCCATCCAACTGAACAGGTACCAGTACACAGGGGACGTGATCAGGCCTTGAGTGCAGAGACTTCTTTGCGTAAGTGCTATTTACAACAGTAGCAATGTAGGGCTGTGAATCTTTGGGTAGACAGCGAATCTATTCGATTCATTATTCATATAGTTTTTCGATTCGATTCAAGAACGATTTGTGCAAATTCAGAACGATTCAATTCAATGCGATTCACATCCAAATTCGAATGCGATTCGAATTAATTCGGTTCTGATTCTTAATTTTTTATAAACATTATAGTATTATTTCAAATGCTTCACCCACTGGGTCTTTGTCTGGGTTTGAATTACACAGCGGATTTCGGGGGTCAGATAGTGGGGATTTTGTCCATTGTTAATGTTAGTTCATGTTTGTTTTTAATTTTAATAAATATATTATTATAAAAAAATTCAATAACCTACAAATTAGCATTTGTAGAAACCTAAGTAGCCAATTTTTGAAAAAGACTTTTGAAGAATTGCATTAAATTACATGCACAAATTAATAGAGACGCTTTCATCAGTTTCATTTTGCATCCTCTCAGTGCACTCGTTAACATCTTTTCACTGGATTTTGCTCCGCTTGGTCCCATAGCTCTCATGTACAGATTTTTGAGCAGTCCATGATTGAGCTCTCCAGCTCTCTATCGAGAAAGCAACAGTTTTGAGGCAAACCGCTCAAGCCATTGATAAATCTGCCATACCATTGCGTGGTCAACATGAATAAAACGCTTTCATTGCTTGGAAACGACACAGTTATTTTCTTTAAGATAAGATTTTACTGAAATGGGCCATACCATTGACATTACCCATGCTGAGCTGTGAAGTAAAAGCCCACTTTATTCAAGGGCGGGCATTTATTACATGGAAAGACTCTCCGTACACGCAAGCAGCTGGTCTCTCGCTCGCTTTCCCTCTCTGTCGAGTGCGTACATGCGCGATGCGCAGTTTGGAGCACAACCTCTGTCTTGTATGCACGCTCGCTCTAGATTCCAGGAGATTTTGACGTATAACTAGCCAATAACGACACCAGTTGCTCAACAGGCAAAAAGATAAACGCATCTTTCAGGCATTTGACCCGACCGGGCTTCAGCGTGAGAAATCAGGGGGTGTGTGAGCGCGTGAAACAAATCAAATGCGGATGTCTCACGGCCAATGCGTGAGGCAGCTTGTACTAGGAACACTTTAAGGTTGTGTTTATATATTTTACACCACTGAATCACTATAGAATCGCCTTTAATTCGATTCTTAGCCTTTTAAATCGATTATTCATGTAAATAAACGATTCACGATTCAAAATACATGTTTCAGGATCGATGCATATGCATCGTCAGGATTTGTAATCGATGCATTGAGAAAACGAGTGAATCGTTACACCCATAGTACAATGATTACAACGGTTTCACAGCGACTCTATGGGTCATAGTTTGGCAAAAAGGAAATCCTGCATAGTGTGGCTTTAACAGTTAAATTATTTCGTTCGTTGGCCAGAGGAGAACTAGCCCATCCCAGTCTGGTTTCTCCCAAGGTTGTTTTCCTCCATTCTGTCACCTGATGGAGTTTGGGTTCCTTGCCACTGTCGACTGGCTTGCTCAGTTGGGGAAACTTAATACTCAACATGCTGATAATTTTGGATAAAAACTGAACTAGGCTGGACGATGACATCACTGTTTTCTGCAGAACTGCTTATAGATGAAATTAACTCGTTTGATGATCTTTACAACGAAACAGAATCAACACTAAACTGACTTCAGCTGAACAATGACACTGTTTTATTTAAGAGCTGCAGCTGAAATTAACTCCATTTACATCATTCAATAATTTACTTGTTCATAAAGCGCTAAATAAAGGTGATTTAACTTCACTTGGTTTAGGATTAGGGTGTGGTTTAAGCACAATTATGCACAATAATTACTAAATGTAACGTGTAACAAGGACACTGTACAATAATAAAGTGTTACCAAATATTGTTTTGTTGTATTTATTAAGCTGAAACTTGTGTCCTTACTTATAAGGACAATCAGTGGTTAAGTTAAAGACACAGCAGTGAGTGTCATTTCTTATAAGGGCTTATACCCACCAACCTTACCAGCCCTGATCTTTAGCCACTAAACACCCACCACCATCACATAGATGTTGTTTTCCACTTCGTGACATGACAAAGGCTGATGATTCAGACACATTTCACTCATTTGTGAAAGTGTGATGTAAGACACTTTGACTACTTATAACAAGAACAGAAATAAAGAAGTGAAAGATGACTGGTTAAAACTGGTTTTCTTTATCATAGAGTTGGGTGGAGCTTTCAGTGTTTCTTCAGATATAGGTAAATCACATGTCACGGGTATAAAATTAATGACTGAATCCTGTCTGAGAGTGACCACATTGGAAGCGACTGATATTTCATAAAAATACAGATGTTTTATTGTAGAGTAGTCTTTAAAATCTCAACGAGCGGAATAAGGAAGTTTATTTATAATACATAATTGCGAGTGATTAGTTGTTGCTTTACCGTAAATTACCATTTGGATCCTTCATTCAGGTAAGAATATTTTGAGATTTGTTGGAGTCTGATTTTAACAGCTACATATTCACATATTCAATGTATTAATTTATCAAATATATTTAAAAATTAACAAGTAACTATTTGGACCCACTTTATATTACACTCTTAGAAGAAAAGGTTCTATATACTGTAGAACCTTTAAGGGTTCTAAAGTGCTACGTATTTGGAACCCCTAAAATGCAATGCATGTGAATGATCACAAAAATCAAGATATGGGCGTTAAAAATGCAATTAATCAATATCACAAAAAGAGTGCCATTTCAGTTTTATCCCTTAAAAATCAGCATGATTAAAATGTGATATTAAGTTACTACAACAGTTTAATAAACAATAATTTAATTACAACAAAATGTAGCAAAAAATGTAATATATGAAAAAAAAAATAGCGTATAAAGAACCTTTGCCAAAAGCGGTCTTTCTTGTCATTATCATTTTCATCATCATTTTTTTTTTTTTTGCATAAAAGGTCCTTTGCAGTTGAGTAAAGAACTCTATGCTACATATATAGAACCCTTTTTTCTAAGAGTGTAGGTGTCTATAACTAACATTTAAATAAATCATTTGATACAATGCACTTATTAAGCTATATGTTACATACACTGTAAACTTTTTAATTATGCTCAATAAGTAATGACAACATATATTTTTACTCATCAAAATAAGTTAAGCAATTTTCAACTCTTTTTATAAGTTATACAAAAATCAACTAATTTAAGTAAGTTTAAGTGTCATTTAAGTTGAAATGACTAAAACATCCAGGTTGACTGTACTTAGGCAGCAACTTTTTACAGTGATACAGTGCCTGCATGCAGTTACATCTGTTATTAATTTCTATAATTACTGTTGTAATTATACATGTAATTACAACAGTAGTTACCTCTATAATTTCCATATCTTATATCTTCCATCTTACCTCTATAATAACCAAACCTGTCCGTAACCTTATCCGTATCACACTAGCAGAAGTGTTTTGCCACAGCATGTTTTACTTTAATTATTTATTTATTTATTTATTTATTTATTTTGCTGCAAGTACATAGTAGTCTAAGACACATATAAGTGTTAAATATATTTTGAATATACATTAATTAAACATCTCTTATATATATATATATATATATATATATATATATGTACATATATATATATATATATATATATATATATATATATATATATATATATATATATATATATATATATATATATATATGAGATGTTTTATGTATTTTAAGCATAAAACATCTAAGATTTAGAGATGTTTTATGTATTTTAAGATGCTTTATGTATTCTTTATATATAAAGAATACATAAAGAAATGTTTTATGAATGTATAGTCAAAATATATTTATCACTTTATATTGGGTGTCTTAAACTACTAGCATGTTGTTGTACTTTAATTATTGATTTATTTATTTTACTGCAAGTACATAGTAGTTTAAAGACACATATAAGTGTTAAATATATTTGAATATACATTCATAAAACATCTTATATATATATATATATATATATATATATATATATATATATATATATATATATATATATATATATATATATATATATATATATATATATATATATATATATAGAGAATACATAAAGAAATGTTTTATGAATGTATAGTCAAAATATATTTATCACTTTATATTGGGTGTCTTAAACTACTATACACTTGCAGTAAAAAATAAATAAATAAATAAATTACAAATAAGTATAAGTACAGTATATTGTTTTAAATTCGGTCCCCATCTTATCTCTTATGAATTCTTACAGAAAACATTCTAGATCCATAATTAGGAAATGACTTCTCCTCAAAAGGATTCAGATTGGTTTCAAATACCACATAAACTTTTCTTTTGATTGTCTCAAAAACTGCATGATTTTATATGTCTACAGGTTGGTGAGCTTACAAGGCACAAAGTTTTTTCTTCCCCATATAATTTGGTGAGTAAGATAAGATAATGCAAATGCTTTCAAGAAACTGAAAAGTTTTTTTGGAAGTGAGAACATTACAGCAAAACGCCAATGTTCAATCTCAAGTCAAACCTGAGTCGCCGTTGTTCTCTTGTAACATGGGGGTGCTAAAGCTCTCTCTTTATGCTTTCTCTGAATTGAAATTTACCTCTAAGTAAAGGTTTTCTGTCAATTCGATTTTCTGTGAAATAGACGATAATGTCGAGGAGGACCCTGATGATGAGGCATCCTCCTCAGATGAGCATTAGACTCCTCATATTCAATCTCATATAAAAACCGAATTGTGTATAATTTAGTGTAAATCTCCTATCTATCTTCCAGGGAAGCCCTGAGCAACCAATCATGGGAGACTGGGGATTTCTCTCAGCTTTACTGGACAAAGTGCAGTCTCACTCCACCGTCATCGGCAAGATATGGATGGTCGTCCTCTTCATCTTCAGGATCCTGGTGTTGGGAACGGCGGTGGAGAGCGTGTGGAGTGACGAGAGATCCAACTTAATATGCAACACCAACACGCCTGGTTGCGAGAACGGGTGTTACGACTGGAAGTTTCCCATCTCGCACATTCGCTTCTGGGTCATGCAGATCATCTTCATTTCCACTCCGACTTTGCTGTACCTGGGTCACGTGGTACACGTCATCCACCAAGAGAACAAATTGAGAGACGAGCTGAAAAAGAACCCGATGTCGAAGAAGCCAAAATATACAGACCCTGAACGGGAAGGTTGCAATCAAAGGAAACCTGCTGTGTAGCTACTTGATCCAGCTGTTTGCAAAAATCCTTTTAGAGGTGGCTTTCATCGTTGGACAGTATTATCTGTTTGGATTTATCATGGATCACAAGTTCCACTGTGCGATTTCGCCCTGTACGTTGAACACAGAGTGTTTCATGTCTAGACCCACAGAGAAAACCATCTTCATTATCTTCATGCTGGTGGTGGCTTGTGTGTCTGTGGCTTTAAATATTCTAGAAATATTCTATTTGCTTGTCAAGGTGATAAATAGGAAGAATAGGAGATCTAAGACTGTAATGTACGCTGGTGAAACCCATTATCATTCTGGTTTTATGGTAGACCACAGTGCTGTTAATGGAATGAAACACAATGAGTTAAACATGGCCTTTCAGAACAGGTGCGCTCAAAGAAAAGGCAGTCTTGAAGGAGCCACATGTGAGCTATAAGTCCTTGTGTCATTCTAGCACATATTTCTGGTAAAACACTTATGGGAAAATACATATAGAAAATATAATCAAGAAATACTAATATTATAAATTATGATCAAACTTAGCCTGTAAAAATATTGTTAATTGTAACTTTTGCTACTTGAACACTAGATGGCGCTGTAACCTTCTTGAGTTGCACTCACAAACTCCTTACTTCAGTCACTAAGGCCAGCGATCTTTTTGTCCCTTTTTTCTACAGCCTTTTTATTTCATTTTTACTTTTACCACGTTTTTTATTTACCAAGAATAAATGTTACATAAATATGTACATGAAAACGACTGTTTTAATTATTGTCTTACGAAGACGGGGATCGATATTGAGCTATTGAATTGAGCTCAAGATTGAGATATTGAGATATTGAATGTATATATATATATATATATATATATATATATATATATATATATATATATATATATATATATATATATAGGCTCATAATCAACATTTTTCTACCATTCTTATTTACAAATCACTTGGCTACAATGAAAACGTTCTTATAATACATGACTGTTGGTGAAATGTTAAATTCTCGTCAATTTCATAACGTATTCGAGATAAATATTTGTTAGTCTGACTCTGAGTTGAAGTCCATCAAGCGAAAGAGTGTATAGGAGGACCCAACAACTGACGTAGCAGTCATGTGACTTTGCCAAACTTTGTGCGTCTGCTTTCCACTTTCTTCCCTCCGAGTCTCTTATAAGCAGGGAAAGTTTGACAAGTGTGCCTCAGTTTCTCCATAGTCGCTTACTTGGATTTGGTGACTGGTCTTCAAAGGTGACGGAGTAAGTCCCTACAGGGCTCTCCTCTCTTTACTTCTATCTAGGTAAGTTTTTACAGAAAGTCTTTCAACTTTTCAAAACTTTTTTTTGTTCCATAGTAGCACTAAAATGTATAACTGAGCATCATAGTGGAAAGATACTTTAAAATAATTAATTTAATCATTTTAAAAGGCTTTTGTCATAATTGATTTGATTTTGAAAAACTTTTCAGTGAGTTTAGAAGTTTATGAAACGATATGATTCGCGATAATGATATAATATATTCTAATCATATATGGTTCATTATTATAGCCTATAATATTTAGGTTTAGTTTAGTATATTCACGTCTGTTGTGGAGGTCATGTTTGGTATTGATGTTTGGTTTTAATTACATACGTTATTACATTTTATTACATACGTGTCTGGAATAAAGTTTTGAAGGAAAATGTAAGCAGGAATCAAATACATGAATTTAATTGGAACGCATTATAACAGCTATTTCTCTTATAGAATAAATTTAAACAACTTTTTTTTTGCTTTTTTTTTTTTTTTTTTTACAACTCTAACACGACTTTCTGGTGAAAAACTATCCGTTTCGCTTGCGTCGTCAACACACTGTAGAGGGCGCTCTTCAGTCCCGTATTACAACGTTAAAAATATAGTTCATCCAAAAAGGAAAATTCAGTCATAATTTACTCATCCACAAGTTGTTCAAAGCCTATATGAATTTCTTTCTTCTGCTGAACACAAAAGAAGATATTCTGAAGAATGTCAGTATAACCAAACATTTGACATGCCCCATTGACTTCCATAGAATGGAAGAAGATAAAAAATACAATGGAAGTCAATGAGGTCCATCAACTGTTTGGTTATCAACATTCTTCAAAAATAGTGTTCAGCAGAAGAAAGAAATTCATACAGGTTTGGAACAACTCAAGGGTGAGTAAATATTGACAGAATTTACATTTTGGTGAGCTATCCCTTTAAATATATCCCTTCTGTAGCAAAACTTAAACCTGTAATTCTCAAGCATTCCTACATGTCACTTTTATATAAACAGTTCTTATACTAGCCTATATTCTTTACTGTATACTCAAACATATCAAAGATTTAGTAGAATGCTATTACAGAGAGACAAGCCTACTTTCTGCCTATTGGATGTCTAAACAACACAAATTCTCGATGTCTCCCCCTCTGATGTCTCTTATAAATGTTAACACTGTAATTGTCGTAATATACATTCCACATACCCCATTTAAACTTTATTAGTGCCACGAGACCCACAAATTGTCCAGGATATTGAAGAGATGCTCTTCATCATGTCTGCACCACATGAATCAAGAAATTCTTCAGAACTCCTTAAACAGTTCCTTATGATATCTGATTTTCCATGCTGCACAGGGGAATTAATCAAAGACTTGCTTCCCAATTCAAGTCAGATTTTAAGCGAAAGTTATTGTTTGCATTTTGCTGATGTAACCAGAGGGACCAACATCTTGTTAAATAAACACGCGTATTTAAATTCCCCAGTCAGTCTTGTTCTAGTCGTGTTAAAGAGTCATTTAAGATGTTTTAATCAATAGATGACGACTCACTTTTTTGTAAAATCAGAACTTTGATTTCAGTGCTGGCAGTTATCTTTCCAACCCTAAACCTAACCCCTACATGTGTGCGAGCCACATGTTTGTTATGTGAGCGTTCTGAGACCAGGTGTAGTTTATATTATGATAATCTTGAGGTCAGTTTTCATGCTTATTTTCATAATAACATCCTCAGCAGGTGCTGAAACTAACACGTTCATCATGTGCAGAAAAAATACACTACAGTTGCCTCACAAAAAGCATTTGGACACTTAAGCCACACTTCAAAATGTACGTGTGTCTTTGCATTACATAACAACTTCTAAAACCAGGCGACTTTTTAATCCAAATGTGCCACTACTACATAAATATACATTTTTTATGTTGTGTTCTAACAGTCATGCTGGTATGAACTTGAGGGGAACTGATACATTTACTAAAATGATGGACTGTTTGTTTAAAAATACATGTGTTATTTGTTCAGAGATGACACTTTGCATCTAACACAAAGACATTCAGACGTATTCAAGTGTCCGAAACTGTCTGAATGCGTTTTATTACATCTGAGCTTTTCTATTTTCAGCTAGAACTCCCTCAAGATGGGTGACTGGAGTGCGTTGGGAAGACTCCTTGACAAGGTGCAGGCCTACTCCACGGCCGGAGGGAAGGTCTGGCTCTCTGTGCTCTTCATCTTCCGGATCCTAGTTCTGGGAACAGCGGTGGAGTCGGCCTGGGGTGACGAGCAGTCGGCTTTCAAGTGCAACACCCAGCAGCCCGGTTGCGAGAACGTCTGCTACGACAAATCGTTCCCCATCTCGCACGTGCGCTTCTGGGTGCTTCAGATCATCTTCGTGTCCACGCCCACGCTCCTGTACCTGGCGCACGTCTTCTACCTGATGCGCAAGGAGGCCAAGCTTAACCGCAAAGAGGAGGTGTTGAAGGCCGTGCAGAACGGACGGCGGCGACGTCGAGGTCCACCTGAAGAAGATCGAGCACAAGAAGTTCAAGCACGGCCTGGAGGAGCACGGCAAGGTCAAGATGAAAGGCGCCCTCCTGCGCACCTACATCGTCACCATCATTTTCAAGTCCGTCTTCGAGGTGGGCTTCCTGGTCATCCAGTGGTACCTCTACGGCATCACCCTGTCGGCCGTGTACACGTGCGAGCGTTCGCCCTGCCCCCATCGGGTGGACTGTTCCTCTCTCGCCCAACGGAGAAGACCATCTTTATCATCTTCATGCTGGTGGGTTTCGCTCGTCTCGCTTTTGCTCAACATCATAGAGCTTTTCTACGTGCTCTTCAAACGGATCAAGGACCGCGTGAAAGGCCAGCAGAACCAGTACAACACCGGCACCCTGAGCCCTACACCGAAGGAACTGTCCACTACCAAGTACGCCTACTACAACGGCTGCTCCTCGCCGACCGCACCGCCTCGCCCATGTCGCCCCGGGCTACAAACTAGCCATCGGCGAGCGGACCAACTCTTGTCGCAATTACAACAAGCAGGCCAACGAGCAGAACTGGGCCAACTACAGCGCAGAACAGAACCGCTTGGGCCAGAACGGAAGCACCATCTCCAATTCGCACGCTCAGGCCTTCGACTTTCCCGACGACACGCACGAGCACAAGAAACTGACGCCGGGCCACGAGCTGCAGCCGTTGGCGTTGATAGACGCCCGGCCGTGCAGCCGCGCCAGCAGCCGCATGAGCAGTCGAGCGAGACCCGACGACCTGGACGTCTGAGCCGCGCGACTCGGTGCCGCTGAAAGACTGACACGGGCAGTGAGACTCCCGTGCTGAGGGGGCGGGATTTCATCCGCGCGAGATCCTCACTCTAGACTCTAGTCGATACAGAGACATAAAATTACTCACACTGCTGGAGGTACTATTCATTAATAATGACGTTGAAACTAGCAGAGCTCTAACAACCGAACGCCTACGTGGGGGCACAAGTAGCTGGGGCGCCTCTCGATTCTGTCCACCAGAATATGCCTTGGCGATGTGATTGATTTTGTTAGCTTGTTCGCATTGGGTTTTATTAAAATGCCACACAATGATTCCACTTTAACATGTTGCACTCCTACAGTACGTGTAGATTTGTGTTCTAACCCCCTCCCCGCCCCTACCGTTAAACGTCACATCAAATCCCTGTTGTCCAACAGGGTGTTAATATTTATTTATTCATTAAAATTAACAGGATATCCACCACTAGATTACGATTGACTACTACTCAAGGTCACGTCTACATAATTAATACCATCCAAGTGCATATTTATTGACAATAATCCAAATTTCAGCAATACATTCATCAGCAAATACTTTTTTTGTTTTATTAATCACAGTGGACTGTCATTTTCCTGATAAACTTTGAATTTATGTGGTGTCGTTTTTTTTGTTATTTGATGATATTTGTTGTTTTTTTTGGGTGGTGGTATGAACTGAAAATGTCTATGTGTGGACTGAGCTGCTGCACCAACTGGTACAGCAGCTTGATTTTCTTTTCCGCATTTTTACTGAAATTAGTGTGTGAGAGAAAGGTTTAACTTTTGTTCTCTTTTTTCTCTTGTCATTTTATTTTTCTTTGTGGAGGGCAGACGGAATGAATTAGTTTTGAATTAGAATGAGTAGAATTAATGTCTTACCTTTGGAGTGAATGACCTTTTTAACTCAATGTAATCATTGCTGCTTGAGAGATAGAGTTTTAGTACTGTAAATCAAGCTAACTATGTCACAAATGTGAGGTTTTTTTTTAGAAGACTGCTTTTTTAGAGCTGGACTAATATTTAGTCAGTTATATTAAGAGATATATGCCAGCGTAGCTCCACAACTACCAAACACTAGTAGATGACATTTCATTATGGACATTCTTTGTTTTGATTTTTCAAATTGTGCATCATAGTATTGGTACTCATTTGCAGAGGCTCATGGATTTTTCAGCTACAATGGTGTTTGCACTGAGATTTTGGCTAGGGTGTTATTTGATGCAAAAGTGACGAGAAGTTCTCTGTTATGCACGTAACTAATTTATTTTACAACACACTACGAGGCGTAAAATCACTACACTTTAACAGTGCTCTCACATAATCCTTGGGTTTGGGCCGTCGAAAGGCGAGATTTTGCATCTGGTAAATAGCACATATTGGGTTTTAAATCAGAACAACACTGATGTAATGCCATTCCATGGGAATCCCGCTGTCGTACAGTGTGCATGACAGTGGAAAAACCGAGCAATCAAACAAAAACGGACATTAATCAAATCTGTGAAAAAGCAATTTAACCAATAAAGATTTTTTCTTTGTCATTTTGTATTTGTGTGTCTCAGTCAAACTTTTTTATATGACGACACTATATACACTTTTTTGTTTACACCCAACGAGAAGCACACGATGAAATAAAAAAAGAAGAAGACAAAATGCACTGCAATTTGTCTGGTGCCAGTATCTAAAGGAGTCTGGTGCAGGCTTTTTATCCAAGAGAATTAGCCCTACACAAACCACCGTGTTTAAACAGGCAGTGTGACGGCCAAGATCGTTCTACACCAAGACTCGACTCGCAAACTGAAAGACTGATACGTTTTTACATGTATGTTTTACAAATGCCCCAGAAACTTTCAAAATTTCATCATATAAAAAGATTCAGAGCCTTTTCTCTTATCCAAGTTTCCTATTTAACCTTTCCACAAAGCTAAATAAAACCATATGCCTGGGCCGAGTCTGTGGACCACATGTGGCTAGAGCAGAAGAACGTAAAAAAAGCAGGAGACTTTGATCTAATGCTAATTAATGCAGATCTTTTTAGACCAGATTTATCACACAATACCGTTGCATATACCAGAGGCCGAATTGATCAATTCTGCAGTTATCCATCAGAACAAGATAAAAGAAAGAAATCAGCTGGTGCAAAAATAAATAAAATAGGCCTTGAAGCCCAGTGTCTTCTGTATACACATATATTCATTACCTTTCAAAAGTTTGGAAGTCTCAAATGGTCATCAAAAGCTGCATTTTTTTTAAAGAATTAAAAATACAGTAATATTGTAAAATTATGTTTTGTATTTTGCAAAGCTAAATTTTCACCATCATTACTCCAGTTTTCAGTGCCACGTGATTATTATTGTCAGTGTTGAAAACAGTTGTGCAACTTAATATTTTTTGTAAAAACATAATCGGCTGTCAAACGATTAATCACATCCAAAATAAAAGTTTGTGTTTACATAATAAATGTGGGTGCACTGTGTATAATTATTTTGCATATATATAAATACACACACACATGCATGTATATTTAAGATAAAAAATGATTTATGTATGAAATATTTATATAGGCCTATAATATAAATGATATATAAATCTATAAACAGTATATACATGAAAATATTTCTTAAATATATACAAGCATGAGTGTGTATTTATATATATAAAATAATTATACACAGTGCACCCACATATATTTTGTAAACACAAACTTTTATTTTGGATGTGATTGTTTGACAGCCCTGAAAAAATATTAATTTTATTTTTCAGGATTCATTGCTATAGAAAGCTCAAGAGAA
Source organism: Hybognathus amarus (assembly GCA_030378365.1). Classification (NCBI taxonomy): domain Eukaryota; kingdom Metazoa; phylum Chordata; class Actinopteri; order Cypriniformes; family Leuciscidae; genus Hybognathus; species Hybognathus amarus. The sequence goes on from JAQIUQ010004277.1 coordinate 244,824, forward strand.
CAGCCTTTTTTTTGTCTTTGACATTATAAATAGGGATGCACCGATACCCCTTTTTCCAGAATGAGGCCGATACCTGTATTTTCTATACAGTATATATTTCTTTCAGTTATTTTTATGCTTAATTTTGCCTGTTAAAATATACTGAACAAGTCGCTTTCACTGTTTATTCTATTGCTCTGTCATATTTTATCTTTCACATGCATCAGGCCTGATACCGATATCAGAGCATCCCTAATTATAAATGTCTTTAACATCACCGTTTAGTATTGATTTCTTTAAAAAAAAACAGTCTTGCTGTCCCCAAACTTTTGAATGGTATTTTCAATGCCAATACTTTATGCTAAGTCACCATTCATACCACAAAATATGTCAGCAAGGAAACAGAATGTACGTCAGAGAAACCACTCGAGGGATGGGTAAACATGTCTGAGGTACAGTTTATTTTGTAGAGAAAGATGGGGACGTCATTGTAAATGCGTATAGGCTACAGCATGCTTCTGCCCACACTCTACTGGAAACCTCAGTGTGTGAGTTACATTTCCTGTGCCCATACTGCCACCCAGACCACAACTCCTGGGTGGTGCTGGGAATCCATGTTAAAGCTGCTAAGTTTGACTAAAAACGTCCAATGGACGTTTTATTATGACGTCGCCCTTGTTTGATTAAACAGCTGCGTTGCTTCTCTCATAATCTTATATTGGACACCCGCCTGACTTTATTTTTTAATGACACGTCTTTCACAATCTGATAAACCATTTCCCCCTCTGTATCCATGTTGAGTAAGTTTGCAACAAATGTTCTGGGAAGTTTTATTCACAATATCAGAAAGGATTGATTCTGTGATGGTCATCTTCCTGACCAAAATGTTTATCAAATCTCTGAATTTATCGCTCTCCTGCTGCTATATGGGAGCGGTTCCAAGTGTAGGTACATGAGAACATCACGTGTGGTTCCCGCAAACGGTCCGACTCTTCCTGGAGCTCAGCTAGAGCGGTGGAATGCCGACTATCAAGCACGCGGGGTGTGAAAAACATGCAATGCTTTGTAGATGGTCAACACACGCGGACTGACCGCTTTGCACCTCCAGGCACTGTGGATATCATGCACAGTCATGCTTCCTGAGAGATCTGCCCATTCCCTGCTGTTTATATAAGCATAAGCAAAGCAAAACAATAGGATGCTTCCAATTTTACAATGGCGAGCGCTGCCAATCCCAAATGGTGTCTCAGTTTTCCGTGCGGTTAGAAATTGCAATTCGTCTTCATTGCATTTTTCTTTGAAATTTTCCACTGCTGGATGGTCTGGGACTGCTGAGAGAAAAGCTGTGGTTTTATTAAACATGGAAGAGCAGCTCCCAAACATGTCTAATACGCTGAAGAACACGCACAGAGTCAGAGGAACTCAGCACTAATAGACTCTCTCTGTCAGCAAGAGGATTTAGCTTTCTCTTCCTCTCATTTCTCACTATATCATCACCTGACACTGTCAGTCTCAGTCTCACCTCGTTTATTGCCTTGTTTTAGTTCCCTTGCTGTTTATTCGAAGGGAGTTCATGTTGTCTGTAGGCCATATGAGCTCCTCCCTGCTAGGTTAGGCCTCTGCGGCACCAACGGGAAGTCTGCAGGAAGACCCGAGGCATGTGACCCCAGGCTTTGCCAATTCCTTCCGCGAAAACAACGCAAAGTATCTAACGCCCGCAATTTTGCCTGGAGTTTCTGATAAGCAAGCGCTATGTCAAAAAGGTCTCATTCTGATTGTCCTTTCACTTCTATTTCCAATTATGTTCAAAAGTTTGCTAAAGTATCTAAATCATGTGACTTGTTAAGGAGAGATGTTCCATTACTGTTCTAAGCTGTTAGAATTTCAAATTTGAAATGGCAATAAAACTTCTAAGAAAAAAAGATTGACTTTGCATTGAAGGAGTGACCAGAAAAACTTTTGACTTCACCCTAGCAACTACCACCTGACACTCAAAACCTTAGCAACCATATAGCAATGCCCTGGCAATGACCTATAGAACACCTTTTGTACAAAGCAATGCCATGCAAACATTATTAAAATCAGTCTCCTAGACATTTACAACACATGAGTTCACAGGCTGCTATTGCTCCCTTAATAGCACAGACAGAGGAAGAGACACAGAGACTGACTCAAAACACAGACGGAAAACTCAAAATACGGCCACAGGAAATGAAAGACATGAAATGAGCACAAGCACTAAACATCAGGCTCAGGGAAGAGCAAAAAAAAAAAGATATTTAGCTGATATCAAGAACAGAGCACAACTTCAGAGAGCAGACAGATGCGCACTGGAATGCATGCAAACTAAATGAGGCAGATGAAGAGAATTATAGGAGGAATGAAGTGCAAATCCAGAACATGAGCAGCAAAACCCAACAACAATATTGCATGACGTACACACACATGCAGCATATTCCAGATAGCGAACTTCGTGCCTGGTCGGGTGAATCAGCAAAGGCCTCGATACAGCATCTCTTTTTTAAGGAACATGAGGTTCTTCCATATGTGTCACTGTTGGAGCAGGATGTTGACCATGTGGGATGCATCATACGCCGGTCCTGCCACTGTCCACTCTGTTCTCTGCAACCCAGCGCCACCTTTGTTTTGATAGCACCAGCTCTTTGGCTCCCCTCGTCCAAGTGTCAAGGCCATAAAATCTTTAATGTGGCCGGATCCTGCGCGTCTCAAAGAGAGACTTTAAACTTCACTGGGACTCTGTACGATACCTCTAATTGAGGTGGATGGGGTTTGGAGAGTATAGGGCACACTGGGTCCATACCAAAGCTAAAATTACGAGACTTGCTCATCGGTTACGGAGAGGTCAGGAGAGAAGAAAGTATGCAGCCCACATCCAAAGTCAATAGCGGGTTGACTGGCATAGGCAAAATATTTCCATGCTTCACCCCGAAACGGCGCTCTGCGTTTTTCCTCTCACTTCCACACCGGCTCTCACTTACGGCAAAACGTCCAATATGTCGACTACGGTCATTACTCTAAATTTAGCCAGATCCACCCCGGTTTTCCACTGAGAGGTCCAAATCGGGAAAATCAAGCCAGGAGTATTCTAAAAATGGGGAATAAGATATATTTCATTCTCCTGACTGTAACCAGCATCTATTCAAGGAATGCAGCAGTCTGAATCACTTTCAGCACTGCTCTTCTGGCAATATGTATTTGCAATAGCTATAATTTTAAAGGGCTGCTTAAACAGCTGCTAAGCGAGAAAGATTATTGCTTATTCAATTTCTGCAGCTAAATATTTTTTTTAGCTTTTGAGCTTTAACAGAAAAACTTAAGGCACTGTTTATCTTTGTTCTATTGTACTATATTTATCTATGCATGTTTATTTGCTCTAATTTTATTACTGACTGTTTACTTGTGAATAATAATGTTGTATTAGCTTTTACTGTAGTATCAAAGTATCTTGATCGTGTTCCTTTTCCTGAAAAATGATCCAATCCATTTCTCAATAAAGTGGCATCAACAGCATTGGCACTTAGCAATGAGAATCTGTGCATATAATCTGTATTTATAATCACACTCTCACAAACTATTATAACCTGAACTTTCAGCGAAAATGATTTTAAAAACTGAAAGAGTTGAAGCTTAGGGTCAGTTTCCACAAAATGAAAATGATCCCATAACACTTATCCTAAAACCATCATAGGTATATGACTTTCTTCTTTCAGCCAAACACAGAGTTACATTAAAATATCCTGCCACTTGCAAGCTTTATAATGGGAGTGAATATTTTGAAGGGCAAAAAGCGCGTCCATCCATCATGAAAGTAATCCATGTGGCTATTAAAGACCTTCAGAAGCAAAGTGATGCGTTTTTGTATGAAAAATATCCGTATTTATAAATTTGGTAACGGCTGACATGAGTCAAGTTCCGGCTGAAGAGTGACCTCTGACCCGATGCATGACATAGGATGTAGGAGTGGCGTGAAGCTTAAAGGGATACTCCACTTTTTTTGGAAATAGGCTCATTTTACCAATCCCCCAGTGTTAAACAGTTGGGTTTTACCGTTTTCAAATATATTCAGCCGATTTTTTATATCAGTAACCAGACAGTTTCTGGTCTCATTGACTTCCATAGTATTTTTTTTCCTACTATGGAAGTCAATGAGACAAGAAATTGTCTGGTTACTGATATTCTTCTAAATTTGAAAAAAATCGGCTGAATGGATTTGAAAACGGTAAAACTCAACTGTTTAACTCTGGGAGAGTGTTAAAATGAGCCTATTTCCAAAAAAGTGGAGTATCCCTTTAAGTGAGAGTAGAAGCCACCTGCTGCAGTTCAAACAAATAAGGCTGGGCAACAAACTCAAGCTCCTTCCACATAAAAAAAAAATGTCCGACCTCTTTTAAGATTCTCGTTTTAGACTTCAAATTCGTGACCGGCGCTTTGGGTGTAGCCTGTCCTCTGTGCTTTCGTGTTCATCAGTTTGTCAAGCGTCGGGTCAGAGTTCACTCTTTGGCCAGAAATTGACTTGCATACGGCCATTACCGGAAGGATTTTATTTTGGAAAGATTACGACTATGATTACATCAGATACTTCCACAATAGCAAATGAGAGACAAGTTTACAAGGAGACGGAAGTGTCGGAACATTTGAAATGGCGACGGCAAAACAACAAACACCTTTATAGATGAAGGAACGAAATGTTTGCAACAACACGACTGACTTTAGTGTCTCTTCATATGATGTCTAGAGCGACACAGATCTATTTTCTTTACATATGCTTCCCTGTGAGATCACGTCAGGTATGTGCGTGTTGCAACCAGATTTCACAATCGGTTAATATTTAATTGAATTTTTTTGGAAAAATCCTATTGGGTTTTTGTTGAGAGAACCAGGGTGATGCTAAAAATTTTTTAAAAATGTGTGTAATCCACTTCAGAGTATGCACACCCTAATTTCTTAGGAGCTGATAAGTACAGTAAAAACCAAGTAACACCAAGGTAACGTTTTGAAATGTGTAAACTTTTAGTTCAACAATATATTTCAAACTCAAAATAAATTTAGAATAAAATACATTTAAATAAAATGTCGTTTTTGAAAATGTTCTTTGGAAATTGCCCTTAGGAATTCCACAGTTCAATCCAGAGTCAGTTAGTCAAAAGGGGAAGAGTTAAAGTCAAGGGTAAATAGTCGAAAGGAACAATCTCGTTGGTGCCGGTTTGGTGAACTGACACAATCCTACCACAGGCTTCCGGAATACTTTGGTGGAGGTTCACGGCTCATTGGGAAGGCTTGCCATCTATGGATCAATGGTTCACTTGGTATGAATCAAGGACTGGATCATCTGGAACTTCTGCTCGCCTCATAAAAAGACCTGACCAGGAGAGGATTTTCAGTATGAGAAGCCAGGACAGATAAAAGCGATTTTCCGAGAGGCGTTCCATCTGATTTTAACAGTGTTATCCAACGGAGGGGATAAATGTATTTTTAAAAATAAAGCCCCCATTTCTCATTACACAATGTATGGGTAAATAATGATAATTCAATACAATTTATTGGTTAACCCCTTTTTAGGCGTGTTACATTATGTAATTACTGTAGCACTCTATTGTTTCAAGGCAGCTAAAAGTGTTTTAGGACAGTATTTTACAACAGAACATATCCAAGTGGCATTCTCAGAAAGAGTCAGGGGTTAGATTGCATGAACTGATAAATGTACACCTTCAATGCAATGCAAGTCGCTTTGGATAAAATGCATGCAGTAAATTTAAATGTATGATATTCTAAAGTTAGTGACATTTTTGCTTTGATCAGAATTGCATATTAAATTACTCTTACTACTGTACTTCTGCATTAGCATGTTTACAATGCATTGCAAGGACTTGCATTGCAAGCATGAAACAAACCCCTTGATGCAATGCGCTAAACTAAACCTTCCATTTCTAGAGTGGGAAATGAAATGGAAGCAATATTAACCTTGGTTATTTTCATTTTATGCATTTAGTAGACACATTGGTAACACTTTACAATAAGGTTAATTAGTTAACTACGTTAGATAACATGAACTAAGTATGAACAATATTTCTTTCTTTAGCATCTATTAATCTTAGTAAATATTAATTTCAACATTTAATAATACCTTATTAAAATCAAAGGTTGTATTTGTTAACATTAGTTAATGAAACTTATTGTAAAGTGTTACCGACACCTTTTTCTATTTCTTTTTTAAATATTGCATTTTAAAATATACATTGCATCAACTCTTTCATTCCCTGGGAATTGAACTCATGAACCCATGACCTTGGCACTACTAACCCATGACTTTGTTGCATTATTTTCCTGTCACTGTAAAGCTGCTTTGAAACAATCTGTACTGTAAAAAGAGGTGACTTGACTTGACAATGCTCTACTGTTTGCACTGCAGAACAGCTCTGGTTTAACAAAACCAAAATTTTACTTTAATTAAGAAATAAATTATATATATATATATATATATATATATATATATATATATATATATACACACATACACATTTTCTCCAGCAACAGCATGCCAAATATGCTATTGCACATTATGAGAATTTTTAAAATTTAGCCCATGCACAGATGAGGGATCTTTCCTCTCATTCATGGAAACTTATGTCAGTATTTAGAGTAATGTGATTCTTGTTATCTGACGTGCCGCATACTGTTGAGGACATTTGAACCCTGTGAGAATCTATACGCTTTTGGGTTTTCCTTCTAAGCTACAGCTCTTGAATGTACCTCCTTTGGCTCTGCATCTCCAGAAAATTCACAAGCATGTTTACAATCGCATCAGGAATGTTAAAGCAGCTAATAACCTTGTTAAAAACAAGGCTTTGTATGTTCGCTTTTGCTGGCGGCACGCTTGCCAAGGCAGTAGTGGCTCTCAGATGCTGAGGAACTCTGAAATCAGCAAAACGCGTGTTCCTCAGACGCATTCGTGCTGCTAAGAAATAGCACTTGGGCAGGATGACATAGCACTCGTTTAACTGCTATAGACACGTTTAACAAACAAACAGAAGTGCATATCCACAACCTTCCTAAAATATCTTCTCTGATTTTCCCTGCTAACGCATACAAGGTTCTCAAACCACTGTGATTGTAAAAACAGACAACATCGCCTGTGTGTAGTGATTATATACCAGTGTGCATTGTAATATAAAATGACTTTGATGAATGGCTGTTTGAGCACTGAGGATGGTTGCAATTCCCCGACAGAGGGTTTCCTCTGAACAGTGCAGCTTGCTTAGCCCACGAGGGTGTCTTATGAAATCTGTGTAATCCAAGAACCGAACTGTCTCTGTACACAGGGGCACACTTGCTCCATCTGGAGATCACATTGCTCTTCATCAAATTTACATATTCAAGGATCGGGAAAAACTGTATTTGGGAATCGGCCACTGTTGCTACCATGAGAGGAAAAAGTTTCCCCTTTTTCCTGTTTCAAAAAGTAGCTGCTCTCTAGAAATTATATGATCAGTAGGTCTTTGCAACTTATTATCAACAACAACAAAAAATGTGTTCAGTTTAGTCTATTTTAAGTTGAAATGATGTGTACAACCAAATTTATAATACTTGTACTGAACTCATTTTTTGAACTCAATTTATTTGAAGTTATCAAACTTACCTACTGAGTTTTAAGTATTCTTGTCACATCACAAACATTCTCATAGAATGCTTTGTGTATAGCATTAACAAGTCTGATTCGCTTTAGTGAATCTGTTTATTTGAACTGTTGAACTGAATCAAAAAGAAAAGATTCACTGATTCAAATCTCAGACGGCAGTTGAATGCTGTTAGAGGAGAAGATTTCCTTTTAAATTGCTTCAGTCCAAACTAAGCTAGTCCAAGCTAGTTCAGTCTCGCTCTCGCTAACAATTTTTTTCATAAGAGCTTGACTTTAGTTTAAATGCTTTAAATCATGATCTGTTTGTAACTTTACAACACTGGCAAATATTAAAAAAAATATATAAATATAAAAATATAATATTACAAGTCTTTGCATTGTAAAGTATACTGACACAACCAAAAAAAAGCTGTATTGATATATGGTCAGTTTAATCAAATTATGGTCAACCAATTTTTTTTATATGTATTTAAATGATTGCAAGAATTTGGGCCCAATGAGGGCCCCTTACATTAAAGGAGTAGTTCACTTAAAAAAATAAATAAATAAATAAATAAAAACTTTTGCTGATAATTTACTCACCCTCATGTCTTCCAAGATGTCCATGTCATTCTTTCTTCATTCAAAAAGAAATTACGTTTTTTGACTAAAACATTCCAGGATTTTCTCCATATAATGGACTTTCATTGGGAACCAAACGGTTCAAGGTCCAAATGAGAGATTCAGTGCAGCTTTAAAGGGCTTTAAACGACACCAGACGATGAATAAGGGTCTTAGGACCCTTTGAGTCATGACTCCAAAAAGTTTTGTTCATTTTGATGAACAAGTTTGTACAGGAGAGTCACTGAACGATCCTCACAGTACAGAGCAAGGCAACCATTTGTGCGTATAAAACTTAAACTTTTTTATTTATTTTTTAAACGCCAAATCGTTTCGCTAGATAAGACCCTTATTCATTGTCTGGTGTCGTTAAAGCCCTTTGAAGCTGCACTGAAACTCTCATTTGGACCTTAAACCGTTTGGTTCCCACTGAAGTCCATTATATGGAGAAAATCCTGGAATGTTTTCATCAAAAACCTTATTTTCTTTTCGACTGAAGAAAGAAAGACATGGATATATCGTGGATGAGTAAATTATCAGCAAAAGTTGTTTTTTTTTTAAAGTGAACTACTCCTTTGAAGACAGGCAATACAAAAGAGAGATAAAAACAGATATATCATTGAGGAAATGAAAAATAAAGTGAGGTATGTATGGAATGACTTTACATAGTTTTTCTGGACTGGACTGGTTTTCTCCAAGCCAACATGAAAAGGTGCCTTGTTAAACTTATCAGTTTCTGGAAGCTCTCTGTAAAAATCCTTAAACACTAATTAAATTGTGAAGGATGCAAATATGTCAATATCATGTGACATACCAAAGTCAGTCTGGAGTTTCGATAGATGCATGATCTATCTGAACAAGAAGCGTATTGGTCTTTTCTTTACACTGCATCAGCTTCTCATCCTGTTAATAAAAAGAATTGATCATTAAATAAAAGCTGAGGTTGTTAGCTGGCAGACCTTTAAGGTACTACCAAACAAGAGACTTTTGGGAAAGTTTTTGCATAAGTCAAAGCAAAAGAGAACGCACAGTAAGCATGCCAAGCAAAAACAACAAACAAAATGAACAGGTTGCTAATTCAGAAATCAGCTCACAGCGGAACGCAGCTGCTCTTAGTAGGAGTTTGGAAACGGCACAACATTGAGCTAAGCAGAGTGGACTTTGCTACCCCGCTAGCTTTTTTGTTTTTAATCTGCAATGCTGTGACGTTTAAGAGCTGACTGACGGACAAAAGGTGTTAGGATGAATGCTAAGCTAATGATCCAAGCCAAAACAGATAATTCCACCATTTTCCCACTTGAAATATTAGGATTTTACCCACCCTTAGCTTCTTCTGAAAGCCCACGTTGGATTAAGGCTTGATGTGCAAACACTTGCACGGGTCGAGTTGAGGTGAGGACGGGGTAATGGGACTCAAACAGTTGAAAGAAAGGCTGCCCTCAGCTGCCCCCTCATTTGATCACAAGGTTCATGACTCATAATGAACTTCTAAAAATCTCACATGCGCCCTGATTGCGAGCAATATTAGCGATAAACCTAAAATAGAGTAGAACTTAGATCTAGCATGTTCTGGTGAAAAAAAAAATTATTAAAAAAAAGGTAATGGTAGATAAATGAACTGTGTCCATCGTTAGCATTGACACAGTGTTCCCATTTTAAATGCACAACACAAAGAGAAAAACATCAAAAAGACACGCTCTCCAACCCACACAACCGAACGCTTTTTCAAATTTTCACCACATGAGTCCGTGGGAGGAATTCAGTTCCTATGCAACCCAATTCTGCTTTGCACGTCTCCGAGTCTGGCTCTGTAATACTGGCAACAAAGAGTTTGACACGTACTTAAACAGAGTGCCAAGCTCTGGATGCTTTTATGAAGGCTTTAAAAGAAACACCTTTAAATGCAAAAGTATGTATTTCATCAGCACAGCCTATTTATATTGCAATTATTTCTGCTGAAAGAGGCTATTAGACAGGCAACCCAGAAGCAATGAAGTCCTCTGAAAACTCAGTATGAAGCTGACATCATTTAAATGCCGATGCCTGAAGTGATGTGTTTGAGTCATGATGATATGAAGCTATGAGCTCACCTGGGAGAACGTTTTTAATAATGAAGAACCTCCATTGAGATTCCCATAAAGAAACAAGCTTATCATCTGAACGGACTGTGTAAAGATTCTCTTTTGCCTATTAAGCTCTCATTTTTTGTGGATATGGTCTTAAAGCCTCTGGAACGGTTATTCGACCAGTAACCATAGCAAAATCCAACAGCGCCAGACAAAGTGTTTAATTTGGCTCTTCTTTTACTTCCAATGTTATGTTCTTCCTTCCTGTCTGTAAAATTCTCTGGTGTGGATCTCTTCAAAGTTTTAGACTTTTATACTGTCTGACATTCTGTATTTGGAAATCTGGACAATGAGTTTGTCATTTTTGGGGTTTGACAAATCACCATATGACCATAACTAAGGTAAATTCACTAGTTGTTTTATGGTTTACTGGCTTACTGAATTGGTAAAAACCTGCAGTACAAGCCACCCACAATGTACACTGTAAAGAAATGCTGGGTTGTTTTAACCCAATTTTGGATAAATATGGACAAACCCAGCCCATAGGGTTAAAAATGTAACCCAATTGCTGGGTTTGTCCATATTTTACCAAAAATTGGGTTAAAACAACCCAGCATTTTTGGAGTGTAGTTTTTTCCAGGCACTCAATAAGACTGTGCCATAATTATTTTAAATAATCCTTGTCATTGTCGCTTTCTTCAGTGAAAATCCAACACATCTCATCCCAATTCGTCATATAACTGACGTTTTGGGGACGCTTTTGACCATTCGTCAACATACGACGTTCAGGGCCCCCTCAAACGTCTGGTAGATGACGATCCCGGGTCGTCATACAACTGACGCTGGTCAGGTGACCGTAGTTGGGATTTAGGGTTAGGTTTAGGTCTGGTAGAGTTAGGTAGAGTTAGGAGGTAGATTTAAGGGGGCCCTAAAAAGTCGTATATTCACGAATTGTCCCAAAACGTCGAGCTATATGACGAATTGGGTATGAGACTGCGTTGGAAAATCAGCACATCTTTCTATGCAAATTTTTGTATTCACGAAAAATATTGTTTTCTCACTCATTAATGTTGCACTTTTACCTCACGCAAATAAAATTAAACAACAAACAATCACTCAAACTGGTCCACAAGATCTGGAATTGTGCTGTGAAATTTAGACTAAATGTTAAACCTGAGAAAATACAATAATGAATAATAATGAATTCCCTCTTATATCTTAAAAATGTGGCTGATATGACTTTCGACGGTCCAAAAAAAAAAAAAGTGTGGTTATGGTTTGAACCACAATCCAATAATACAAAATAAAAGGAAACCAGTTCTGAAGCATGATTGGTTTCAGTCAACCCATAAACGGGTCTGGCAGGATTGAAGTTCATCACACTTCTACTATAATTATTTGGAATATAATATGCCATATGAAACCTTGAGGTTTCTGAAGATTTGCTGATGTTTAACCCTCAAATAACCACAACATTTGCTTTCTGATTAATAGCAAAGCGCTATTGTGCTATAATCATAAACAATTAAATAAAAGCACTTAAACCCAGACACAAATTAAATGAGTTATAATTCCTAAATTATATGATATGTGACTTGTGGGTGTTTCCGTGTTTTGACAAAAACACATTTAAATAGGTTTAAATACATCACATGGTATTAGCATGTCAGCCAGTGGCTGTTCCCATTCATTGACTAAAAAATATGGGTGAACAGAGCTAATAGTGCTGTCTCATGTCATCATATGGTGGGAAAGAAATCTTTCTGAAAGAATGGGTCAAGCTTAGCAAGTTAACTTTTGAGGTTTCATTTGCGCCAGGAGTGCCGTAATTGGACAAGGAGAGTAAACTGTGATTTCCATGAGTGGTATTGGTCCAATTGAACAAATAATGTCTTTCCTTTTGCTGGATCAGCGAGAAGTAATGAAATTATAGCGTTTATAAGCAGTAATTAGTGAACTGCTTGGCCACAGTCTGTCAGACATAGACACGGCCTAATAGGCCACTTCTTGCATTTTATTGCCCACAAAACAGCTTAATAGACAGCAGCTCCATATCACCTGCTGGGAGGGCTGGGCTTCGAAAGACGTTCCAGCCAGAAACAAGCCTGGGAGGCATCGAATGCCTCTCCATCAGCCCACAGCGGGTCTTCCCGTGTGTCACCCTCACCGCAAGCCCGCGGCGCGTCTCGCCTCACAGCTCTTTTTATTGCACCGAACGCCATGAGTGATTGAAGAGTTAATGGTGCAGCTGTTGCAGAATTAGTCTGCATAAAATGGCCATAAAGTGTAAAATGTAAAATTAATATTAACTGGAATGAAAGCTGCGTCGGACTTAAAGCTGTAACCGGTTGAAAACTATAAACCATTTACAAACCGGAAGGCTGTTAAAACGGTTGTCTTACATGCTATTCTTGTCTGCACACGCTATTTGTGCGGAAAGGAAATGGCTTTCAAAACTAATATATAAACACAGAATACAATGCTTCTGTGAAAGTAAAACAGTGGCTAAAACAATTGCTAAAACAAATCCAGCTGACGAAATATTGGCTGTGTTCAAATACTGTGAAACTAACACATTCAGGCTTCTTTATATGTGTATATACATTCAACATGTTGGATAAAGGAGAAATGGGAGAGAATAAAGACCAACTTTGACTTTGGCTAAATTGTTATAAGCGACTGGGATCAGAGAATCACTGAAACCTCAAAGCTTGTGGGTCTGATCCAGGTCAGCAGTGGTGAAAATTTACCAACAGTTGTCCAAGGAGGGATAAACCACAAACTGCCTACAGGTGTTGGGCACCCAAGGCTATCCCATCCCTATCCAACGAAGGCTAGCCCATCTGGTCCAAGCCAACAGAAAGTCTACCTAGGAATGTGATGGACCGGACAAATTCCATCCACAGCAACTCCACCTCACAACCTACAGGACTTAAAGGATCAAGACACCTACATATTTGTACTACGATGTCAAAATAAATATGAATGTATGCTTTGTAAGGCATGCACAGACTTAATTTCCTTTGTACAGTTCACTGTAGTTATGTATATAAATTGATTTTAATTGTGCAGTAACTGTAAATGATTCAACTGTGTTTTTGTTAACAGCATGTTTTCAAAGCAATAAAGATATAACGACTTAAAATGATGGCTAACGAATAATTAGCATACCACTTAATTCACATGCAAACTGTTGTACTAGTGAAGAGCCATACAATTTGAGATGACCTGTACTTCTTTTCAACGGTTTCCAAGATCTCTATAACTTATTTGGAGAAATAAAGATGTAAGTATTTAAAGACGTGAAGTTTTACTTCCATGCATTTATGTCGTTTAGAGTAAGATGATGCATGGTAAACAATGGATTTTAACAATTTAGTACATTATAGTAATAGATGACTGTATGTATTGTAATATTTAATGTATATTTGAAACAATTTCTGCTAATATTCCCAGATATATGTTCATGGTTAATATTTCCAGCATAATTACGTTCTTAAATAAATGTACTTACCTGTGTCAGCAGTGTGCAGTAGACCAGGGGTTCTCAACCCACTGCCCTGCATATTGTGCATGTCTCCCTTATTTAACACACCTGATTCAGATCCTCAGCTCGTTTAGGATAAGCTCTTTGTCTATCCTAACGTGATGCATGATCTGAATCAGGTGTGTTAAATAAGGGACATACACAATATGCAGAGCATGGGTCGCGAGGACTGGAGTTGAGAGCCTCTGCAGTAGACACACAAATCGAAATGCTTTAATTTTTCCTGCAGGAAAAGTCCATAAATATTCCAGATAATATTTGAACTATCAATTAATGTAATACATATATCTTAAAAACTATTCATGTGTGACTGATCTGCTGAAAATCTGGTGATTTTAGGTCAATGTTTTGTCAATGAGTCAATAAGGGCCTCTGTCGGTAGGGTGGTTTTGGCTCATTGGGGGATGTATGTACAGGTGTATATATATATATATATATATATATATATATATATTGCACTCACCGGCCACTTTTAGGTACCCCATGCTAGTAACGGGTTGGACCCCTTTTTGCCTTCAGAACTGCCTCAATTCTTCGTGGCATAGATTCAACAAGGTGCTGGAAGCATTCCTCAGGGAGTTTGGTCCATATTGACATGATAGCATCACACAGTTGCCGCAGATTTGTCGGCTGCACATCCATGATGCGAATCTCCCGTTCCACCACATCCCAAAGATGCTCTACTGGATTGAGATCTGGTGACTGTGGAGGCCATTTGAGTACAGCAAACTCATTGTCATGTTCAAGAAACCAGTCTGAGATGATTCCAGCTTTTATGACATGGCGCATTATCCTGCTGAAAGTAGCCATCAGAAGTTGGGTACATTGTGGTCATAAAGGGATGGACATGGTCAGCAACAATACTCAGGTAGGCTGTGGCGTTGCAACGACGCTCAATTGGTACCAAGGGGCCCAAAGAGTGCCAAGAAAATATTCCCCACACCATGACACCACCACCACCAGCCTGAACCGTTGATACAAGGCAGGATGGATCCATGCTTTCATGTTGTAGACGCCAAATTCTGACCCTACCATCCGAATGTCGCAGCAGAAATCGAGACTCATCAGACCAGGCAACGTCTTTCCAATCTTCTATTGTCCAATTTCGATGAGCTTGTGCAAATTGTAGCCTCAGTTTCCTGTTCTTAGCTGAAAGGAGTGGCACCCGGTGTGGTCTTCTGCTGCTGTAGCCCATCTGCCTCAAAGTTCGATGTACTGTGCGTTCAGAGATGCTCTTCTGCCCACCTTGGTTGTAACGGGTGGTTATTTGAGTCACTGTTGCCCTTCTATCAGCTCGAACCAGTCTGGCCATTCTCCTCTGACCTCTGGCATCAACAAGGCATTTCCGCCCACAGAACTGCCGCTCACTGGATGTTTTTTCTTTTTCGGACCATTCTCTGTAAACCCTAGAGATGGTTGCGCGTGAAAATCCCAGTAGATTAGCAGTTTCTGAAATCCTCAGACCAGCCCTTCTGGCACCAACAATCATGCCACGTTCAAAGTCACTCAAATCACCTTTCTTCCCATACTGATGCTCGGTTTGAACTGCAGGAGATTGTCTTGACCATGTCTACATGCCTAAATGCACTGAGTTGCCGCCATGTGATTGGCTGCTTAGAAATTAAGTGTTAACGAGCAGTTGGACAGGTGTACCTAATAAAGTGGCCGGTGAGCGTACACACACACACACACACACACACATATATATATATATATATATATATACTCACTTAAGGATTATTAGGAAAACCATTTTATTGTGTTTGACCCCCTTTCACCTTCAGAACTGCCTTAATTTTACGTGGCATTGATTCAACAAGGTGCTGAAAGCATTTCTTTAGAAATGTTGGCCCATATTGATAGGATAGCATCTTGCAGTTGATGGAGATTTGTGGGATGCACATCCAGGGCATGAAGCTCCCGTTCCACCACATCCCAAAGATGCTCTATTGGGTTGAGATCTGGTGACTGTGGGGACCATTTTAGTACAGTGAACTCATTGTCATGTTCAAGAATCCAATTTGAAATGATTCAAGAGCTTTGTGACATGGTGCATTATCCTGCTGGAAGTAGCCATCAGAGGATGGGTACATGGTGGCCATAAAGGGAAGGACATGGTCAAAAACAATGCTCAGGTAGGCCGTGGCATTTTAACAATGTCCAATTGGCACTAAGGGGCCTGAAGTGTGCCAAGAACATCCCCATTACACCACCACCACCAGCCTGCACAGTGGTAACAAGGCATGATGGATCCATGTTCTCATTCTGTTTACACCAAATTCTGACTCTACCATCTGAATGTCTCAAAAGAAATCGAGACTCATCAGACCAGGCAACATTTTTCCAGTCTTCAACTGTCCAATTATGGTGAACTCTTGCAAATTGTAGCTTTTTTTCCCTATTTGTAGTGGAGACACAGTACAGTATATTGCATTTTTATCTAAAATATGTCAGAGTTGCATCTGGGTAAAAGGTGTAAAAAGGTGATAGGTGATAGTATTACAAGGGTGTCATTGAAAAAACTTGAAGCAGGGTTCAAATTTCTTTGAAGTGTCCAAAGGATGAAGAGAGTCCCACCTTTCAAAGAAAATAATCAGCTTTCAAAGAAAATAATCAAAGATTTTTATGCCACAAAATTGTGTATTGACACACACAGTAGGGGGAACTGCAAACAGAGATCAGCATTTCATATTTCCCATGTAACCTTGATGGTTGGAATGTGGGATGATAACACCTTACAGTTTGTTTAGTTCAACAAAGTTTAATAAATCTATTTCGTAAATTTGTTTTCTGAATACCAAATAAGGTCACATGACATTTTTTTATGTTTTGAAATGAATTTTAAAGCATTTGCCGGCTGATTTTAGAACTTTTTTTATTGGAAATAATGTGCAGTCAAAATAGACTTGGTGGTATCATAACTCATTTATGTTAATATTTTTATTTGGAATAAAAATTATTCCCACATAATATAACTTTCCCTTGTGAAAACCTGTGTAAAAAGTGGCACAGCTTACCTCACATCTGTTAGTCAGGTAATCAGGGCAGTCAGGGGCACCAGACAACTAATTAAAGCTGTTATCGTAATGTCTACCTGGTTTGGCTTCAGTACTAACATGCAATTACGCAATACAGGATAATAGCATATTATGCACTATGATGTCAACAACATGACTAATGACTGAAGTTAAACACCACCGGCAGCTGCCTCTCAGATAGTTACATATGCCAGAAAACATATGCCAGAAAATGCCTACATGTTAATCAGCTGTAAGGGTGGATCCTCTCAGATAAACTGTCATGAGTTTGCCTCTTTTTAAATGCAGTTATTTTGTGCTTGATTACACGTTAAAAGCATTATTTATGTGACTGTAAATTAGTGGTCAGCAGAGAGTGAGGACATGTCTGCTTAAAACACAACACAAAAGCTAGAGACACTTGATAAAAAAAAGTAAAGTCTAAAACTTGCACAATCCATCAACAGATACAAAGATGCAAAGACTTTTTCGAAGATTTACTGTATATTATGTTAGATCCTCAAAGTAAACTGGACTAGGACATTTACACATACATTTCTTTGTGATACTAAGAGATATGCCCTTTAAAAAGAATTATGTTGTTTGAGGGGGCATTTTTTCTTGTCGTAGACGTTCCTCTGGAAACCATAGACACCAGGGAGACCATGAGAAGACTTTTTATTGTAAAACTAACTCTCACTATCGAAAGAGCTTGTAGTTCATTACATAAGTGAAAATAACATATTAAATCATTGCTTTGCCAATACAGTTTTAAGAGCAAAAGTTATCTCTTAACATTAGTTAATGCACAGTGAACTAAAATTGTATTTTTATAAAAGTGCCCATTTTAAAGGTTCCTAATTTTGTTTTGGAGGTCTCCTGCAATATGATTACATCCCACACTCTTAGAAAAAGAGTTCATTGGGGTTCTAAATATGAAGCATAGAGTTATTTACTCAACTCCAAAGAATCTTTTATGCTTAAAAAAGTTATATAGATACAAGAAAGAACCCTTTGGCAAAATGGTTCTTTATAAGCTATTATTCAGTCATATATTACATTATTCTGCAACATTTTGTAGTTGTAATTAAATAATTGTTTACTAAACTGTTGTAGTAACAATATCACATTCTAATCATGATGATTTTTGGAGGAGAAAACCTGAAATGGCACTCTTGGTGTGATATTGATAAATATATACATTTTCTAACCCCCATATCTTGAATTTTGTGATCATTCACATGCATTCACAAATACATTTTAGGGTCTTGATGTTTGTCATTAATATGAAATATTTAATCCAGAAAGGACAAAACAAATGATAATGAATGAACCCAAAAGGTTCCATATACTGTAGAACCCTTTTCCTGGTTACAAAGAATCCCTAAAGGGTTCTTATTATTGAACCCCTTAAAAAGGGGTTATTTTAGGGGTTCCAAATATGTAGCGCTGATAGAACCTTTAAGATTCTATATAAAACATTGTACAGAAGTTAAAGGGTTAGTTTGCCCAAAAATGTTAATTAATGTTGTTCTAAACCCGTAAGACTTTCGTTCATCCTCGGAACACAAATGAAGATATTTTTGACTGAAATGAACTAATTCATTAATTGATGATCTTTACAACGGAACTGAATCACTTTATGAAAGGTAATATCTGAAAACGTATAATATAGGCACTTTAATATTAAGAAAGGTTAATAGAGTGCCTAAGTGATGATGTGATTTTGTAGGACAACTCGGAAGCTAACAGTGCATGGGTTCCCTCGATTGAAAAGCTATGAATTTTCCCCATAGACTTTTGGAAAATAGCAAAAAATATGATCTGTGTTTAACAAAGAGTAGTGACCCTTACACGTTTTGTCTATCAAGATAATCTTACAAGTTAATCCAAAATGTATACATTTTGAAGCCTATATCAAGTTTTTAAAAAACACAAGCAGATTATTTAGAGGCTTTGTTCACCACAGAACTTATTTCAAGCAATTTAGCAAAAACCCATTCAAAAATCCCATAGACTTTAGAGCGAGGGAACCTGGAGTGCTAAAATGCTAACTCACTTCCGCGTTTTGGCCTACAGAGTGACGTTGTAACTTCGGCACTCTATAAATATATAGAGTGAGTTAGTAATATATACTCTATAAATACTCTTCATGTTAATTAATGAGACCTCATTGTAATATGTTACCCTGAAATGTAATATTTTCTATGCTGTTCTATTCTATTCTCATCACATAGATATGTGCAGACCATTTGAATGA
This sequence comes from Hybognathus amarus, assembly GCA_030378365.1. NCBI lineage: Eukaryota > Metazoa > Chordata > Actinopteri > Cypriniformes > Leuciscidae > Hybognathus > Hybognathus amarus. The sequence goes on from JAQIUQ010004277.1 coordinate 263,950, forward strand.
TGCCACAGAGACAAAACTCTGTTTTCAGTTACGCATTTATTTTTTTCCCAAGCTCTTTGTGTGGCATTGCGTTTTGGCCAAGATCCTGGATTTCCCTTGTGGATAGAAATGTTCTCTCCATATAGCCTGACACTTTTAATTAGTTGTATACACCAATTAGTTCTCTCTCATTCAGTTTCTCAAAAGACATGCTTATATATCTTTAACGACGACATACAGATACGGCTAAAGATGGCATTGAAGTCCCTCTTTTTCCTATTGTGGTTTTTCTTATTTGGTTTCTATCTTTCAGAGGCTTGGTAGACAAGAGCTCCCCCATTACTTCTACATTGCTGAACGCTCATATCGTGATGAGGCAAGGCATCAGAGAGCAGCTCTGGCCTTTTTGGTCAGCACATCAAACAGCGCTGGCACTCTTATGACTAGCCAAAGCAATCAGCTCTGATTGTCAGAGGCATCCAAGGCCTTATTACATGCAATCTCCGCTAATGTTGCAGACAACAGAAAGATCCCAATATCTTCACTTTGTCCCCTGTGAGCTGATATAAAGAGCTCCTAAAGGAGCCAGGTAAAGCTGCAGGGAATTTAACGCTCTTGTTCTTAGCATGCACTTTTGAGCGTATCCAATCTGAGATATCCAGTAAGCCACCAGTTCCAGGACAGAGACGCAGAACATTTCGGCGTCTGCCGAGGGGTGATGCCTATCGCTGTGTTTCAGAGTTTCATGCAGAACACCTTCCTTAAAGGTCTTGAGGTTGTTTAATAGAGCTGATCTCTGTTTGTCCTGCATGCAGTCATTACTGAGCTGAAACAAAGAAAATGATCCGTTAAGTGCCGCAGGCTGCTGCACACAACATTAACCTCTTCCTGTTGAGGGAAACCTCAGGAAAAAAAAGACATCCATCTGACTGTCAGGAATGTGTTATCTCAGTGTTGCAGTCACCTGGTGAATGGTGATGAACATCATTAGACGTTTAAAGAGCATTAAGCTCTTCAGAATCATTATTGGCAAAAGTGGTAATTTCATTAACCAGCATTATGTCGCTACAACTGCAGTTTTACTGATTCTGGAGCTTAGGAGCTTAATGTAGGAATTTTCATGTTATTAATCACATTTTTATTGCCAAAATCTTTTAATGAAACCTAACAAAAAAACGAGAGCTTCCCCGGTTTCCTGTTTTTGAAATCCTGGCAACATTCTCATCCCAAGACGTCATCTAACTGACGCTTAGACCATACGTCAACATCCGATGTTTTAGGGTCACCCTTTAATGTCAGTTAGATGACGTGGGTAGGTTTAGGTCTGGGGTAGGGTTAGGATTAGATAGTGTCATCTAACTGAGAAAAGAAAAAAAGAAAGAAGAGAAAAGCTATGAAATTAAGAGAACGAACTATTGGAATAATTTAATGCTCATTCATGGAAAAAAATATAAAGTGCAAGTCAGTCATTCTGATAGTGTTTAGGCCAGCAGAGAAGGCCTTGCTGGCCCTGACAGCCCACCACTGTACAGTATATATATCTGTGTCTTTGGCACTCAACGAAGGCGGTTGCATTTTCTCTCCCTCCCTGACCTCCCCTTTGCTCCTCTCGTCACGTCTCAGTCTACCATCTTGTACTTTGAAAGACTCTCTCAGCACTGCTCTGCAAGCAAAGAAATCATGGATTGATTAAACTGGTCTCTCAATGCAATTGGCTTTATGCACAGCTGCACTACTTCCTGAACTTAAGCCAGCTCCTTTGTTTCCTGTCTGCCATTATTGGACAAATTGATTAGTTCAGGTGTGCCTGACCTCAGTAGTCACGGCAACAATAATCAGACACACCTGAATTAATCAAGCTTGGCCAATAATGGCAGACAGGAAACAAAGAAGCTGGCTTAAGTTCAGGAAGTAGTGCAGCTGTGCATAAAGCCAATTGACACCATCTTCTCGATGAGAAGCTTGGGTCCAGGGGAACCTGACTGGCTACACGATGGACGCGTGAGAGAGGTGGCGGGTCGTGTGTCTGGCGGCTCTTTCCGTGAAGAACGTTGAAGATATCTACCTATTCGGAACCATGATAACAGGTCTTCTGCTGATTGGATTAGGCATTACCCTGGATTCTGGAAGAATTAAGAAGACGGTGACAGCTGTCCAAAGCCTCATAAGGCTACCCGTCATGATTGAAGCAGAGCTGTCAGCATTGAGACTGTGTCAATGACCCAGCACTGGCCTTGGCCAAGGCCGCTGTTGGAACAACAACTCCCCCGGAAGAGCACTGAGCCGCTCTTGTGTTCCTTCCCTGACTCCCCAGACACCTGGTGATTGTTGACTGTGTCTGGGACCTGATCAAGGTTGTCTCCATTGCAACTTATTGTGTATCGCTATGACACCTAGTTTCTTAGACTCTCCAGGCATACACATTCATGAACTCTTACATATATATATTTATATATATATATATATATATATATATATATATATATATATATATATATATATATATATATATATATATGTATACAGATATGCAATCACCCGTCCCACACCCCATCCCTCGCCGCTTTGTACCCCCAGTCTGACAGGCGGGTCTGTGACCAGAATGGCGGAGAATGGCTGCAGGACTGGGTGGCTGCTTGCCTACCTCCATCCCCCACTCCCCAACCCTGTTGCAAGTTTTGTTCATGTTGTAGAATGTACTGATTGTGCTAATGTTGCTAAGGTGTTTTTCTTCCTGTTCCAACACTACACTCCTTATAGAAGCATTAGCCGCTTTCCGACCGGAGGGACTTTTGCAGTTCCTAGAACCTAACATTTCTATAACCCTTTTTTACTAGTGTTCCGAACCGGACTAAATTGGGGATTTTTTAGTTCCTCAGACCGTAGTTCCTATAACTCTTTCAGTACCTAGTCTCAGAGCGAGGACTTTTTTAGTTCCCTTTCACTAGGTCTATGTTGATTGGTTCAACTTATAAGTCATGCCCACTGTCAACACGGAACTTTTAGCGCTCTCTGCCATACGCTGTGTTTTTGCAAAACATTACAACAAAGATTAAGACAAACATAACACATTCAACCAGCTAATTGCTAATGCTAGCTAAACGTACCCGTCATTTTGTTTGCCACCTGCGCTCTGCTCTTTTATCTTATTCAATCATATTACTTAATATCATATTACACTAGAGCCTTCGTCCTCTGTGTTTCTCTGTACAGAACTCAAGCATAATCTTTAAACACCGCTGTTCGTTCTCCGTTATTAAGGTCCCGGCAAGGCACAACAGGAACATTGCAATAGCCATGCTGGTTTGTTGTTGATGTATGTGGCCACGCTACGCTATAAAGACCATCGCCGTGCTTGCGTTACCCCTCCTACCAGTTCCTATGGCCACTTGGCCAGTGCGAACGCAAGCAGCAAAACCGAGTTTGGGGGAGAGTAGTTCTTAGAACTGTTTAGAAGTGGACAGTTCCAACCTGATCTCACGGGAATTCGTATGAATTTTACGAGGTGGCTAATTCGTAACAATTCATACGACCTCACTCGTACGAATTAGTACGAATTTTGCTAAATCGTACATATTTTACGAATTGGCCAATTCGTATGAATTCGTACGAATGACCTACCCCTAACCCCGCCCCTAAACCTAACCATCACGTGGGTTTAGACAAATCGTACGAATTCGTACGAAGTAAGGTCGATACGAATTAGCCACTTTTTAATCACTCGTACCAATTCGTACGAATTGGTCGTAAGATAGGGTAGACAGTTCCTATAACTAAGTTCCTGTAACTACTTGGTCGAAAGCGGCTATAGTCTGGGGGTTGCCTTTTTCCCTAACCTCTCCTCATGTGCAATTCCCTGTCTTCCTGTCCTGTCTATCCCCTTGTCATATCGTACATCTGTTTGTATGGACAGGTTGATGGCCAATATCACTGGTAGTTGTGACTAAGTGACAATAAAGGGTTTACTATATTGATATAATTATTTATTTTTTGCAAGGCAGGACCCAATGTAAACCATCCTAGTGAACCATAGTATAGTTTATTTATTAAACCATAGCTTTTAAGCTCATCATATAACATCTTTCACACTAAAAGCACACCACCAGCCACTTGTGTAATTATAAAGTTTTGTTTAGTCACTATTTTCCATTGTGTATTCACTTTTACATTTATGAATCATTTGTCTTTCTTTCATCCATCGTTTAAAATGTGTTGTCCAAATGCAGTCGTACAGATCAAAACTGGAGCATTGGGTGATTCATCAAGGAGTTATGTTGTGTGTGTGTGGGTTAGTGTGTGCTGTTGAACATTGCTCATGTCAAGGAGAACGGTTCTGCCCAGGTCTTCTGCATCATTACATCCCAACTACTGTCAGCTCTGACCACCTGATCACACCATTTCTGCTCAAGCACCAAATCAGAAAGCAGTTCTGTGTGCTGCATTTCACTCTCTAATGGTTCTCTCAGCACAACCAAATGACTATTTGGCAAACCATATACAGAAGTGCATTCATGCATTTCAAGAGTGTGTTGCAAGTTACGTACGGTATTAAAGATTGCTTTTGTTCGCTCTTTAGTTTTATGCCATGGCATTGTGTTGGCTAAATAAATAAATCATGAAAAACAATGAATTTATTGATGCTGATTTCGGGGGCTGAGAACAGCAGCAAGCAAATGAAAGAACCACATCAGACAAAACAAACTATGTCTGCAACATGTAATTATGTTTGAAACGTGGCAACCAGGAATTGAGACTAGAATTATTTGCAAAGTCTTCAGAGATACAAGTCTGCTTCACATGGTTCCACTTTACAAGCTTAAAGAGAAACAAACAAATTGCACCTCATTTGGTTCACCAGGGATTTATTTTTAACTGCCTTTGGCTTACGCGGCAATCAATAGCGAGCGAGAGCTGCTCTGAGTTTGTTCATCTAAACTGATCAGAATTTTCTAGAGCGTGGAGATGAACAATAGTGCAACATTTCTGCACAGTAAAAAAAAGAGGACAGCTTTGCGAACAAGCCGGACTGTAATTGTGGTGACTGACCAGGAACAATTAAAAAGTCGCTGTCCTGCATGAGTCTGCTACTTACAACTCTTCTTCAAAAGCATCCAGCGTCCCTTATGATGACATGAGTGGGATTTTAAAGAACCAGAGGTCTTTTCTTATGGGATTCAGAAGCATCCTTTAATAGAGGCGGCCTTATAATTGGGCATAGAGTGGTGTTTGTTCAGCATGTCCTCACATGCGAGGCCAAGCAGGCGGGCGGTAGAGAGTCTATGAAAGGCAGCTTGGACATGTGCTGATCCAGCCTTGATATAATTGGTCACTAAAAACGGGAGGCTGTGGTTCAAATAGAAAAAAAAAGAACTTGGATTGGCTGTAATCTTCCTTTTAGCAGCTTTGTATGTGAAAGTGGATGAGAGAGAGAGAGAGAGAGAGAGAGAGAGAGAGAGAGAGAGAGAGAGAGAGAGAGAGAGAGAAGTTGATGTCCTGTAGACTTGAGTATTGTGTTAACTCTGAGAACATTTAAAGCTCTGGCTGCTGAATCATCCAAACGCAGCGATTTCTGGGTCTTGTTGGGTTATAAATATGGAAGGGAAAATGTACGGTCAGTTAGTCATTATCATATTAAAAAACACACACAGACAGGGCGAATAGGACCACGCAAAGTGACTAAGGAATCAGTCGCTTTCTAAAGGTCATTACACAAAAATATTTTGACCACAGAATCTGACTGATGCTGACAGACGTATAATTCCTTTTAAACATATTCCACAAATAGATATTCTCTCTCTCTGTGATAATTACCAAAACTATATCATGTACATCAATCTGTACACACTACAATTCAAAGTTTTGGGGTCAGTAAGATTTTTTTAAGATATTATTTTCATTCAGCAAGGATGCATTAAAGCAAGGATGCAAAAGTCACAGTATACACATGTACGTTTGCAAAAATCAAAGGCTTATTTTTTGCCAGGTTTACAGGACAAGGATACAAAGAACTGCGAAGGGAAAAATGTGCATGTTATTTCTCAAAACTCTTGTCAAAGCTGGTTTGTATTTTGGGAAAAGGTGAGAGAAAGCTCAACATTTTTCTTGTTTAAAAATGTTTGTTGTTTAAAAATTTAACTCGGTTCTTTTGAACTTTCTGTATTTGTCAAAGAATAAAAAAAAAATTAAATAAATAAACGTATCATGGTTTCGAAAACAAATTATATATATATATATATATATATATATATATATATAGTGTAGCACAACTGTTTTCATCATTTATACTAATAAGAAATGTTACTTGAGCAGCAAATCAGCATAAGTATGATTTCTAAAGGATCATGGGCTGGATCATGTGACACTGAAGACTAGAGTAATTATGCTAAAAATTCAGCATTACCATTTACATTTTAAAATATATTCAAATAGAAAACAGTTCTTTTAAATTGTTCACAACATTACTGTTTTAACTGTATTTTCAATCAAATAAATGCAACTTTGGTGAGCATAAGAAACTGTTGGAAGAAATTGGTCACAACTTTAGGATTAGGGTCCAATTCTCACTATTAACTATGCCTTTTGCCTCAATTAACTCCTAATTACAGCTTATTAATAGTTAATAAGTTAGTTGTTAAATTGTAAAAAAGTTAAGTACAATCAACACTTTAACTTAAAGGGATAGTTCACTTTGAAATACATTTTTGATATGTTTTAGCTTACCTCAAGGGCATCCAAGATGTACAGTATGTCTTTGTTTCCACAGTAGTTTCAATTTTGATATTTTTCGGTCAAACTGTTCTTATCTGTCAGGCATGTATGCAGGGTTATGGTCACCACCTCAAAGAGCATGCACAGAGAAGTCCAAATTAAACATGATTTAATGACTCGTAAGTGTAAGTTGATGGCCTAAGACATGAAACGAGCAGTTTGTGTGAGAAAACGAACAGTATTTATATTGTTTTTACCTCTTGTAATCACGGTCACATCCAAGTGATCTGAGGGTGCGGACGTGGGCGCTTCGGTCTGTGCAAGTGCCGGAAGTGATTCCATTGCAAATCGTCTTCCATTGCGATTTCCTGTATATCAAAAAAGTTTAGATCTTTAAAATTGAAAGGTAAAACTTCAGAAATCTTTGAGTAAACAATAAGTGACGTGCACACAGAGAGATGAATTCCAGGGCTTTCCGGTGCTTGCGCAGACCGAAGCGCCCACGCTCTCAGATCACTTGGACGTGGCTGTGGTTACAAGAGGTAAAAACTTTATAAATACTGTTTGTTTTCTCACACAAACTACTCGTTTCGATGTCTTAGGCCATCAATGTGTACTTACATTTCCGAGTCATTAAATCATGTTTAATTTGGACTTCTCTGTGCATGTTCTTTGAGGTGGTGACCATAAACCTGCATTAAATGAACGGTTTGACCTAAAAATATCAAAATTGAAAATACCGTGGAAACAAAGACACCTACATCTTGGATGCCCTTGAGGTAAGATAAAACAATAGAAAAAAATGCATTTCAAAGTGAACTATCCCTTTAAATTACATTAAACTGAAATGTGGTTGAATCTTGTATAACCTATAAAATAGTTGAAATTTCTTAGTGAGAATTAGTTAATTATTTATTAAATATTAATAGTGGACCCTAATCTAAAGTGTCACCAAAAAATCTGAACAACCTCAAACTTTTGAACTTGTTGAAGCAATTTAATTTAATTTAGTTGACACACTTTTTTTCTATAAGTTTAATAGTGTTAAACTAATGTCCTCTGTCATAATTTTCCATGCATGCAATAGATAGTCCTCTTGAATGCAACAGTTCAGCGGACACGGTCTGAAAGTGTGTTTGAGGGGGGATGGGAGGACAGAAGGAGGTGCTTTAATCCTCAGAAATAAACTGACACTAAATCTTCTGTTCTTTTGAGAAATCCTCACACGCTTCTTTGAAATGAGAAAAAGAAAAGATGTTGAAGTTCAGCAAAGAAAGAGAGCCACTGAAGTTAATTTCAAGTTCAGCAAATCCAAACTAATTAAAATGTGATCCAATCAGGAATGCCACATTGTATTCTTCTATTCCCCTTCACTGTAAAAGCACATTGTACAAAGAAATATGGTATTTTCAACCTAAAAATACAGCATTTTATCTTTGAAGTGTATGGCTATGAGTAGATTCACTTTATTGTCAATGCCAAGCGTGTGGGCTTGAGGTGGGTGCTGAGAGACTTCGTCCAGCACAGCTCTCACTTTGAACCTAAAAATCAAAGCCTTATTTTTTGCCATGTTTACAGGACAAGGATACAAAGAACTGCGAGGGGAAAAATGTGCATGTTATTTCTCAAAACTCTTGTCAAAGCTTGTTTGTATTTTGGGAAAAGGTGAGAGAAAGCTCAACATTTTTCTTGTACTTAGGATAAAAAGATTATCTGTCTATCCTCAAATGCACTGCATTGTTGTCGGTGCTTGTGTACATTGCCTGTCCACTAGGGGAATGAAGGAATGATGTGATATTTAAAGTGAACAGCTGTTGTGGTTGAGGTTTTTCTGTTGTGGTTGAGGGGTCAAGTCTCTTGAACAACCACAATACACACTGGACACTAACCTTTGGACAATTATTCCCAGAAAGAACGTGGTGGTGACCGCTTGGGCTCATTGTTCCCACCCGGTTGGTGTCCATTCTCAATTGAAGGGAAGTATGCCTGAAGAACTTGACCTACTACTGTAAGAAATTTGTGTCAGTCATAAGGAGCAATTACATACAAGGCTCAACAATAAGTGACAAGACGATCTTTCAGAAAATGGGAATAGTGCTATAGATGCTAAGATGTCAGCAAGTAGCATTGCTTGCAAACTTTAGCATTTAGCAAACTTTAGCTGATTAAGGTGGAATACCTAAGATTTTTGCAATAAAATATCCCAAAATCACAAGGCCAGTGTTATATATTTAGTTAAGATGATTACTTACAATATTTCAAATGTTTCAAACAATGTTTAAAATCGAGAAAAACTGAGATTTTAACCAAGGAAACGGGGCGTGTGAGCAGGGGTGAGCTGGGAGTCGCCAGTAAATTGCGTCATATCCGCATTACCTCGGTTTCCGCTCGTACTACGTGTAGTCCTGGACAAATGCGGAAGTTGTAGTTGTGCGTTAGCGTCTTATCAAGCAACAAACGGCAGCTTGTTTCGCGCATTTGTTATGGAATGGTGCACAATTATTCTTTTCAATTATTCTCGGAATGTGAACTGTTGGCTGTAAAGGGGATTGCACACGAACGAGAAGAGCGAGAGCCGCGCCACGTCTAGGACAAAGTCCAGTATCGCACACCGGAACGCGCACCCTGACGCGCACACAAACCCTCTCCACCATAGCTTCGTCCAGTGACTCGTACAGTAACATCTGTGATAACTAATTTACTTTTAAACCTGACTTTTCTTGCGGCTATTTCAGTTTAATGAAAAACAAGCATCATTATAACGCAACATTTATAGAAATCGAAATTTACCTCATCCATGACAAATAATTTTCGATTCCCGTCTGACTGATTTATCCACGGTGGAGTTGAAAACAACAGTTCCCATCATTCCGCGTTCCTCCACGTCGTCATCAAGCAAAGCTGTTGTTGTTGTTTTGAATGTAGCGCCCTCTAGCGGCATGCAATATTATGTATTGCAGCTTTAGCATTGCCTCCAATCAAGTTGCAAATTTAAATGAATGTGAAAAATTTAAAACAAAAGCACAAAAATAATTGGAAAATAAAGTAGATTGATAGCAGTTGCATTCATTTGCATGATTTGAGGAATTTATTAGGTAAATTGTAGTTTATGCAAATGCTTTCTTAGGGAATAAAAATAAAGCTCCCCACAATTAGGCTCTTTTGGATATAACCTTTCATGGAGTGTGTAATATATCTGGTTGTGAATGTGAAAGGTCTGGAAATTGTCTTTTTTATTTTCTCCCAAAAGAAAGATCTGATTCTGAACTGCCTACAACTGTCTTACATCCGTAAAAAAAAAAAAAAAAAAAAAAAAAAACTATGTCGGTTTGTAATACATTTGCATAATGCCAGGAAATGGTCTTTATTGGCAATGGCTGCCACAAACGACATCTACTTTGGCCCTTAAACACTGTAGATGAGACCTGGAAGAGTTTGGTTTGTGTTGTTGGCTGTGCTGTGAAAGCAAATACAATTTGCATGCACTTCCAAAGGATTTGGACTCAAAATTATATGGTAAAACCGACACCATAGTCACTGTTTGATTAACTGTGTAAAGGTGCTGAGGAAGCCTCTGGAGCTGAAATTCAGATACGGTAATGGCGTTTTTCGGACATTGGATGAATGTAAACCTATTGTAGGAGACCTCCAAAAAAACTTTATGAACCTTTAAATGTTTTTGTGTATGTGTGTGTGTATATATTTTTGACATTTTAATAAAATGTTGGTGTTTATAACCACCATTTTTGGATGGGAACCAAGTTTATGATAATCTGGACAGTAAATCAGTATAAATCTGTGGGATCTTTCCCTGTTTTATCATTCAGCAGTTAAAAATCATACACATTTGCTTAGAAAAGTAACAGCACACATTTTGCCAATAAGCAGCCTGATTTAATGTTTCATTTATGTTCGGACCACAAATTATGTGGGACGCACCTATGTGTAATACTTTCGGGTTAGAGCTTTCAACCAACTCGATCTCACGGGAATTCGTATGAATTTTACCAAGGTGGCTAATTCGTAACAATTTAGTACGACCTCACTCATACGAATTAGTACGATTTTGCCATATTTTACGAATTGGCCAATTCGTATGAATTCTTATGAATGACCTACCCCTGACCCTGCCCCTAAACCTAGCCATCACGTGGGTTTGGACAAATTGTACGAATTCGTACGAGTGAGGTCGTATGAATTAGTACGAATTAGTCACTTTTTAATCACTCGTACGAATTCGTACGAATTGGATTCGTGAGATAGTGTTGTTTCAACAAACACCAAAATCTGAGTATGAGCAAATGTACCTCACTAAAAAGAGCTTTAATAAATAATTTACTGAACTGCGGGAAGTCAAGCAAAACGTGTTTCTTAGAATTAAACTATTTACGAATCGTGGCCAATGCTACTCAATTTTTTGGCACCACAGCATTGTTATATATGGAGCATATACTGTATAGTATAATGATTGTGGTATGTGAATATGAAGCAGTTGATACAAGTTGACTGTGCAACAAACTATGTTACGTAAAGTGACAACGTCAACTGCATCTACCAAAGGTTTGAATCACGGCCAAAAGCCACATCTCCACTCTGCACCGACATGACTGGGAAAGACATGTGCTTCCACATGATCCAATACTAAAGACTTCTTCAGGGCCAGCTGAAATCTGGGCAGATCTGAGTAAAGCTGTTTGATGCAAACATGTTCTTCAGATGTGACATGCTGTGATGATGGAAAAAAAAGTTGTCTTTAATAAATCCCTTTGCATAGTATGGTAGATAGAATATAAAACAGAGATCGATGGAGCCTAAACGTGTTGTTTTGCAAGGAAAAGTGAACATTTCACAGGTTTTCCTCTGTGAAACAAAACTATTGTTTACAATGTCAAGTATTGCTCTCATTGAAAAAAAAAACATTGTTACATTTTTCCTTTTGTGTTTAGACAGAAGGAGCAACCTAAATGTGAGTAAATTCAGAGGTCAAATGTGAAGTATAGTTCATTAAATCACAAGCATCATTAGCGCTACAATTTCCACTCCATCTACACAACAAGAGCAAAATAGAGAAAGTGAGATTTAGCCTAAAGAAAGGACGAAGAGAAAGAGAGGGGTCGGAAGAAAACTGCCACTTCTGTAAACAAATCGAGCGCTAGGTTGTTTATCTGCAGATCTGCCATAAAAAGCGAATTGCTCCTGAGAAAATCTACTGCATAAGTAGTCTGGCTCCAACGCTGTTATTTAACACGTTTTTAGAGCATTGAGCAATGAACCAACAACTGAGGGGTACTTAAGGTCTGTAGCTTTCACAATTTTAATACTTTCTGCAATCACTAAGGCGTTTTTTGTTGTTGGTACAACTTACAGTGATAACAGTATAATGCACCTGGCACTTTACATTAATATGGTACACTATGTCCTAGGAGTATTTTTGAAGTTATTTTATTAGGTGACACTTTACTTGAAGGGGTGTGCATAAGACTAACATGATACCTTCATAATGACATGACATGTTATATGAAGGAAGTTTTATGCATGTTTATGACAACTGTCATTAAGTGTCATTCGCTCAGTTATGACATTTTTAATGCAAATATGACATTGTTTGAGATGTCTTTGTTATGACAACTTGACATTACTAAGACAACACAACCTGTCATAAACATGACATAGCAGATTAATGATCAAACTTAAGAAACCACCTAGCTTTATTGGTTACCATTACATTAAACTATCAGGTGGTTGGTTTTGACATTGGCTGTCATGAAGCCATTATAACTTTTTAATGACAAATTCAATTAGTACCACGGTAGTTGAGGTCAATAAAATATTATTTATAATGTATATGTATTATGTATAATGTTATGTATATGTGACAGTTATAATGGCCTCATGACAGCCAATGTCAAAGCCAACCACATTTAACAAGACAATTTAACTTAATTTTATGTCAAGTTGTCTTGACAAAGACACTGACAGGTTATGATGTATTGGTTTCTGTCAAGATGTAATAACAAAGACATCTTAAACAATGTCATATTTGCATTCAAAATGTCATTATTGAGCGAATGACACTTAATGACAGTTGTCATAAACATGCATAAACCTTACTTCATATTCAAGACATATGTCATGTCATGGTTATGAAGTAAAGTGTGACCTTTCAGGTAACAGTTAGATATGTATCAACACTTTTATGACAAAAGAATGAACTTTAAATGTGTAATCGTTTTAGTTCACCAATAAATGATAATGATCCCATAATTTACTCACCCTCAAGCCATCCTAGGTGTATATGACTATAACTAGGTGTCTTCTTTCAGCAAAACACAGAGTTATATATAAAAAAAATCCTGGCTCTTCCCAGCTTTATGATGCAAGTGAATAGTGACTTATATTTTAAAGCCTAAAAAAGCATCCATCAGTCATCCATCATAAAAGTAATCCATAAGGCATCAGGTGGATAATAAGGGACTTCTGAAGAAAAGTGATAGATTTTTAAGAAAAATATCAATTTTTATAACTTTATAATTTATAATCACTGGTTTCCGGTACGGCCGTACAAAAGTAGAGTTTTAGCGGAACAATAACCTCTGACCCGCCAATGAACGATAAAAACATTGACCGCCAATCAGAATCCATCCTGCTTTAAAGGACAAGTTCGGTACTTTACAATTAAAGCCCTGTTTTAAGATCGTTTCTGATTAAATAGAATGGTTAATATTGCTTTTTAGGTTTCTGTGTTAGCATAGGTGCACTGAATGGTTGCATAGGTGCACTGAAACAATCATTCATAAAAACGCATAAAACTTTAGTTTACAAAGACGTGAAACTCACCTAGTGGTCTGGGGTGATCACTGATATGCTCACACAAAAATCGCTGCAAAAGATGCTTTCCAAAAGGCGTTTTACCAATCGTTGTAAAACTGTAGACCTATTTTTCCGAACGCCTTACAACCGTACATTCTTCCGTTGAGAGCTTGAATAATAGACACTCCAGCCCAGTAGGTGGCGATAATGCACCTTTGCCAATTGCAAGCAAACCACTTGTATAAACACGACCTGTGACTGCATAAACTACAGAAAGAATACAAACAGCCGCATTTCAGTTTCCAGGCGGCGGAGTAATAACGGACATCACAGAACATACAATACAAGTCAATGGAGTTGGACAAAAACTACGATAAAAACTGTTTGAAAGCATCTTTTGCAGCATTTTTTGTGTGAGCATATCAGTGAACACCCCACACCACTCGGTGATTTTCACATCTTTGTAAACTAAAGTTTTATGAATGATTGTCCCAGTGCACCTACGCTATCATTATAAAGGTGGGGGGGGGGGTGCTAACACAGAAACCAAAAATTCCCGTGACAGCAGCATCTGTCTAAAAAACAATCCTAACCATTCTATTTAATCAGAAACGATCTTAAAACAGGGCTTTAATTGTAAAATACCGAACTTGTCCTTTAAGGAGCACAAGCATTTAAAATAGCAGACGACAAAACTGCAACATGCTTAGAATAAACAGAACTGCTAATAAAGTTATCATTATCGAAATCAAAAAAATATTATTATTATTATAAATTATAAGCACCAACCCTATTCATTGAAAGTTGGATTTTTATACTGCAGCTGAAGTATTGACAGATGAAATAAACACTTTTTACAGTGTTGAGGGAAATGACCCTTGATGACGAGACACTAAACACTGCTAAAAAGTGCGGAACTGGCTTGATGTGTCTGAGGTGTGATGGTACATCTCTCACAACGCAGTTCCCAGGTCTTGACGTATTAGGCCGTTATTGTTCGCCTTCCACACAGGAAGTCACATGGGCCTGAGTATTTGTGTCAACGTGGGAAGAGGCAGTTTGGGAATCCTAAGTGGAATCAACAGGAAGAGGATTGGAGTCGGTTCTCCCTCTCATGTACGGCACTGAACCCCAGCACGCGTGATATCCTCTTCCTCAGCTTGAGAGACGCCGTCTCCCGGCAACGGCTGACAGAGAGCCGTGATTGGGCAAAGCGCTCTAAAGGATGGCCTTTAATAACAGCGCTGTCCCAGAATGCAACTGGAATGTTAATCAAGTTGAAGCCACACTATAGGGGAAGGCTTTTGAATCTCACTGTTTTGAATCAACACATGCACGGCCCGATGTAAAAGTCGCACGGATGAAGGGTGACCGCGCTGATGCTTTAGTGCGTCCCGAAAGCACTGTTTCCTCCTGCCAAGATCTACTCTGCATGTTAAATTCCCCTGGCTGATGTCCCCCTCTAACACCTGACCTGGGATCAGATTTCTCAGAATAATGGGAAGGAAAGAGAGCCAGCGCTGATGCCTGACAGTCGCTGGAGCGAGAAGTGTCAATGCTCTGTTACGTCAGCACTTCTCAAGAGTGAGGATGTGCACATGCTCACTGTTTGACAAGAACGTCTGGTCGCCAAAATAAGCCTCCATATTTTCTCGCCGGGAATGACTGTTTTGGGATGTCTGTGTAAATGTTACTGGACTGCCTCAGAGGTGTAAAAGCGTGCTTTGTCAGGGTTTTAAAATGACAGTGCTTCTTTCTTCTATGGTCTGTCTTTGTTCAGTGGTTTGCATGAGCTGCAGAAATCTGCGAAACGGTTGTGCACTGAAATGACCTTTCACTAACGGCTTCACTTGAATTTGTAGAGTCCGGAAAGACACACTTCGAGGGCCCCACTCATCACAGGTCCCGAGACAATGTACTCTAATGACGAGCCTCACACTAATTCATAATTAATTCATTAATTTTCATGACAATTAAGAATATTTCCCACCGGAATTTTAATTATTGTTATGCATAGGAATGCAATACTTTTTCATTTAAATTTATGTTTTCTTTCTTTTTTTCTTTCTTTTTTTGCAACTCCCATTATTCCCATTATTATTTGTTTAATAACCAAAATGAAAATCCTTAATGGTTTACTAAAATTGAGTATATTGTTAGATGTATATATATAAACACACACACACACACACAGAGAGAGAGAGAGAGAGAGAGAGAGAGAGAGAGAGAGAGAGAGAGAGATTAAACATACTTCATTCAAGATAAACAATAAGTTGTAGCCTCAAATTAAAAAATAAAATAAAATTACTGCAATATTTCCCACCCAAATACCAAAACCAATTTACATTTTTTTTTATGAAAATTAAAATGATTTAATTTATTGTTTATTTTGTCTCTGTTAAATATATATTTTATACGGAAGCGTATTGCATTCACTTGAAGAAAAAAAATTACTCTGTTTTTCTGAATTAATTAATTATCTCAGAATTACAAGATCATTTTTCATGGAAAAATGTTTTTCCTCTGTTTTTATGAACTAACGAGTTAATTATTTCAGAATTACAAAATAACTTTGCTCTGTTTTTCTGAATTAATGACTTGAACTCGTAATTCTGGGACAATTAACTCGTCAATTCAGAAAAACTGAGCAAAAACTTTTTTCCATGAAAAATTACCTTGTAATTCTGAGATAATTACCTAGTTAATTCAGAAAAACAGAGTAGATTTTGTTTCCTCAAGTGAATGCAATATGCTTCTGTATATATATATATATATATATATATATATATATATAATATTTTTCTAATTTAATATTTTTAATAATTTATTAAAAAATAAAGGCAGTACAACAGTTTGTACCATAATGCAAAAAAAAAACACTCAAAAAAGAAACACTTAATTGTAATTGTAAATTTCAGTTTCTTTTGTTTTACCAATATAATTTTTTTTCTTTTAATCCCAAGGTGAAATGTGACCGATGTTTTTGACCTGCTGTGAGATTGAACATAGGCTACTTACTTTATTCAAGACAAACAACTAGTCGTAACCTCAAACTCTGCAGTGCAAAAATACCACTACAAGAAATCTGGCATCTTTAAATTATATTGTAAGTGGCTAAACAAATATTTTAATTGCTCCTCTGAAAGCTTGTAAAAAAAAACACCAAAAGAGGAACAAATACTTTAACTGGGGAATTAAATTGGCAAAGAACACTTTCAAAAGTTTAGCATTTTCTTTTCTTTTGGCTTTGATTTTGCAAGTGTAAACAACTTTTCCAACAACCCGAAGGTCTGTCTTTGACACCGACATCTCCCATGGCCTTTTCTGCAGCCGGCCTTTATTTTTCTTCCCACAGAGGAGCAGCCACAGGAAGTTGAACTACTTGTGCAGAAGAGTGCACTTGGGACAATGTACATTAAACGTGCTGGACTGCACACACACACACACTCTCTCAGAGAGAGAGAGAGACACACACAACACCAATCAGACTCATCATTACCTTCCCAAATTCGTACGCACTTGACTAGAACAGCCACACTCACTGAGCCTTCACACACTGGTGTCACACACGTCAGCGCTCCCTCGCCACAGCAAAGAGCCAGGTTTGGTGTGTATATGTGTGTGACACTACGCGTTTCCCGTTTGTATGTACACAGCTCCACGGCATTGACTGGAGATGATAAACAGAGAAAGAAAGAGAGAGTGGGGGTGGAGTAAACTCATTAAACTCTGAGATGTGGCGTGCAAAAACAAAACAAAACAAAAAAATCCCATGGCGGGTTACTGTAATGGAGCAAAATTACATTAGTGTTTATGTGTGAAAAACACCAAAATAATGTTTATAGTATGATGTTATTAAGTGAGTTTGATAACAGTTCTCTTTAACATTCAGAGTAGACAGACAGACAGACAGACAGACAGACAGACAGACAGACAGACAGACAGACAGATAGATAGATAGATAGATAGATAGATAGATAGATAGATAGATAGATAGATAGATAGATAGACTGAGTGATTGAATGATAAAATGACAGACAGAAACTGTAAATCAGACAGACAGACAGACAGACAGACAGACAGAGAGACAGATGTGTAGAACAACTGACATTATAAAATGACAGATAGTCCGATAGACAGACAGACAGAACAGGCAGACAGGCAGACAGACAGACAGACAGACAGATAGATAGACAGACAGATTGACTGAGTGAGTGAGTGAGTGAGTGAGTGAGTGAGTGAGTGAGTGAGTGAGTGAGTGAAAGAATGATAAAAAGACAGACAGACAGACAGACAGACAGACAGACAGACAGACAGATAGATAGATAGATAGACTGAGTGATAGAATGGTAAAATGACAGACATGCAGACAGACAGACAGACAGACAGACATGCAGACAGACAGACATGCAGACAGACATGCAGACAGACAGACAGACAGACAGACAGACAGATAGATGATAGATAGAACGCCTGAGTGATTGAATGATAAAATGACAGACAGAAACTATAAATAGACAGACAGACAGACAGACAGACAGACAGAGAGACAGATGTGTAGAACAACTGACATTATAAAATGACAGATAGTCCGATAGACAGACAGACAGACAGGCAGACAGACAGGCAGACAGACAGACAGACAGACAGATAGACAGACAGATTGACTGAGTGAGTGAGTGAGTGAGTGAGTGAGTGAGTGAGTGAGTGAGTGAGTGAGTGAGTGAGTGAGTGAAAGAATGATAAAAAGACAGACAGACAGACAAGAACAGACAGACAGGCAGACAGACAGATATATAGATTAGACAGACAGACAGACAGACAGACAGATAGATTAGATGGATAGATGGATAGATGGATAGATGGATAGATGCACTCTAAAAAAAAAAGGTTCTTCAGGGGTTCTTTGCGGTGGTCATGGTGCTATATAGCACCACTAAATCCAGTTTGGTTCTTCAGGGGTTCTTCAGTGGTTCTCTGGGGTGGTTAACATGCTCTATGGAACCTCTTATGGTTCTACATAGCACCATATGAAAAGGTAAGTGCTATATGGCACTTAAAATGGTTCCCCTATGATTACGAGCCAATGAACCACTTTTAGTGCTATTTAGCACCATTTTTTTAGAGTGTGGATAGATGGATAGATGGATAGATGGATAGATAGATAGATAGATAGATAGATAGATAGATAGATAGATAGATAGATAGATAGATAGATAGATAGATAGATAGATAGATAGATAGATAGATAGATAGATAGATAGATAGATAGATAGATAGATATGCAGACAGACAGACATATATAAATAGATATATTAAGTTTAAATTTCACTTACATTCATTTTAAATGACCACTATAAAGTGTTTGTACAGAAAGAAACATTCCTAACCATTGTAGGAATGGTTATATAAATTAGAGTCAAGTAATTGTGCACGATTGAATTTTCAATCATATGATCACATTTAGCGTGTCCACTCTTGCCAATCAGAATTGTATTGATTCAATAATAGGTGAACCCAACTTGGTGACTGCACTCCTTACAGGAACCAAAAAGAAAAGGTCACACTAGTGTTATGTGATGAGCTAAAATTCCATGACAAAATAGCCTCGGTCCCATTCATATTTCACATTCTGAATACACTCGAATAAAATAAACAGAACTTTTGCTCAAGAATTATTCATTTTAATCCCCCCTGGCCACGTGTAAATCACAATGGAAAGTCAGAACAATGCTAGAAATGAGATAGTGGGGTGAGAACAAGTTCTTCCGCCCTGATAAAATCTAAATTCAATTATTTTTCAATTTGTTTATAGCACAATAACATGACATCTCAAGTGCGATAATATAATAAACAAGAACCCTGCATTGTTTATTTTGTCGTTTGTTACCTCAGTAATTGGCAAAATTCGTCCCATTAAGAACTAATGTAATTATGACGATAAGAGGTTCAGATCACGGCCGGACCTCACCAGTGAACTCACAGCAAAGCAACACACCCCTGTTTGCCAAAAGTCATTTAGTGGATCGGGACAAACTGAAATGGTTCTTTAGGGGTATTTCTCCCAGTGTGGCGTTAAATCATTTAAATGATTCTAAAGCCCTTATAACCATTAGGCAATATCAAGTCTAAACTATTTTAATGAAGACAAATAAGCGAGCGCCGTGCGCGTTGAAGCGCCAAACATCAGGGCGGGTTTCCAAGCTAGACGACTCATGAAGCTGGATGTTACGATGTCTGATTCATGCCTCCCTCGGGTGACACAACATCCAATATGTCAATGTTATCATGTTGATACAGATTTATCATTGTTATTACAATGAAAGCAGAGGGAAACATATTTTATCCTCTTGTAGTATCATTCTGAAAACAATCACAAAGAGGTAAGGAAAGAGGTGCTCACTGCCCGCATATCATCACGTTATCAGGATATGAACTTCCTGATCTGAAGTCCAGAGGTGAGTTGTTTGTGTGAGAACTGGGGAAAAGGAAGACTCTGTTCATAATGACACACGCTTACAAGGAGAGAACATTCTTACAGACCCCGTTATTCTGTGATATCAGAAACAAACATTTTTAAGAAAGGCTGTTCTTTTATTTATGTATCATTTGTGCCTCAGATAGAAACATTACAATGTAAGAACAAATTGTGAGAAAGATAAAAATTGAAGATTTAAAGTCACAATTAGAAGAAATAATGTTGCTATTGATTCCATTTGAAACTTTTACTCTCGCCAAGGCTGAATATACTTGATCATATACAGTAAAACATTAATATTGTGAAATATTATTACAATTTAAATTAACTGTTTTATATTTGTATTTTAAAATGTAATGTATTCTTGTCAAAGCTGAATATTCAGCACTATACAGTGTCACATGATCCTTAAGAAATAATTCTGATATGCTGATTTGGTGCTCAAGAAACATTTATTATTAATAATGTTCAAAACAGTTGTGCTGCTTAATATGTTCGAAGCAACAATATATATATATATATATATATATATATATATATATATATATATATATATATATATATATATATATATATATATATAGGCCTATATTTTTTTTCCAGGATTCTTTGATGAACAAAGTTCAAAAGAACAGCATTTATTAAAACAGCATTTTTTATTGTTAATGTAAATGTCACTTTTAATCAATTTAATGTGATTTTTTTATAATAAAAGTATCACTCTTAGAAAAAAGGGTTCATTGGGGTTCTATATATGAAGCATAGGGTTCTTTACTCAACTCCAAAGAACCTTTTATGCTAAAAAAGGTTCAATAATGACAAGAAAGAACACTTTTGGCACAACGGTCCTTTATATGCTATTATTCATTCATATATTACATTATTCTGCATCATTTTGTAGTTGTTAATTGTTTACTAAACTGTTGTAGTAACTTAATATCACATTTTAATCGGAGGAGAAAAACTGAAATACACTCTTCGTGTGATATTGATTAACTAGATAAAATTATATACATTTTTAACCCGCATTTATTGAATTTTGTGATCATTTGCATGCATTCATAAATACATTTTAGGATCTTGATGTTTGTCAATAATATGAAATATTTAATCCAGAAAGGACAAAACAAATGATAATGAATGAACCCAAAAGGTTCCATATAGAACCTTTTTCCTGGTTACAAAGAACCCTAAAGGGTTCTTATTATTGAACCCTTAAAATGATTCTGTATAGAACCTTTTAGAGGTTCCAAATACTGTACGTAGCGCTGATTGAACCTTTCAAGGTTCTATATAGAACCTTTTCTTCTAAGAGTGTATCAATTTCTTAAAAAAAAAAAAATACTAACCCCATTTTTAAACAGTATATGGCCAGTGAAATATGAAGTTTCCTTTGTGCAATGAATGAGAAATAAAGATAAAAAGTTGCAATTAGTACAAGACGCTGCCTTCATTTTTTATTACAATCAACTTGGATGTGTGTCATTTCAACTTAAATTATACTAAACTGACTTAAAAAATTAGATAAATCTTGTATAACTTATAAAAAAGTTGAACATTGCTTAACTTGATGAGTAAAAGCAATGTAAAAACATTTGTTCTAACTTATTAATCATATAATTTTATAGACTGTAAAAAAATATTGTTGGTTTAACTTAAAAAATTAAGTAACCTGGTTGCCTTAAAATTTTAGGTTCATTAAAAAGGAAAAATTTAGTTAATACAATGAAGGAGATTGACTTAATCACCAGAAACTTAAAATATTCTGTGATCTGAACCACATAAATAAATTAAGTTAATTTGACAAAAGAAAAAATGTTGTAATTACAAATCATGAAAATATTTTTTACAGTGTACAGTCATAATTCATAATTAAGTCATAAGTCATAATTACCTCGTTTTCAGGCCTCCATATCAATAAAAAATTAAAATCACTGGGGGAAGAAAAAAACAGGATGACAAGAAGACATGTCCAATGAACACACTTAAGCTTTTGAACATATTTTATAAACAACCTCACCATAAAATACAAATATACCTCACCGGCCACTTTATTAGGTACACCTGTCCAACTGCTCGTTAACACTTAATTTCTAAGCAGCCAATCACATGGCGGCAACTCAGTGCATTTAGGCATGTAGACATGGTCAAGACAATCTCCTGCAGTTCAAACCGAGCATCAGTATGGGGAAGAAAGGTGATTTGAGTGACTTTGAACGTGGCATGATTGTTGGTGCCAGAAGGGCTGGTCTCGAGTATTTCAGAAACTGCTAATCTACTGGGATTTTCACGCACAACCATCTCTAGGGTTTACAGAGAATGGTCCGAAAAAGAAAAAACATCCAGTGAGTGGCAGTTCTGTGGGCGGAAATGCCTTGTTGATGCCAGAGGTCAGAGGAGAATGGCCAGACTGGTTCGAGCTGATAGAAGGGCAACAGTGACTCAAATAACCACCCGTTACAACCAAGGTGGGCAGAAGAGCATCTCTGAACGCACAGTACGTCGAACTTTGAGGCAGATGGGCTACAGCAGCAGAAGACCACACCGGGTGCCACTCCTTTCAGCTAAGAACAGGAAACTGAGGCTACAATTTGCACAAGCTCATCGAAATTGGACAATAGAAGATTGGAAAAACGTTGCCTGGTCTGATGAGTCTCGATTTCTGCTGCGACATTCGGATGGTAGGGTCAGAATTTGGCGTCTACAACATGAAAGCATGGATCCATCCTGCCTTGTATCGACGGTTCAGGCTGGTGGTGGTGGTGTCATGGTGTGGGGAATATTTTCTTGGCACTCTTTGGGCCCCTTGGTACCAATTGAGCATCGTTGCAACGCCACAGCCTACCTGAGTATTGTTGCTGACCATATCCATCCCTTTATGACCACAATGTACCCAACTTCTGATGGCTACTTTCAGCAGGATAATGCGCCATGTCAGAAAGCTGGAATCATCTCAGACTGGTTTCTTGAACATGACAATGAGTTCGCTGCACTCAAATGGCCTCCACAGTCACCAGATCTCAATCCAATAGAGCATCTTTGGGATGTGGTGGAACGGAAGATCGCATCATGGATGTGCAGCCGACAAATCTGCGGCAACTGTGTGATGCCATCATGTCAATATGGACCAAACTCCCTGAGGAATGCTTCCAGCACCTTGTTGAATCTATGCCACGAAGAATTGAGTCAGTTCTGAAGGCAAAAGGGGGTCCAACCCGTTACTAGCATGGGGTACCTATAAAGTGGCCGGTGAGTGTATATATATATATATATATATACTGTATATATATATATATATATATATATATATATATATATATATATATATATATTTTTTTTTTTTTTTTTCAAAAGATAAATAGTTTAAACTATTAAGTGTATGATGCTACAAGGTTGGAAAGTAAAACATGCTAAAATAATCAAATCAGCTTCTTCTATCCAGTTGCATAAATTCAATTCATAACTTCACTTCATCCACTCACTTCAAAGATCAGATTCCCTTTGGTGCGCTGTTTGTCTCTGAGGGTTTGGCTCTGCCATCTAACCAGAAATGTCTCTCTTTTAAACCA
This sequence comes from Hybognathus amarus, assembly GCA_030378365.1. Classification (NCBI taxonomy): domain Eukaryota; kingdom Metazoa; phylum Chordata; class Actinopteri; order Cypriniformes; family Leuciscidae; genus Hybognathus; species Hybognathus amarus. Next base: position 287,494 of record JAQIUQ010004277.1, read on the forward strand.
GACGAAGAGCATTTATCTCACATCTGCCATAGACTCCTCTCCCCTTCTATTTTCAGCATTTATACTGGTTTACCATAATTTTATCTTATAACATGGACTTATAACTGTGGAACTGTGTCTTAGCATCCATGCTCTGGCAAGCATCATTATTCGCATTTGAAAAATCATTGGGAAAACTCACATTAAACTCATCAGCCCTGCAGATTTGTGCTTTGTAGAAGTTGAAGCTCTGGGTTAGCTACTTCAGTCTTTGTTATGGGTACACTGGGCCAAGTCTCTTCCTGCCAACCACACCCAGACTAGCACTGTAATGATACTGATGATAGCCAGACACAAACATGAGCTTAGACCAAGGTGCATGTCCCAGCATTCCCATCACCGCTTTGGTGCCGACATTTTCACTTGGGAATTATGCTTTTGTGTCAGTGTTCCTTTCAATTATGAAAGGATAATAGCGCTACTTAATATACAGAAATAAATAAACTATGAAGAAATGTGTAATAAACAAAGCTTGCTTTTCCTGTCACCATCCAGTTTCTTAGGCTGCCTTGTTGAAATGACATCAAGTACTGTTCCAGCTGTCTTTCCCCCAAAAAACGTTTGGCAAGGTCAGTCGCCCACAACTGTTCATGTTTGTTTTGTTTTTGGGTTTTATGACTTGCGCTTGAATAAAGAACGGTCTGAGGAGCGGCGGCCATCTTTCAGTCAATAGCAATAGATATGTAGGCTAAAGGTTCAAGAAAAAAAACATTAGTTAGCCTAACTCAAATTTACTACATTTCATTATATAACACAAGAATTTGGATGATTGTTTTGAAATTGTAGGGGGATCAAAAACAGTATAGATACTCTTAAATGCTAATTTCATACATGTTCATTTAAAAATTCTTTAAACCAAAACAGTTTACTTGAGAGCAAAATTGTGTTGAGTTCATATTCTCTTACTCAAGGGCACATTTTTCAGTTTAACCATATATGAATACATTTTTAATTTAAAAATAACTTTTTTTAAACTAGATTTAAAATTAAGACAAGAAACAAATGGTCAGTGGGGTAATAATAAAAGAAAAACATCTGAAAACAAGCCTTTCCTGTGTTTCTTGTTTTAATTATGTATAAGACAAAATACTAATTAAAACATTTGTTGGTAACACTTTACAATATGTGTGCACTAATATGCATGAATTCATGCTTAACTAATGCACAGATAATCATGAGTTAATGTTTAACTCATGAAGAACTAAACCATTAATTAATGATTACTGCATCAGCAACTAATAAAGAGTCTATCTAATTAATAGATTTAGTAATACATGAATTGCTATTAATTCAATGTGTCATTGTGTATTAATTCCTTAATAACATATTTTATGAACTAATAGTGTAAATGAATGTGTTAATTACCACAATTAGTCAAAGCTATGCACTTCAACTTCCAGTTGTCTGCTTTAATTAATCATTAGCTAATGATTTGCAAAGGTATCATTATGTTATGACTTTACTTGTTGGGGCACATCATTATTAACTACTCATTTAGTAATTGTAGTAATTTGCACCTGAATTTGCAGTAACAATGCAGTAATTAATCATGTATCAATGCATATTAGTGTACCTGTCATATTATCTGGAAGTTGAAATACAAGGCTTTGGCTCATTCTGGTAATTAACATATTAATTAACACGTATTAAAAAAATGAGTTATTACGAAATAAATCCACAATTACATTTTAATTAATAACAATTCATGTATGAACTAATACATTAACCTTACATACTCTTAATTAGTTCCTAATGTGGTAATCATTAATGAATAGCTTAAATAACCATTAATTCAGTATTATCTGTGCATTACTTAAGCATGAATTAATGCTTATTAGTGCACCCGTATTGTAAAGTGTTACCCTTTTTTAATGTAATAAACTGATTAAATTAACCAATAAACAACTTAAAACACATTCTGTGCAAAAATGCTGAGAAATGTGTGCTGTGTGTACTAAGAAGTTCATATCTCATCATTTTCTTCCATAATGAGCTTCTTACAGTTGTTTAGTATAACATCTGACCTCTGACCCCAATCCCTTTCACTATGAAATTACAGCATGGAGCTTTGCTTATCAGGCACTTTGAAGACTAAAAATGCTGTGTTACACATTTGTTACTAGGGAGGAATGTTTTGATTAATTTGTGCTTCTCTCCACCCTGTTTTGAAAACTGTAAACGCTGAAACGGGTCACATCCTGTAGTAATTGCCTTACCAACATGCAATGGTCACTCCAGACTATTAGTAACTTTGACGAGTGAAAGCATCATTTCCTTAGGAAACAAATGGAGGACTAGTACTCGTAGATATAGATGTCGTCTCACAATGCTCAGTACTACAAAAGCAGGGACACCCAGAAGAGTTTCTCAATGAGCGCATTTACGTTCACGTTCTTACTCTGATTATGCTTAATATGCCGACGGATCATGAAAATGGGTTAACAACGTTATCATTTATCTGCATGAAGTCATAAAAGCATTAACCAATAGAACTCAGGTTTGATTTCTACCGGCATGTAAACGCATTAAGCCACGTTCTGTCAGCTTACTGGAGTGTGTATGCGTGATATGTGACAGGAAAGCGCCCTTACTGTTGATTTAAGCGATGTAGGGAGGAGGAAATATCACAAACTCTGACTCTTTTTTGACCCAAGAAATGATAAAAAAATGTGCTATCATCTCGTCCAGAAGTGCCACAGTCAAAATGCTGCATTTGTAACTGCATGAGAGAGTCCATAAGTTTTCCGCTGACATTATGGCACTCTTCAGTTTTTAATACTTTATTTAACATCACAACAGACATAACAAATGGAATACTCAGAGTCGGATACACATGGTTATGTTTTTACTTCACAAATGGGAAATAAACTGATTTATTAATAAAGTCTTGTAAACGTGGTTTACTTGAATTGCCGGGTTATTGGTTTGCATGTAAACCGGGACAACGTGTTATTTCAATAAGCTGATTTGTGAGTTATCAGCGTATTGGTGTCACTTTCAGTGTCACACACTCTTAGAAGAAAAGGTTCTATAGAACCTTAAAAGGTTCTAAAGTGCTACGATATTTGGAACCCCTAAAATGCAATGCATGAATGATCACAAAATTCAAGATATGGGGGTTAAGCATTTTTATTAATCAATATCACATGAAGAGTGCCATTTCAGTTTTTATCCTTTAAAAGTCAGCACGATTTAAATGGGATATTAAGTTACTACAAAAGCTTAATAAACAATAAGTTAATTATAACTGCAAAATGTTGCAGAATAATGTAATATATGAATGAATAATAGCCTATAAAGAACCTTTGTGCCAAAAGGTTCTTTCTTGTCATTATCATAATTTTTTTGTATAAAAGGTCCTTTGCAGTTAAGTAAAGAACCCCATGCTACATATATAGAACCCATTTTTCTAAGAGTGCACTGCATTTGTGTCCAAAGAAACACACATCAATGATAAAAAACACTGTATTTACTGTCACTTTTGATCAATTTTAAAGTGTCCATGCTGAATAAAAGTATTTTTTCAAAAGCAAAAAGAAAGAAAAAATCGTACAGACCCCAAACTTTTGAACGGTTATAAACGTTATATCTTCCATTTAAAATAGATTCCGCCATGCATGCATGTGCAGGAATTACATAACATCGACTGACTGACCTTGTGCCAATATTGCTGTACAGCTTTGGTCTGAGTTTGCACTGTCTGACTGCCCCTGAAAAGCACAGAGATAACATCTCAACACCTAATGTAGCTTCACTAATGATTGGCTGGTTCAATATTTTCCACCTCAGTGAAGACTTGTGTTTAGCTAAACTTGTATTAGTTTAATCTGACTGTGATGTTTCTTGAGTTGTTTAGACAAATCCATTCACAAACCCCTAGCATCTTGGAGGCAAATTTTGACTAGGCAAACACCACTCGCATTTTTTTTCCATATACTTCTCTCTCCATTTTTTACATCTAAGAATAACTGTATCTCAAAACCAACATTCATAAATCTTGACTGTGTAAGATTAAAGAATCAAGCCTTTCCTTTGTCTTCCCCTGCCAATCATTTCATCGTCTTGTGAAGGTAATGCAGTTTGTCAGTAGCTTGACCTTTTTTGTCATTTTCCTGAAGGACATCCTGGGAACAGACAATAGCCGAGAACAAAGCAAAGCAGCGGTTCCCAAGCTTTCTGCACCATTGTTCCTCTCACAATAGTTCCATACAGTCCACAGGGCCATGACACCTGCAGTTCACTTTAAATCCCTTCAGAAAAAATCTGTGCCCACTCTAAAAAACCACTGCAGTCAACCCTGGCACAGAAAAAAAGAGCACAAGATGAACTCGAAAATTCTGTCATCAATTACTCACCCTCATGTCGATCCAAACCCTGTAAGACTTTAGTTCATCTTCAGAACACAAATGAAGATATTTTAATGAATTCAGTCCCTAACTAAAAGTCTACACATCTACCACTTTGACACCTCAAAAATTTCACAAAGAGATCATAAAACTTGAATGAATTGAGTGTCAGTCCATATTTTCTGAAGAGACTCAATTGCTTTATTTGATGAACTGATTGAATTTGGGCTTTTATTCACTTTTCAACATCTATCAGCAAACATAAACAGATCAAACTCAACTTGCTTGAACCACGAGAATGAACCTCACTGGTTCTTACAGAACCTCAAATGTGCTGTATGACACACGAGAATGAACCTCATTTGTTCGTGTGGAAGCTCAAATGTGCTGCAAAACACAAGAATGAACCTTATTGGTTCTTATGGAACCTCAAATGTGCTTCGAAACACAAGAATGAACCTCATTGATTCTTATGGAACTTTAAATGTGCTGCGAAACACAAGAATGAACCTCATTGGTTCTTATGGAACCTCAAATGTGCTGCAAACACAAGAATGAACCTCATTGGTTCTTATGGAACCTCAAACGTGCTTCGAAACACTAGAATGAACCTCTTTGGTTCTTATGGAACCTCAAATGTGCCATGTGACGTGAGAATGAACCTCATTGGTTCATGCTGGAAGCTTAAATGGGCTTTGAAACACACGAATGAACCTCATTGGTTCTTATGGAACCTCAAATGTGCTGTCGAAAACAAGAATGAACCTCATTGGTTCTTACGGAACCTCAAACGTGCTGCGTGACACAGAGAATGAACCTCATTGGTCCATACGGAAACTCAAATATGCTTCGAAACACAAGAATGAACCTCATTGGTTCTCACGGAACCTCAAACGTGCCATGTGACACTAGAATGAACCTCATCTGGTTCATGCGGAAGCTTAAATGGGCTTTGAAACACAAGAATGAACCTCATTGGTTCTTATGGAACCTCAAATGTGCCATGTGACGTGAGAATGAACCTCATTGGTTCATACGGAAGCTTAAATGGGCTTTGAAACACACAAATGAACCTCATTCGGTTCTTACGGAACCTCAAACGTGCGTAGCAAAACACAAGAATGAACCTGATTGGTTCTTAGGGAACCTCAAATGTGCTTCGAAACAAGAATGAACCTCATTGGTTCTTACGGAACCTCAAACATGCCGTGTGACACTGCGAGAATGAACCTCATTGGTTCATGCGGAAACTCAAATGTGCTTCGAAACACAAGAATGAACCTCATTGGTTCTTACGGAACCTTAAACGTGCAGCAAAACACAAGAATGAACCTGATTGGTTCTTAGGGAACCTCAAACAGTGCCATGTGGACATGTGTAGAATGAACCTCATTGGTTCATACGGAAGCTTAAATGGGCTTTGATACACAAGAATGAACCTCATTGGTTCTTATGGAACCTCAAATGTGCTTCGAAACAAGAATGAACCTCATTGGTTCTTACGGAACCTCAAACGTGCTGAATGACACGCGAGAATGAACCTCATTGGTCTTCACACGTCAAGTGAACATTCTTGTCACAACAGACGTGTGAGTTAATAAATGTTTATCCTGCATGTAAATAAAATCATAAATTCAATCTGTGCATCATATAAAGTGATCAAGTTTCTTCAGGAAATTTGGACTAAACCTCTCAATTCATATGGTTTCGTTTAATGAACTCTTTATGAAAAGTGTCAGTTGAGTAGCTGTCAATGGAGGGATAGTCTCAGATTTCATCAAAAATATCATGATTTGTGTTCTGAAGATGAACGAAAGTCTTACAGGGTTTGGAACAATATGAGGGTGTGTAATTAATGACAGAGCTGACATTTTTGGGTGAACTAACCCTTTATTGTCGAAATACATTTTGGGCCACTGCATAATAAATCTCAAGGCCAAGGTTAAACCTTATTTATGTGCATCTCTTTTAGGTCTTGCAAGTTTTTTAGCCTGATCTAACAGAAACGTCTTCAATCTGTTTATAATAAAATGCTACAAACCGCCCATAAACGTGTCCAGAGCCAAGACTATTTGTCAGCACATGTTTATGAGTACACAATCGAGACAACTCCGGAGGAAGCTAAACATAAGCAGGCCCAACCGCACCCGTGCTCTTTGAGCTCCGATCCGGACGTCACTGGCACATTTGCCATGTGACTCGGCAAAAGGGATTTTCGAAAACACAGCGTTCAATCTTCGTTTCACCTTTGATCTTCAAGTATATCTATTTAGCTATCCTTGAAAGATGAAATGAATCATTGGCAATACGCCAAGGGCCATTATCGCCGAAGCCAAGGTACTTATGAACACAGATTCATGCTTTCTATGTTCTAAGCTTTTGACCGCGTGGGAATGGTGAATCAGTCGATTAACTCTCAAGCGGCTATCGAAACATCCTCAATGGCTTCCTGAGAGCTGTTGACCCATCTGCAAATTCCAGTAAATGAGCATTGTTTCAATTGCCCTCACTGTTAAGAATCATATTCACACTCAAATCAATCTATCGTGAATATGGAACTGTCACCAGGAAGGATGCTGAAAGTTTGTTTTCTTCCTCTGTTACTTCACGTCTTTAGCACTGTGAAAAAGAATAACCGAGAGAGCCCACACAAGGACAACCTCATTGGACTTCCCATTATTGTTTTTCCAGCCAAGATATACTGGGGGTTTTTTTTCCAGGTACCTCCCTCCATCTCTCTTGGGCCCCCCAGGTACAGACCTTGGGAGGCAAGTTTCATTGTGAGAACAAAAGGTTGAAGAGTTGTGTTCCCATGAAAAGTGCAATCACTCTTTCCCCCTTTTCTTGACTCAGCTGTGTGTTACTCGGTTTATTCTCGATTCTGGAGCGGTAGCTGAATGAGCAGGACACTTTTAATCTTCCAGCTCCAGAGGGAGCACAATACTGGGAATCACCATGCACACAATCCATATTATTCTACCCAGATTATTCTATTTGACATTTTCTCTTGTTCAATGAAAATTGTTTGGGTGTTTCTTTAACTACGGACACCTTTGTCCCTGTGGACTTTCAAAAAAACAACTTAAACAAAATATTCTGTGATTTTCCTTAAACTAGCAAATGTAAGTTCTAGCACATCTCTAATAATTATACCTTCGATATGAGGTGGAGATTACATTTTAAAGTTTTATAATAAAATGGCAGACTCTTTTGTCTTGCTAGTTAGCATTTTATGCATCTAAAATACACAGATTTAATTAATGCTCTCTCACTATTTTTACTGAATCATATTCTGAATGATTGGAAATAATGCGCAATAAAAATATAAGTTATATTTAACTTTTTTTCTTTTTAACTAGCCACTTTTTTTCTCATGACTCATTTTCACTGTGGGGAAAAAAACTAAACTAATAATAGAAATTATAATACAAAAATAAATATGGTTTATGATGATTATTTACCCCTTGTTTAGATTATCATAGTTTAAATAAAAATCTAATTCTATGACGGTTTTTCATATTTCACAGTGAAATCAATTACATCTAACACAAAAGTTTGAAAATATACAAAATATACAAAATATACTATATATATATATATATATATATATATATATATATATATATATATATATATATATATATATATATATATATATATATATATATGTGTGTAATGAACCTAAAACAACCCAAATTTAAGATGGAAAGTCTGTATCTGGACAAGAAAAATATTTTTAAAAAGAATGAAAATGAAATAAATAAATAATATTAAATACAAAGACTAAATCAAAAAGACATTTAAAAGTAAAAGTAAAATAAATGATGAAGGCATAGTTAATCATAATACCAATCATATAACTAACTGAAAAAGTTTTAATAAAAATCCACCCCTGGGACATAAAAGAACCCCTAGTTCACAGAGTTCAACCCGGTTACAGAGAACAATAGGAGGTACAACCGTCCAATCAAACATTGAATTGCATTATCAAACATTACTATGATCCCGAGTCCTTCACCCCTGGGAGCAAAGAGGCGTTAAAGTGTCTTGTGTTAAAAGCGTGACTTTGCGGCTCATTGTTAGAACTAGGTGTGCTTTGGGAGTTTCAATGTGCCCCGCTGCTGGGTGAGCACATCACCTGTCCAGAAGCTACTGACCCGTTACATTGGCCAACTCCTCGGTTTCTACGGCAACACCTTTGGAATGCCATCGCATTTTTCCTCTAATCCTCTCTCCTAAGAAGAGGTTCAGTGCTGTGATTCCTACAAATCCATGCTATGAAAACAATGTACTCAGCATTCAGGGATGTTTGAGCAGGCCCTCAGACAATAGATTTGTTTTGATTTGAGAAACATTCTTGAACGATCATTGTAATCACAATGTGCGTAAATTGCCGTAATTTCTCATTAGATAATGGGAAAATCGTGTAATCATGTTCTGTTTTTACAAAATATAAATCATCCATGGACGACATATCCGCAAATACGTTCCTTCACAAGTTTCATGACTGTTTTTTTCCAAGTTTTAAATAAAGCCCACTCACCTAACTGTGAAGATTAGCAATGGCTCGGTAAACATTTTCATGGGAAGTTGAATTAACTGGCATATGTACAAATCACTCACTTAGATGATTGGAGAAAGTGCAAAGAGATCCCAGATTAGACAAACTGCAACAGCATTTCAACCGAGGTTTGAGGAAAGAGCAGCTACCACACAAAAAGCAGCATTTTTGTTTCTGCACCAGTGACCAGTCTGTAATTTAGACTCGCTTAAAATAAAATATGAAACTTGCATTTGGACAAATTGCTATTGAGGAAAGCTTGTGTGTTGGACCACTAAAAACAAAATATGGCACCATGCTCACCAAAGGCACAAGGCTGTTTTACTGTGGGAGTCAAGTGTCTGTATTTGACATTTATTACCAGAAATCCTTTTATTCCTTGAATTTACTACATCACATATAATAGTTGGCAAATCCGTTTTATTTCTTTTTTTACATGACAAACCCTGCTACATCCTGTTGACATGACAAATCAGCAGATGATGAGAGCCAAACCATGGTAGACCAAATAAGAAATGATTAGAAACTTAATCAAGAAACCAAAACACTGTAATTATGTTAACCTTCCAGAATAGGCAATGCATTGTCATCCCAATGCGTCATATACTGACGCTTTTGCCAATGCATATGCATCCAATGCACATGGCACCCTTTAGCGTCAAAATAACACGCTTTGGTTATGGGTAGGTTTAGGGTTAGGGTTAGACCACTGCGTTAGATCTGCATCTCATATTGACGCTAAAGGGTGCCATGAGCATTGGATGTATTCGCATTGGCAAACGAAGTCAGTATATGACGCCTTGGGATGAGAAGCGGGCTGCAATAATGGTGCGTTCACGTGCTATGGAAAATAGGATATTTTCCACTTGTGAACTGGTATTTACCAGTGTGTTGCGTTCAAGTGCTTTTGTTGACGTAATGTGGTAAAAAGATGGAGATCCAGACCTTTTAGATTGCCTTAAGTCATCTGCAACAGCAAGAAAATGATTTATCAAAACTCAAAAGGTAAATAATATGCTGTATATTTTCTAGATCATGAATAGTATATATTTTTACCATTCACGACTCTCGCGTGATCTCTGCCATTTTGAAAAGGTCAAAGCCAGGTTATCTCATCTCGGCAACTCGTCCATCAACATATTCTACGAGTTGCCCATTGGAAAATACCACATGAGGGGTGTTCATGTGCATTTTCAAACGTCGGCTTTTGGTATTTACCATAATTACCATAGCACATGAACGCACCATAAGAGTTAATGTTGACTTTTGTCGGCGTAGCATTTTATCACTGGTTCCCCCGACCCCTCACTTTTTATTTGGCCAACAATTTCATGACAATTTGCTTGACAATGTCTAGAATTACGGCATTAAAGATGAAGAGTGACATCATCATTGGGGCAGGACTATTTGGTCCTGCAATTTGGTAGTCTGACCAATTGCAAATTTGCATTGGCTTTTACACACAAAAAAAAATATATTTCAAATAAATGCTAATCTGTGGAACTTTCTGTTTATCAAATAATCCATTGGTGAGCATAAGAGACTTAATTTAGCAACATCCCAAAAGATTTCGGGAAAATACAGATTAGTGGAAAAAGAAAAGAGAAAACTACAAATTCTGGCTCGCTGTTGACTAAATGGAAACATTAACAGTTCATAATAATACACTGATTTATGGAGTCCATATCTATGACAGTGGGTGTGTAAATGAATAAAATATTATATATAGCTATGTGTATTGCTAGCCAACAACAGAACTGTAAATAACACCCCCAAAGAAAAGTTGTCGACTCAATATCAGTCTCGCATCTGCTAAGCCATAAGTCATCAAATTAACAAGCCTAAAATCAATCAAAGTCATGAGCTTTGAGTCCACATCTCTGAATAAAGTCCTGAGTTAGTGAAGACCACATGACTGACTGACCTCCTTCTGAACATATAGTCAAATCCTGTGTTTTCCAATGGGATTCAGTCTACTGGTAAAACCCTATACAAATAATTGTTTCCCCTTTGTCAACTGTTATTTCTCTGTGGAGCCATGATAACATTGTAATGTTGATGAGCCTTAACATCACAAAAGCTTTTGATTACACTTTCCTTTACCAGATAAGCCTACCTTCAACAACAGCATGATTACCCCATGTTTTAAATTTGATCTTTAAACCTTTTACTGTAAATCCAGCCACTGAAAAGACAGGAGTCAGGTAAACCAGATGTGTTAAATAACTGGAAATTCCCTGTGCTATGAAGCTCAATAGCCCTGGATCTACAAACTTAAACTGATGTCTTTATGCACTTTATAGAAATCCAAGAAAGTTCCATTAAAAAAGAAGCAATGCATAAACTGAAATCTGACAATATGCTGAAATGTTGAAAACAAAGACAAGAGACTGGTCAAGCAGTCAGATCTGGTAACATACAGTAAATATCAAAATCTTTTTTTTAAAGATGTGGATTTTAAAGGTGCACTAACAATTTTGCAGTAAAATATCCCAAAACCTCTAGGCCAGTTTTATATTTTGTTTAGTTGATTACTTACAATATCCCAAAACGTTTTCAACTCGTGCAATTCGGAAGAAAATTGGGGTTTTAACCAAGAAACTGGGACGTGTGAGCAGGTGTGAGGGAGTCCCCAGTCAAGAGCATAAGAGACTTAATTTAGCAACATCCCAAAAGATTTTGGGAAAATACAGATTAGTGGAAAAAGAAAAGATAACAAGAAATTCTGGCTCGCTGTTGACTGAAATGGAAATTTAGTGTTATATATTTTGTTTAGTTGATTACTTACAATATCCCAAATGTTTTCAACTCCGTGTAAATCGGAAGAAAATTGCGATTTTAACCAAGAAACCGGGACCTGTGAGCAGGGACAATGGCGTCATTTCCGTGTTACCCTTCGGTTTTCACAGATACTGCAATGGTAACCATGGCGACAGACGTGGACAACTGGGTTACGCCTAGCAATACGGTCACGCTGTTGTTGTTTTGTTCAAACATTCGAGAATCTCGCGAGCTCCACGTCCATGACTAATGCCTGGTTCAGATTACACGATTTTTTTGTCTGTTACGATAGTCACTGTGTCAGATTACGCGATTTTGACTCCTAAAATCTTGTCGCTGGACAAGACACATGTCAGACTACACGTTGCTTCCTGACAAGTCATTGCATGCCGTCTTTAACGCGTGACGTCATCGAGAAGGCGAAACTAGTAGCGAGTGACTTTCGGAAACAAACGTAAACAAACAATGAATGAAGCCATGAGTGTTGTATTGGCTGTCCTGTTTTCAGAAAACAGTTAAAAAAGAAAGAAAACCCGACAATGGACACTTTCCTGGATTGCTCGGCATTGCCTTTTCAGCGTGAGAAATACACGGTGTGGCGTGTGAACTGGTTGAATTGCGTGTGTTCACGGCCATTGCGTGAGACTTGAGAACCCTGCTCGAAGAGGATAGTATGGGCTGTCAATCCTCCAAAGAGAACTTGAGGTAAAATATTGTTTTCTTATATATTTTTACTTTTAGTTTTAACGTTAGCACCATTGTCTCTCTTTCGTTGCGCCATTTTTGAAAGTTGTGTACGGAAAAGCTTGTGCTCCTATTGGTCAACCTCATACATGTGACGGAACCGTCGTGGACAAGCGTTAAAAAAAATTAACTTTTTATTGTGAAGCATCGGAGACGCGACATAGGTTGTCGCACACTATGACACACTGTACGAGATGATACGATCGAATCTTGCGTCCCGACGCCCGTTGTCAGTTATGAATCGCCCCAACACCTACGTCAAACGGATCATGCCAAAATCGGCTAAAATCGTGTAATCTGAACTCAGGCATAACTTGACCTTTAAGTTATATATTCATGTCATAAAAAGACGATTATGTCACTTAACTGCTTTTACCTGTACTATGAATGATGGGCAGAATAATTAAAATAATATATGCCATTCTTTGACTCCCTAAGATAACCACCACACATTTGACACACTAGCACACACATACATACAGTATATATTGCAAGAATTAATTGGGAAAGTCTTTCCACTCAATTAAATTCAGAAGTAAAAAAAAAATTCTGAGCAGCCATTTTTTTTTTACTTTCAAAGCTGGAATCTGCTGATGGTCCCTGGTGCAGAAATAACATGCGCATTTTTCCCTTCTAGTGAGTAAGCGGGAATGCAATTAACACGTATTGAGAGAGTGGAGTAGGGCTGTCAGGTTGCTGGAGAGCGACCAGGGGCCAACCCCAGTGAAACCCTTCCTAAAGCATTGCCTATCTGGCTTAGGAGGCTTTAATGATCTCAGCGCTGGAGAAATGTGAGATACTGACCCTGGGCCTGCAGTTAGACCTTATTTACATTCACATGACATTCATGTACTATGTGGGTCAACATAGGCTTTAGCTCAATCATAGGCTTTAAGAGCCTGGCGCCATTGGACAGAAGGGGACACTTGAAGATTTTAAGCAGCTGTTGATTGACTGGAAATGATCACAATTGTATACTAATTAAATGTGAAATCCACACACTTTGCTTAATTAAGCCATTTTCCTGTATGTATAGCTAAATTACATACATTAGATTTTTCCCATAGTCATATCATTATCAATTATTAGGCCACATTGAAAATCTTAGAAAATTATAATTTTTTATTTTCTATTATTTTTTGACAGACAGACATAAAATGTATTAAATAAGAAAACAACATGGTCTCAGACTTTTGGACCCCACTATACTTGTGCAGTGCTTGACATTCATGTTGTTTACGTTGGTTTCTTTTATCCTAACCTACTAAAGGCAGATTTTCCTGCCACGTGGCAACTGCTCAGGAGTCAGTGTAGGAACTCTGGGAGAGTGAAAGGCATGTTATCATGCTGAGCTGACCCCAGTTTGTTCAGGGTGAATTACTGAACTGAGCTTAGGTCTTTATCCTACTTTTACAGGTTTACAAAATGAAAACAGTGCCTGATATTTTAGACTTTCTGTTCCATTTTTTGAGTTTTTAAATACAGAGGTCTTGGCCAAACACCTGTGAGCTGGCTCTGTGTTAACACCTTACACTAAATCCACTAAGACATCTGCAAAGCTCAAGTGAGATCTCACATTTATCCACTTTATGAGTGCCAGCATTAAGGGCTAAGGTGGTTCTAAAATGTTGTAAGAAAGATTTTCTTGGTTTAAAAGTTCATCCAAAATGAAAATTCTATTATCATTTACTCACCCTCGTGACGTCCCAAACCTATTTATGGATGCAATGAGACCATTCGAAGATATGTTCTCCTCTCTGCAATAATTAACAAGGGTTGAAGCTTTTAAAGGAGAAGTTCACTTAATAAACTTTTGCTGACAATTTACTCACCCCATGTCATCCAAGATATCCATGTCATTCTTTCTTCAGTCGAAAAGAAATTAAGGTTTTTGATGAAAACATTCCAGGATTTTTCTCCATAATGCACTTTACCTAGCCTATCTCACGACCAATTCGATACGAATTCGCAAATGATTAAAAAGTGGCTAATTCGTACTAATTCGTGACGAACCTCAGCTCATTACGAATTCGTACGAATTTGTCTAAACCCACGTGATGGGTAGGTTTAGGGCGGGGTAAGGGGTAGGTCATTCGTACGAATTCATACGAATTGGCCAATTCGTAAAATATGTACAATTTAGCAAATTCGTACTAATTCATACGAGTGAGGTCGTATGAATTGTTACGAATTAGCCACCTCGTAAAATTCGTACGAATTCCCGTGAGATTAGACTGACTTTACTGGGCACCAAACAGTTCAAGGTCCAAAAGACAGTTTCAGTGCAAACTGCAAAACTGTTCAAAGGGCTTTAAATGATTCCAGATGATGAATAAGGGTTCATTCAATGAACGAAAATGAATGAATTGACTCGAGAAAGATTTGTTCATTTTGATGAACAAGTTCAGAACAGGAGAATCACGAACGCGCATCACAGAACAGAGCAAGCTGACCATATATATATATATATATATATATATATATATATATATATATATATGTGTGTGTGTGTGTGTGAGAACAGTCCATAATGAATCGAGCAATTCATTTGAAAACAATCGACTCAACCGAATAATTCATTCATCCTTTACATATTTCTCATGAACTCTCATTATTTTGATCACAATTATTTGTTAATTTCTCACACCGAGAGAAATAATTGACTTCAAAAGGCTTTGAAAACAGCACAAAAGTGTTTATTTTTTATTTTTTTATGGTACTTTTTCATATTTTTGTTTTATCTTGACAGCCCAAGGACTCAATAACTTTCATTATATTATCCGAGTAAATTGAAAGAATGGCATATTGTCCAAAAAAATAAAAAAATAAAATTATTCACAAATGAAGGAAAACCATACAAGTTTTAAACAACATGAGGGCGATCACCCAATTTTTATTTTGAGGTGAACTCCCTTTAAGTCTTCCATTATAATTCCTGCATTTCTTGGCCACCATGGTGGTAAAGTGGGCGTTTGTTTAAAAGAAATGAATAAGAGAAGCGTGTTTGCTTTGGGTGCAAGTTCTGTTAGTGCTTAGCATATTAAATCAATGTTCTTGTTTGCATTCGAAACAGCCGTATAAAAACAAATTGTTGAATATTGCCCAAAGATAAACATGAATAATTATAAAACGTCGCCAAGCTGTAGATAGTTTGAAGGGAATTCATCTTCGGTTATGAGGCACGTGAAGTGAAGTGTTTGCTTCGATTTCTAAACACAGCTGTTAATCACTGCTAGAACCTTGAGTCTTCTTTCCAAAGCTGAACAGTCAGTATTTTCAAATCACTTATCAGGCTCTTTAAATGTCCTTGCAAAGTACTTTGTGATGTACAACTTTGAATAAATAAGCATATCACTCTTTCTGCACTTATAAACTAGAAAAATCTAAAAAAAGTACAATTTTAACTAAAGAATGAGATTAAAGCTACTCATTAATTTTTTCTCATTCAAATATATACTTGAAATTATACATACTTACATGAGATGAAGACCCTAGCCTTCATGTAGCAGGTCGCCAGCTCATGGGCGCCGCCATGTTGAGATCACATGACCTGCTTGTTTTAATAACAGCAATATGTTTGCTTTATACAGCACTTTCAGCACTCAAGGCGATTTACGAAGCATAAACATCTAAGTACATCTAAACAGAACAAGCAAACCAAACAATATAACATACAATATACAAACCACAGACACAACATAACAACGGAGCCTGAGTCAACAGCATTTTGTAGATTGATGTATTGGCATGTGTGCAACCAGACAGTCCAGTGGAAAAATAAAATGTCCAAACAAACAGTTTCCCTATGCTGGAAAAAGTTGCCATGCAGCTCATATACCACCGAGTACAAATGCAAGGGGATGCCAAGCACAGAGTACAAACACACGACAGCCACAGCAGCAGCTACAGTAATAAACAACTCCATGCATCCACACCAGTAGGTGTCACTATAAAGTCTAAATCAACTGGATGCAACTTTAAATAAATATCATGAAACAGGCTTTTTTTGTTAAGAAATTCATTGTTTAAGACTCATCATCAGAATGATTTGTTACTCCCCATGCCTCCAACATCTTCCGAACAGGGCCGAGCTCCAAGCATAATGTTTCCCGACAGAGAGCGAGAGCGGGTCAGAGTCGAGCCCGGGCGAAAGCTTCATATTCGACATCATGCTCAACCGTTCTGACCCTCTCTCCCATTCCCAGAAGTAAACAAACACACGTGCTCACTGTGAACCAGTCTCAAGCACCGTGCCAAAGACACACACAGTCAGCTGCAAGATATTTAGTATCAGTGAGGTTTAAACATAATTTGTCAGAATGCAAAATCGCAAAAAAAAGCCTTAATGTCTGCTCACGTCACGGAGAGACTTACTCTTCAGAAAGCTGCTAAAGCCCCTCAAATCTTGACTGAATCTGATTAGGACAAAACACTTTCCCATAATTCCTCTCCTGGAAATACATAAATGCAGTGGTAAATGTTTCTAGCAATTATCTGATTCATAGCAACATGACATTTTGTGAATGTGAACAGCTAAGCATATTTTCACTTTTTTACATATTACACTGTAAAAGCCTTAACTTTACAAAATGATGTTACTTGGTGCTATAGAAAAAAAAGTATATTTTAAAAAAAAATTCAAAAACATGCTCAAACAAATGGTTGATTTGGCACATAACAGTTAATTGTCAGCCCCTTTTTGAGAATGGACATTACAATGCACTATTAAAACTTGGTTGTAATTCAAGAATGCTTTGGAATAAAGACCTAAGTTTAGTTTTGTTTTAAAGAAAACAATCAGCAGATTATTGCTGAAGTAAAAGTACTTAAAATTTACATTAAATCAAATATACTGTACTAAATATTTGTTTGTTTTTATATAAAATATATAGTTTACAAAATATTTTTTCCTATAAAATTACTATAAAATCAAAGCCATATATCTAACCAAGTTGTGTTCCAAATTTGAAGTTGATATCACAAAAATTTAAGTTCTCATGAGATTTTGTTTAGGCGTAATACCAAAAATGACATAAATTCCATTGAATTTAATTGTATGCATTCTGCTGTAACAAATTAATACATTTCTGTCCAAATATCACTTCTGTCACAAAATATGGAACATTGAGACTCAGACCTTTCTGACAATGTGTTTTGTCAAGATTAGAAAAGGTTTTGATCATAAATTATGATCGAAAAAGTATGGTAAAGTGTGTATGAATTCTGGTACCATTTATTACCATTAAGTGACATCTCAACCATTTGGTAGAGGCCGATATTAAACCAAAAATATGGGATGTGTTGAAAAAAAAATACATTGAGTGTGGTTACTAGGACATAGATAAGAAATCAAAAAAAAAAAAATTCCATCACTTTTTTCTTGGTGCGGACTTCAAAGGGTTAAAGTTACACAAGATTTCTAATTTATCTTCATCAAATAATCATAATTTTTTATCAGAGTGTTCAACATTGATAATAATATGACATTTTCTCTATAGCAGCAAATCAACATATTAGAGATTTCTGAAGGATCATGCACTCTTAGAAAAAGGTTCTATAGTTCTATAGGTTCTAAAGGTTCTATATATGTAGCATAGGGTCTTTACTCAACTGCAAAGGACCTTTTATGCAAAAAAATGATGATAATGACAAGAAAGAACCCTTTTGGCACAAAGGTTCTTTATAGGCTATTATTCCTTCATATATTACATTATTCTGCAACATTTTGCAGTTGTAATTAAATTATTGTTTATTAAACTGTTGTAGTAACTTAATATCCCATTTTAATCATGCTGATTTTTGAAGGATAAAAACTGAAATGGCACTCTTCGTGTGATATTGATTTATTCACATTTTTTAACCCCCAAATCTTGAATTTTGTGATCATTCATGCATTGCATTTTAGGGGTTCCAAATACGATAGTGCTTTAGAACCTTTTAAGGTTCTAAATAGAACCTTTTTTTCTAAGAGTGTTTGACACTGAAGACTGGAGTAATGATGCAGAAAATTTAGCTTTACCAGCACAGGAATGAATGAATAAAATATATTAAAATAGAAGACATAAGTTAATTTAAAATGTAATAATAGTTCACACTATTCCTGTTTTTACTACATTATTGACCAAATAATATTTTTCAATAACGAAAATCCCATAATCAAATGAATTACATGATACAGATTAATTAACCTGCATTTTATTTAAAACTCTAAATGAACACGTTAAAGTGAGAGCAATCATAACAAGACCTACGCCCTCACACATCATGTATTTGGTGAGATCTAATTGCTTTGTTTCTCATGACAGTGTGATTGGCATTGTCCACGGAACCGTTATTAGATTTCATGTACTTCATAAAAACTCCTCACCGCTAATTTCACAGCCTGTCTTTAGTCCTCATGTAACGGAAGCAAGCTGAAGAGCTGTGCGAGTAAACCTCACTCCCCTGGCCTCGAGAGGTACACTAGATTGACTGAAGATTGAAGACTGTAGCCATGTTTCCATCCACTTGTCAATCGAATTATCTGAAGTTCGGTAAAAAAAACCCACATGCAAATAAAGCTGGTGAAAGTGTGTTTCCATCAAACGGCTTTAAAGCGAATAAAAACCTGTACGATAATGACGTCACATGCTGTTTTGCGATCAAATTGGTATATCGAATTGATTTGAGACATTTTTAGGTGTTTCCATTTAATTTCGCACTGAATCGAACAACATTCAAGCAAACTTTTGTGAACAGTTTTGTTAGACAGGGGGTTGTATCGCTATAACAACCGCCTCGCTGATATATTATCCTGCTTATTACATATAAATCAACCAAATAAATAAATAAATCAATAATTTGACACAAAATATTGACTTAAAAATTTTCGTTTCTTGATTTAAAAATGACTATTGCTTCTGCTAAAGAAAATAGTCTATTCCGTCTCTGAACTGCGTCCATGGCAACGGTGTGTTAGTAGCAGCGCCACATTTTTTTTAATTTTTTTTTTTTTTTTTGCTTTGTCCACTTACATCTGTCTTTGTTGACATCCGCCATGTGTGCGCAAACAGACTGGCTGGAAATGAACTCTGTCTTCTGACGATGTTGCAACCATAAAAGGTCATAAAACTTAATCGCAATTCATTATTCATTCGGCAAATAACTTTTCTATCAGAAAATCCGATGAGACCGAAACGTATTTCATTTGAGTCGATTTTCATGATATTTCATCGAATTTTACTGTTTCCATAAGGCATTTTTCATTCGATATCACTTAATTCTGATAAAAACGTGTCGATGGAAACATGGCTTGTGGTTTTTAGCCTCCTTTTTAGCATGGCTACGCAGGTTCGAAATCCAGTTCGGGGCGGGGCGGAGTGGGACTGGTTACACTCACCATCGATTCAAAGTGCTTTACTGAGAACAGAATAGTGTATTTTCAAACCAAGTGACCAAATGAGGCCAGAATCAAGGGAGACGGTGCAGTTTCATTTGAGAAGCATTCTAACCACAGGTAAAGGATTCCCCAGAACTCCTCCTCCAATGCAACAGACC
>JAQIUQ010004277.1:312500-342500 GCA_030378365.1 Hybognathus amarus
CTCTCTTTCAGTCTTTGTTTTACAGCACAAATGTTTGGCTTTTTATGTTCTGTTTTTTAATACTCTTGATCACAAATCCATCTGGCAATTAGTTCAAAACATACTTTAAATAGGCCTGTGGAATTTACAATGCAGAGTCAAGACATGCACTACATGCACAGTAGTCCATAAACTGCATATATTAAAATATTCCCAATCCCATTATTTTCTACACTCTTATTTCGAAGTGATATTTTTTTACCTTTTCTTGAAACTAAAGATCCTGTGACAACGGTGCCTAGTTCCTTTAGCTGATTGATGATATACTTTCTCATAACTTAACTGACTCGCAGAAACACCACCCTTGTTTCTTGTCAGTGCAATCACCCAGAATTACCCACAATGCATCACTGCTCACATTCTATAACTCTCAATTAAAGTAGCTCTCTATTTTAGCAATGCATAGTTGTGATTCATTTCATTGCATAGATAGATAGATAGATAGATAGATAGATAGATAGATAGACAGACAGACAGACAGACAGACAGACAGACAGACAGACAGACAGACAGAACGAACGATAGATGGATAGATATTGCAGAATTGCAGCTTTTCCTTCTGTTCTCCATCTGTTATGAATAATGCAGAAGTTTTCGTGCGGTCATGAAGGAATCCTTTTCAACAGTGACAATCCAAGAGCTGACCGATATTCCGCAGTGTTTCAGCTTTTGCCCACATCTTTTCCACTGACATCATATGTTGTTTGCCGGCTTGATAACTCGTAATTGTTTGTTGGTTGGAAATTTAAATCCCGGCCTGACCAAGAATATGATCAAATAATATTGCAAGGCAGCAGAATTCCTTCATTTAAAGGGATACTCCAGCTTTTTTTTCATATTAAACTATGTTATTCCGTTAACTAAGACGAATTGATACGTACCTCTGTTGTCTCAGTGCGTGCGCTCAATCGCTTGGCGCGCGAGACACTTTGATAGCACTTAACTAGCCCATTTCATTCAATATGGGCCAAGCAGAGAGGCGACCAAACACCTCCATGTTTTCCCAGTTTAAAGTCCCTGTAAAGGCAATTCTACAAAAAAGTTCTAAACACATTATAAATGTTACATATGTATTGCTAAAACATATTACAAAGACTGTGAACTGTGAAGTACTGAAATGTGCAGTTAGACCGTTAAACAGTTTTTCACCATTGCAATTTTACGGATTGTTTGGGCTGGCGCTAAAACAGGGCTCGATGACGCACTGGAGCCCATGAGCTCCTGGACACACCCCTATTTGATGACACACAGAGTCTAATCTCTCCCATAACACACAATAACACTCCTCCGAGCACATTCGCATTCACCGCTCAATCGCAAGTGACTGTCAGTACAATTAGTTACTACAGCTGAGCCTACAGTTTTCTAGCTAGCTATGCCTTCAACACAGAAATGCATAGGCTACTACCTGGATGCGATCATGTACAAAACAGATCGGTATCTTTATTTAAATTCCCTAAAAACGATCACATCAAGAAGAGGTTTTAGAGAACCAACCTTGATGAAGAGCTGAGGATCACCGTCAACAACCGCCTCTGTAGTGATCATTTTACACGGGATCGTTTTATAAACTTTCCTCAGAGACATCTGGGATTCACTGATAATCAGCTGTTGCTGGTGAACGGAGCCCAAACGATCTCAGAGCGATCTCTCTCCCGCCTCAGCGTTCATTCTCCCGCCTAGAAAGCAGTATCAGCTAATATCACCGTCGACAGTTTTACCGCAAGTGGGCGTGGTTTCCACGCAGCCAGCGGACACGCCCCAGCGTTTGAGAACAGAGATACTGTAACTGCAAATTTTTTCAAGATTTTATAGCTTATTTTATGTACTTGCCGGCTTTTTTATCATTCAAATTTGGCTGGGTGGCTAATAACAAATTTTTCTGTGGTGTGACAAACTCAGAACACATACTTAATTTTGACGGTAACACTTTACAATAAGGTTCATTAGTTACTACATTAGTTAACATTAACAAAGAATGAACAATACTTCTTCAGCATTTGTTAATCTTTGGTAATGTTAATTTTAACATTTACTAATACTTTATTAAAATCTTGTTAACATTAGTTAATGCACTGTGAACTAACATGAATAAACAATGAACAGCTAGATTTGTATTAACTAACGTTAACAAAGAATAACAAATACAGTAACAAATGGTTAGTTCATGTTAGTTAATGCATGAACTAATGTTTAATAAATGAACCTTATTGTAAAGTGTTACCATTTTGACATTACAGGGACTTTAAATATAGTTACTCGAGTAGTGTAACTTGACCTAGGACGGTGACACAAAATAAAACGTTGTGCTTTTCTAAGCGTTTAAACTGGATAACTACAGTATATTGTATGGCGAAATACCACAGCAAGTGCTTGGGAGCACTTTGAACTCGGCACAGTAATATCATCACTCGTGAAAAGTCCTTTCCCCCTCTTCGGAGTGATGATATTACTGCGCAGAGTCCATAGATAAATATGCGCCGAGTCGAAGTGCTCTTGCTGTGTCGAAGTCGAGTGCACTTGCTGTGGTATTCCGCCATACAATAGTTATCCATTTTACACGCTTAAGAAAAGCGCAACGTTTTATTTTGTGTCACCGTCCTAGGTCGAGTTACACTGCTCGAGTAACTGTATTTAAATAGGGAAAACGTGGAGGTGTTTGGTCTCTTGCTTGGCCCATATTGAATGAACTGGGCTAGTTAAGTGCTATCAAAGTGTCTAGCGCGCCCGAGCGATTGAGTGCACGCACTGAGACGACAGGGGTATCAACTCGTCTTAGTTAACGGAATAACATAGTTTAACATGGAAAAAATGATGGAGTATCCCTTTAAGCTTTTTGCAAAAAAAAAAAAAAACCTAAGAGACAATCGCATTTGTGAGCTTATATATAGGGAGCGCGGGGCACAACCTAACGCGGGGTTAAATGTAACATGGACCGTTTACATAGTTCGTCAGGATCAATCAGTTGTCTTTCCGCTATTTTCTCTTGCTGTCAGAAGACGGTCTCTCCGCGAATTCGCGGAAAGTTTTGATTATATTTCGTGAAGATACTGGACAAAGAGTGTTTTGACACCATGAAAGTAATTTTTTTCATCATAGGTTTTTTTCGGTTTCTGAGTTGGGTGTATACGCTTCCAACGTTTTGTTGGCTCAAACATAGCACCGTTTTGAAACATGTCAGCCACACAACCTTTCAGGTTTGAGTATTTATTTATACATTTAACTTTGTTAGACTTTCACAAACAATGTTGGAATTTAAAATGTTTAAAATTTAGTGTACTATGAATGATAACTTATTTATTTATTAAAAATATGGCCTGTTATTAATGCAATAAACCCTTTACATTTTTATTTTAAGCTAATTTGTATTATTATTACTGTTATTATTATTAATAATAATATTTGTACATGCAGCTGCCACACACAAATCTAATTTAATTGCAATTAAAATATTTATAATTTTATTTATTGTTATTTATTGCAAAACTATGCTGCCCTTTTCTATGTCTCTATCCATGATATTGATCCACAATAGAAGGATGATTGGATGAGGGATGGATGGATGGATGGATGGATATCTGTCTATACAGATGCACAAATAATTTCAAACTATACAAATAAAATAGTACTGAATTATGTGTGTTACACACAAGTGTTACAACTAACCCCTCTGTCTGTTACAATTAACCCCGTATATGGGGTAAGTTGTAACATTTGCACTTCTGTCACTTTCAGTGCAACTGTATGAAAATGGTAGGTCCTAGGAAAAAAAACTTTAAGTGGTCATTTGTAGCAGAGATGTGTATGTTGCCTGTGTAAAAAAAGTATTAATCTAACCTAATTATTTTTTTAATTAATTGAGCCAAAACCAAAAAGAGTTAGGTTGTGCCTCAGATCATATTACGCCATAATAATTAAGAAATAAAAAAGATCATCATGTACTATATCTTTGTAAACAATTGGTTAAGTAGAGGAAGATGCAACTTAGAGGGAAGGAAGTAAATGTTTTGGTAAACTCCGTCCTGCAAGCTTCCGGAGAGGACATCTTTGTCTAATTGAGACTGGTTTTCCTGGGGCAGGGGAAGAGCTCTCCTCTGAGTCCCAGTTACAGGTCATTAGTCTGGAGCAGCACCCAGCTCCATAGCATGAGAGACTGACAGCTTAATCCTGTCCGAGCCTTTTGTTTTGTGCACCATGTTACTCTTTCATAGATGACTGAGTCACCCCTGCCTGGAGATTAAGTAATTTCTTTAACAACTTGAACAAGTGTCAGGTTTACTACTGTCCTCAGCTTAGATATCGCAGGCCAGAGCATGAGAGGCCTGAAGACTCTGTTTTAAGTTGACCTGCGAGGTGACCTAATGATCACGTCAGTTGAAATGAGTTCCAGTAAGAGGTGTATTATCATTCGAGTCAACCTATAATCTTTTTCGGCAAACAATAATTAACGAGAAACGGGAATGGGACAGTGACGCAGAAGAGAGTTCATGCACTAGTAGTCACTTTTGAAAAAAACTCTCCCTTGTTTTTACTTGGTCTGTAGGTAACAAAAGCCATATCTAAACACAAAATACACACTGCTGAATTATGAATGCGCAGATTCATTTTTTACCTCGATCAGGGACTTACTTAAGCTTACTTCCAAATCTGTGTCTGTTCATTGCCAGCCAAACATATGCAGGCTTTAGAATGAGGTTTAAACGAGTAGTTCACTTTTCCCTCACCCCATGTCATCCAAGATGTCCATGTCTTTCTTTCTTCAGTTGGAAAAGAAATTTTTCCAAGATTTTCTCCAAATAATGGATTTCAATGGGAACCAAATGGTTCAAGGTCCAAATGAGAGTTTCAGTGGAGCTTCATAGGGCTTTAAACGACACCAGACGATGAATAAGGGTCTTATCTAGCGAAACAATTGGTAATTTCAAAAATAAATAAAAAAGTTAAAGTTTTATAAGCACAAATGCTCGCCTTGCTCTGTTCTGTGATGAGCGTTCGTGACTCTCCTGTTCAAACTCGTTCATCAAAATGAACACATCTTTTCCGAGTCATGACTCGAAGGGTCCTGAAAAGACCCTTATTTATCGTCTGGTGTCGTTTAAAGCCCTTTGAAACTGCACTGAAACTCTCATTTGGACCTTGAACCGTTTGAGTTCCCAATGATGTCCATTATATGGAGAAAATCCTGGAATGTTTTCATCAAAAACCTTAATGTGGAAGATGTGGACATCTTGGATGACATGGGGGCGAGAATAAATTATCAGCAAAAGTTTTTTAACTAGTCCTTTAAGAGATGCTGAATAAACTGGTCAAAATCACACACACACATTTTTTTTTTTTTTGGTAAAGTCACAATGAAGTAGTAGTAACTGATCTTTGTAGGGTGGGATTTACTGCAATTCTTTCCATTGGTTGTTGATTGGATGCTTGCAGATGATCGTAGAAGGGCGGGAGGGTTTAAGTGGCCAAAAATGATTTGAGAAGTCTGGCATTGGATGATTGAGTTATGAGAATGATTAAAATTACATGGTCAATTACAACAAGAAAATATATAAAAGCGAATTTTCATTTCATGACGACTTTTAATTTTAATCAATAATGCATGAAGTCTAGGGCTTGCTAAAGCGACCTGTAAACAAAAGATTTGGCAAAAGATGGACTTTTTATCAGCTGCTTTGACAAACATCATTTTTCATAAGCTGACTCAGTTCTTAGTTGTACACATATCACTGTTGAAGATCAATACATTATATGAGTACAGAAGCTGTACAATCAGGCTAGCTACCCTTAAAGCTACACTGTGTAACTGTTTAGTTTAGTTTAGTCTTAGCTAAAAACACTTAGTTCTTTCAAAAAATATATGTGCTCGTTAATGTATATTTACTTTGTTCAAGTAATAAAGTATTCTCGTGAGTGTATAATATACCATTGAAAATACATATGGGTAAGGGGTTCTAATGTCGGTCGCCATGTTGCCCTCCATCTTGAAAGTACATTAGGCAAAGAGGGACATACCCCATAATTCAAGCTTTGCCTTTCAGCGTTTGCCGTGTGAGTTAACACTCATGGACGAGGTTGAAATGAAAGCCATGTTAATCTTGGACTACATTGGCCACCGTAGGAGTTAAAACAAAATAGGAATTGAGAGGAACAGAAACTAATATTCACTGGATGGTCACAGCTAGATGGGGGTAAAAATCACACAGTGTAGATTTTAGTCTGACATTTCGCTATCAAATTATTTATAATTGGATTTCTGGATTAATACATTCAGCACATTCAATATCACTGATGGAGCTTTATTTTTAAAGTTGACAACGTATTACTG
This sequence comes from Hybognathus amarus, assembly GCA_030378365.1. Classification (NCBI taxonomy): domain Eukaryota; kingdom Metazoa; phylum Chordata; class Actinopteri; order Cypriniformes; family Leuciscidae; genus Hybognathus; species Hybognathus amarus. Next base: position 318,865 of record JAQIUQ010004277.1, read on the forward strand.
AACATATACAGTATCTGGCAATAAAGTTCACTACTCGGGTGAGATAAGACACATTAGCATCAAAAATAAACTTGGACAAACAGGTTTTCAGGCCTCTGTTGGAGTTTTCACTGATGAAAACAACTAACTAGTTTGTTGCCAGAGTTAATGACCTATAACATAGACATGAAAGAAGCACTGTTTGACCAAATGATTTGGCCACGTTTCAATTGCTTCAAATAATCTGGAACAGTATGGTAAATCATGTGTGTTCTGTCATCAGCAGATGAACACTGTATCCAGAAAGAAGTTCACTCGTCCTACCCGGGTGCGCAAACGAATGGAACAAAAGTAGCACAGGATTTTTCGCCTGGGAAAATGTGAAGAGCCTACTGAGCATTTTGGGCTTCTATATGGACTCTTTGAGGGCCTCTATTGCTGGCTGTGCTGCCAAAAAAAAAACTGGGATAAAAAGCTCATTCTGCCTCTCACAAACAACCATGCAGGGCCTCCTCTTTCCTCAGAGCCCCTTTAAAGCCTGGCAAATCAAAGTATTTTGCTTTATGAAAAGGAATCAGACTCCAAAGCGTGTTTTGGCCCAGGGGATGATGGTAAAAATTATTAACCAGGCTAATGTGCTAGCAAGTAAATTCTCTCAGAAAAGCGCTCGGGACATGAAAAACGTGAGCAATTCAGCATGTTTTTATCATGTTAACCATAATGAATCTGACACCTTGAAATATCTAAGACAAACAATGTAAGACAAAGCAACAATCTTCCATATTAAAATAAATAAAAAGGCTTTTCAGCACTTGACAATATTGCTCAGAAAAAAACTGAATGACATTACACACTATATCGGATGAAGTTGTAAAAGCTTTGAGAATAATGGCAACTGATTCCACATTAAATCACTTCTGTTAAAGTGTAATTTATCTCCATGCTCACATTTTTTATATAATTTATCACAGCTGGACGCTGAACTTGTCTGGCTGTTTTCAATTTCTGTTTATTTGCTCATTGCTCGGTGGAACTCAATCTATGAGAATGAATAATCTAGGTTTTAAAGGGATATAATAAAGTGGTCTAATTGGTAATGAACTGTATGACTTGCCTTATTTGTTCCTGGAATTCACTTCAGCAAGAGCGAGACGGCTTCGATAGTAGGGCCAGTTCCATCCATCCATCCATCCATCCCAAAAAATTTAATATATGGCAATATGTGACCCTGGAATACAAAACCATAGTCACAAGTCGCATGGGTATATTTGTGGCAATAGCCAACAATACATTGTATGGGTCAAAATTATACATTTTTCTTTTATGCCAAAAATCAGGAAATTAAGATCAGGTCCCATGAAGATATTTTGTAAATTTCCTACCATAAATATATAAAAAAATATATATTTTTGTGAGTGGATGTAGCACATGCGCAAACGTCATCTCGACCAAATATTGTCCTATCCTAACAAGCCCACTGTAAAAATGAATATGCATCTAATCAATATTTCAATATCAACAATAATCAATATCAATAAATTGTGGCAACAGATAGCAAGCAAATTAGAACTGTAATAACTAATCTAATTCATCCTTTAAAAGTTAACCATTTCAAATTAGTAAAATTTACACAAAAAATTAACGAAAATATCTGAATAACGATAGATGTAAAAGATGAATGAAGAACTCTTTATTTTGTATTGCCAATATTGAAGACACCTGACGTTAACAAGCCGAATCACTGAAGGAGAAAACCATACTTGTAAGTCACCATTATGGTGATCAATGTTTGTTTTAGTTGGGCTCTTGACCCTTAAGTCACTTTAAGTTTTGTTTGGCTGATACCCGAGTTATAACAGTCAGATAAACAAATAGAAAAGGTTATCTGATGGTGTTGGTTATGTTTTAACATAATATTTGTTTCACAATCATTTGACTGGTTAAGTTTTACTCATTACTGGTTAACTTTCAAGGAATTAATTTGATGAATGATTACTCAATTCTAATTTGTTCAATTTAATTAATACTATTGCTTGTAATCTATTGCCACAATTTTGTTGCTTAGATATAGCATATTAATTTTAACAGTGTACATAAATGGAAAGCTTATTCGTTTAGCTTTCAGGTGAAGCATAACCAACACTATCTCACGACCAATTCGTACAAATTCATACAAGTGATTAAAAAGTGGCTAATTCGTACTAATTCATACGACCTTACTTGTACGAATTCGTACAGTTTGTCTAAACCCACTTGATGGTTAGGTTTAGGGCGGGTCAGGGGTAGGCCATTCGTACGAATTCATACGAATTGGCCAATTCGTAAAATATGTATGACTTGCAAAAATCTTAATAATTCGTACTAGTAGATGATCGTACGAATTGTTACGAATTAGCCACCTCGTAAAATTCGTACGAATTCCTGTGAGATCGGGTTGGCATAACTCTCAATTTAAAACAAATTACCCTTGTGACTAGTTTTGTGATCCAGAGTCACATATATATTGTAAGTAGAGACCAGACCGATATATCGGCCAGCCGATATTATCGGCCGATATTAGGCTTTTTCTAAAATATCGGTATTGGCAGTTATAATTTGCCGATAAATGAATATTCAAAAATAAAATAAAAACGGACGAAACACGCTTCAATCATCTCTCCTTGGCCTGTTATATTGAAAATGTATGTTTTACAATTTGCAGTATGACGTTATCTATTGCTAAATTATGGCACATCATAGACTAGCTAACCACAAAGCTAGCTAATGCCACTATCATCAGTGGAAGACCGCTATCGTTAACATTAATGACCTTGGAAACCACAATGAACTTTTTCTGCCTAAATAAAGAAATGATTACTGTATTTATAACTAGCATATCTCTAGTTACAGTCCCTGCATTGTAAAATGTAAGTTAGACTTGCGAGGAGTGAACATTTAGACATAGAGAAAAAGTAATAAACGTATCTTGTGCATAAAAATTAGCTTTTCTTTTACACGTGTGTGAAATCCAATGACGTGAAGTGTACAAATAACTATGTTAGGGAAATCTGTTAATGTTTTGTTGCGCGTTTCCGGGAAAATAATAAATAAATAAATATCGGCCGATATATCAGGAATATCGGATTTTAAAACCCAAAAATGTTTGTATTGAGTATCGGCCTTCAAAATCCTTTATCGGTCGGGCTCTAATTGTAAGTGAACTGAACTTAGTAACTGAACACTAATTAAGGACCTTGAGAATCCGAGCACTGCTACTGTCTATTTTCAGAACAGGTTGCAGGGGTGCTGACAGAGGCCGGCCCGAACGACTCCCATAGACCCCTGTGTTTCGCCGCTTGTAAAGCCCAGTCAGCCGGACATGCCATTCAGACTGGCATGCTAATTGAAAACAGCACCATTCTCCAGTTTCTAGATTCTAGCCCCCTCCAGAAGTCCCACAGCACATGCTGTAATACGCTAACAGCCTGAGAATAGCATTGTTCAGGTACTGTATGCAGTAAACTTGTTCTTTATACCCAATTTAAAATTAATATATAGAACCTTGGTGAATTCCTCTACCTCTCAGTCTTCCATTAAAGTCTATTGGATGTGACAGGGAGAGGGAATGAATTCAGAGTGCATTTGCCAGGATCCCATTTCTTTTAACAGTCTGATTATTTGGTGTTCTTAGTTAAATGCCGCTGGGGTCTGCCAGCACATTGCACCTTTTTGCCTATCCAAACTGAAAAGTGACACTAGAATTCCATTCTCCAGAAATAGTGATTATTCTTCATTCAAGCTATGCAGTGCATATTACAAATGCAATTAAGACAACCTCCTCTGTGCCTGTGAAATAATGATGCTATATAAAATAATCTTTGTAATGGCCCAAAGGGGCTTTTTTTGGGAACTTGAGCATTGGTTTGCCACATGGCGTCCACCCATTTAAGCAAATCCTCTCTGGTTTTTCATTTAATTTTTATGGCATGTTTTGTAATCACTTTGAGTTATGGACAATGGCGTACATGTAGTTTAGATCATTGATATAAATCTGTGAGCAAATTAATTCGTTTTAAAGAAAATACAAAGACGTGTATCTTAAAGGGCTAGTTCAAAGTTTTTATCACTCTCAAACTGCACTTGCACCAACAGTGGTGGGCCACATTATTCTACAAATTTTAAAAACATAACATATTTTATGTTCAATTTAAAAATATATATATATATGAAGAGTTCAGATGCAAAAGCCTCTAAATGCCATTTGAAATTTTCTTCTAAAATGACCATTTTTATCAAGCTTGTATATTTAAGTTCAGTAATTTCACTTAAATGACAATTAATAGGTAATCTTCATTGCCATTTAAGTGAAATTACTGAACTTAAATATACAAGCTAGATAAAAAAGATAATTTTAGAAGAAAATTACAAATGGCACTTAAAGGCTTTTGCATCTGAACTCTTCATATATTCCTTTACTAAAATTTGTTATGTAGCCCACTGCATCAGATATGGTACAAAATGCTTGAGTACTACTGATCTAAACAACACTGAGATTATCTGAAAACATAAACAGGTAAACACTGAGCCATACAGTGATTATTCAAATGTTCCGTTGTGCCGGTCCAAGTCTAATTCAGTTTTGTTTGCCTCTTTCAACGAACAAACTAATCCAATTTTCACTGGTTTATATAGGTAGCATTTTCACATTTACAATAAACATTTTCTCCTTTTGTTTGAGCACTGTAGTTTAAATTTCATCTCATCACGCACAAACACATGTTGTTGGTCATCTGTTTGGTGTTTATAACCAATGCATTCCTCAAACATCCCTCAGTGCATCCATGCGGATGGTGCTGGAGAATTGTAATGCTTTTCTTAACCCATTAATTCTATCATGCGACACATGGGAACCAGTTTTATAGGTATGGAATAAATGTATTTCCTGTTAGAGGTTGTTGGGTTTGAAAATGTTCAAATCAGCACTCTTAGCTCAGGTGGAGAAAATTCTGTTGGTGCTGGTGTTCTCGAAGTGTTCGATGACATAGCCCTCCAAAAAATGGGCTGTTGTTATTCCAATTATGTCACCCGTTCTGGATCTACGCAAAAGGTCCATATAGGGTTCAGAATCTTAACCTTTATCTGGACTTTTGCAGACCTAAATGAGTCATATACAAGTGAACATAGAGGGAAAATGCATTCTTTTGCCAGATTAGATTTTAGTCCACTTATTCAATCTAATGATTGATTGAGCTATTAAAACAGTGTTGTACAGTACAAAAGACAACACCCAGAACTAATGCAATTTCTATAGTTGTAACTTCTTAATAAAATATCCCATTACACTGCCACATTCTTTTTGCAAACCACCCCCAAAACTGACATAAATCTATAGCAATCTATCAAAAGAGATTCACGTACAATGTTAGGAGCTTGAGATAATTGTATAGAAGACAAGCCCATTCTTGTTCCCAGTATGGGTATTTATGCTGCAACAGATTATTGGGAAGTTTTATGAAAGTACTGCACTAAAACGACTATTAGTCACATAAGCCATATATATCAGGACAACTGAGGGACATAACAATTGAAAAACATTCACTGATGCTCCAGAAGGAAACACGATGCATTATTAAGAGCCAGGGGTGAAAACTGAAAACTTTTGAAAATGTCCATTTTTTTTGTTGTAAATATCCAATTTTTTAAGCAACAGAATATAATTACATGTTTCCCTGAAGACAAATTAAGTACAATTTACCTTGATCTTAATATTCAAAAAGTTTTCACCCTTCGACTCTTAATGCATTTGTTTTCCTTCTAGAGCATCAGTGAATGTTTTAACATTTTGTAATAGTTTTGAGTCCCTCAACTAAGTTTCCTAAGTGTGAAAAGATGGATCTCAAAATCATACAGTCACTGCTGGAAAGGGATCAAATATGCAAAAGATGCTGGAAAACGGAAGAGTTTTGTTTCTTTCTAAAGACTATTGAACAGTTTAACTGCTCAGGACAAACAAGGGACTCAAGAACAACCATCACAAAAAAAAAAAATGTTGCGGATCATTCGAGTAATGACATATGAAGAACCAAGGGTATGTAAATTTGAACAGGTATTCCCATTTCCAACAGGTAAATTCCCATTTTGTATGATCACTTTTATTTTTGTTAAAATAATCAACATTTTGCAGATTCTGCAAGGTGTTTGCAAACTTTTGAGCATGACTGTACATATAAAATGTAAATATATTTCACTTATAATTGAAATACTTTTTCAAGCCCTGATTCTTCTTGCATATGCATTGAACAGTAACACAACATTTTTTTCTTTAAACTGACTGAACAGAGAGATCTTCTTAGTGAACACAAGACAACTAAAGAGCTGACATACAACATTTCAATGCAAACTGCAACCCTGCACTTAATGAAGGGTATCATTTTTAGGTCAGGGTTTCCAAAAATTTGGTTAAAAGACATGCATGTAAGCCAGACGATGCCGATTTACTTCGTGATTTGTGGTTGTTTGTGATTTGTAAATCAATGTCGTGGTTAGCATCACAGGAAATGCTAGAAGCTCGAAACCTCATTTCTCAGGGGAAGTTTGAGCCCTAAGCCTTTTATAAGGCATAAGGAATGCCCATCAAACCACGATACAAAAGATGCAACCATCTAAGACCACATACAATGCTAGAAACTTCCATTTAATATTCAGCCCTTCAGCAACAACCAACATGACTTCCTGAGTACTGTTTCTCAAATTTCTGATCAGAATAGAGCACTCATTCGTTCCATTATGTCACTGTACAACCTCTTTATGTTAAAGACATGTTAGTACTGAGGGCTTAAAGCACGCTCAAGTGTTATTCGCTCTCTGGTCCGAGTCGGACTTCCATTGTCATCGCAAACCCTCCACACCACTCGGTCGTTGTGGCATGCTGACAAAGCACTTGTCAGAAGAAAAAAAAGCCCTCAGTCAAGCAGCTGCAAGCCCGCACAGAGGAAGCACTCAGCTCAGTTCGCCTTTCATTCCTCTCCTGGGAGAACGTTCTGCAGGAGGCAAGAGCATGGCAGGAAATCCACGCACACCGCCACTCTCTCCCACGCTAGCCATTTCCAGCCGTCTGGGCCTCGGAGTTGCCGAGCTGAAGTCAAATTAATCTGTCATCGGTTCCCTGAGCTGGGAGGCAGCAGCCACGCTACAATCTCTAAAGAACATCTCCTAATTGCCTGCAGACCCTAGTAGGGCTTACGTACCAAGGCATCCCCGGGCGGCTAACGCTTAGCATACGTCTCACTAACTTTAAGAAAGTTCACAATTGCCCAACGTCCCTGAAAATGCTGGTCGACTATAGTGGGAAGTGATTCATTGTGTTATGGCGTTCTTGGTTTTCAATCACCACGTAGACAGATTTTTTCAGATGGCAGTTGGCAGGGAGTTTGTTCTTCCAACTACTGAATCACTAACCTATTAAAGCAAGCATGGCCTGTTTCACCATGATGAACAGGATGAGGCAGTATAAGTGGGTGTTTGAACAGGAAGGGCTTCCACAAACAATCCTCTGGAGTGGGCATCCATTTAAAACCTTTCTTCTGGTCTATACAAAGGCTTACAATGCAACAAAAAATAGATATTTTACCTCAGTATTTTTTTGTTTTCCAGTACAGTTAAAGCAAGGAAAAACATACTGCCAATGGCAGATTATTGTTGAGACCTCATTTGGCAGATATTGTTTCTTGTTTTAAAGTCCCCCTGTGGTGTAAATCAAGCTTTTAATGTTGTTTATATGTCTATGTGGTGTTCTATTAAACTTTAAGACAAACCATGCGCAAATTCATGAGATAACACTATTGCTGATATTTTCTCCTTAAAACTGCAGCGAACCAAAGACAGTCTGAAATACGCACTGTAAAAGAATTGCTGTAATTATGCAGCAGTTTGCCAGTAACTTACTGTAAATTAATGTATACTTAAATTAATGTATATTTACTGGCAACAGTTTGTTCAAAGTTAAATGAACATTTAACATTAACAATTGTCTTTACATAATAAAAACTATAAAATAATCTAATGCAAAGCATTCTGGGAACCAGAAATCTTCATCAATCTTTTTCAGTTTTTTTCCTTCAGATTTTGGTTCCCAGAATGCTTTGCATGATGCTGTTATTTTAGTTCCCTTTCGTCCTGGGAACTTCCAACGTGTCGTCGGAGAGTTCCCTGACGAGTTGGGATCCCAATTCGTCAGTGAACTCCCCGACGACACGTCTCCGTTCCCTGTACTCAGGGAACGAGGGTTACATACAGTAACAAGATGTTCCCTTTCGTCCTGGGAACTCCAACATGTCGTCGGGGAGTTCCCTGACGAATTGGGGGATCCCAATTCGATCAGGGAACTCCCGACGACATGTCTTTGTTCCCTGTACTCAGGAACGAGGGTTACATACGTAACCGAGACGCTTTATTCTGTAAAGATAAAGACTTGTTAGTGTTGAATGTTCATTTAACTTTGAACAATCTGTTGCCAGTAAATAACATCAATTTAAATCTACAGTGAAGTTACTGGCAACTAGCTGCCAGGTTTACTGTAATTTACTTTTTAGATTTTTTTTACAGTGCGGGTTTTGAAATCGCTAGTGTTTCTGACGTCACAAACTACCTTGTAACCAATCAGATCGACGTGTGATCGTCAACGAGTGGCTGGTGCGAGTGAGTGGAGGCGGGATAATTTGAATATTCATAGATCCGCGTATTGTAAACAAGGCAAGGGTGTGGAGAGACATTCAAGCTGTTGTGAGGCATGAATAATTTTTTTCAATGAAAAAACATTTAAATATGTCATTTTGATGATCAAAGATGAGTTTTAAGGGATAATATGATTGACAAGGGAACTTTTAGATTTTTCACACAGCCCCTTTCACACAGCACGTTGATACCCAGAAAATTGGCGGGAAATTGCCAGAACACCTTCTGTGTTAACGCAAACACGACCTGGGATTGTTACCGGCATCGATCCCGGGTTGGGGACCCAGTAACATTGCCGGGATCAGTCCCAGAACTTGCGCTGTGTGAACAAAAGCCAGGACCAATGCCGTAAGGGTTGTGTCATAGTGATGGCGCTCGTACCATCGCGCGACTCTGTTGCTCTTAGAAGAAAGTTTGTATTCGTCATCAACAAAAAAAAGGACAAACAAATGTCTGCAAAGTGGAACGAAGCAGAGACCAGGAGCTCCTCACTATCCGCGCAGGAACCTGAGATCGTTCACCAGCTATGCGCGTGTACATGTTTTTGATGTGTAAGTTACACGTCTCATCCTGACGTCATGTGTCTTTCCGGGATATTTACGGGTTATGTGTGAATGCACTCACATATCCCGGCAAATCACTGGCAGTGTGAATGAACCGAAACCAAACAATCCTGGGACAAATGCCAGGTCACATTATCTGTGTATTTTCCGGAATCTCTGTGTGAAGGGGCTAAAGACACCTTTACTCGGATACCTTTCTATTTTGGCCAAATATGGGCAGATAATTATGGATATCCTGTTAGCAAGTTTTCCTGTTAAGCTAAAAAATACATGGTCACCAATTTTGAGAAAGGTTCTTTCAAACTGTTCAAACTTACTCTTTGGCATCATGTGACATGTGGAAGCCTGGGGTCCTTCACATTAACCTCAGTCAAAACTTGGCCAGCCTCAGTTATCACACCTTTTATTTGGGCCAAAGGTCAGATGAGCTAGAGGAAAGCATTAGTTTAGTCTCACAGTCTTTCTATTCAAGTTTTAACCCCTGTCTTTCTCATCCTCCCTTTCTTTAAACAGGAAGAAGAACGAGTGTCCAAGGCACCGTCAGACAGGAGAGGACAGGAAGGGGAGGTGGGGTCTTCCTCTTTTCGTAAAAAGACACACGGCCGCTCCTCCCTTTCCTCTGCTCTAATCAGGCGCAAGTTTCCAGGGAGTCGCAAGTTCACTTTTTACTTGGGTTATCAGTTATACACACTACGCCGTTACAAAAATTGGAGGAAATTATTAATTTCCCATGTTTAGAAGCTGGAATCACATAATAACTTATATATAAAGGCTTTGTGCATTATGGATAATAAAAATCAAATATAAAATGAAATACATTTCAATAATACAATAAATTAAATATAAAATGAAAAAAAAGATAAATGTACTGTAACAATTAAAAATACAATAAAATTATATAATAAATAAAATAATAGCCTATATATAAAGATAATGAAAATATAATATTATTACTGTCTATATAAAATTATAGAATAAAAATGTTATTGAAAACTTATATTCCAAAATACAAGGTGGATATATTATTGGAGACTGTGTAGTTTTGCTCAGCTGTCTGGAATGCAAAATCCCTTTAAACACTCCCATGAAATAACTAAATTACTTGTGTACATAACTAGTTGATTACAGTGAAGCCAGTCCAGTGTTTATTATCTGATCCTGGTAAGTAAACATAGAATGGGCAAATGTGTGGAGGGCTGGTTGCAATGGTCTACATGGGTATGCGGCATTCAAAGGGCAAGAATAAAATACCAGGAATCCCTGAGAGACACTTGATTTTCATAGCTTTTCCCTAGGGGAACTGCACAAATGGCACTATTAAACTAATCAGTTGCAAAATAGTGTTCCTAAAATATTGTTGCAAATCATTTTTTTTTTCAAAGTAATGAAAGAAATATCCAATGAAAGTTACGTTTATTTACTCCTAGCATGAACTGTGCAGAGACTTGATACTTTCAGGGACTCAATCAAGAGTCAAGACTGAATGTAAAGGTCTCGCGTCACACTGCCCTCTACTGGTCGTCAAAGGAACTGTAAGATGCAACGTTAGCAAAAAATCCAAGGAAATCAAACAGGGTACATTGCATGTGCTCTTATACTTAAAGAGGCTGACCGTGACCACAATTAGGACAGTGAATTAAGATGGAAATCAAGTACACAAAGTATCTCATTAATGTCAACAAACGAAGTGATCCTCAGAGTTGTCAAGTGGCCTTTTTTTGCAGTATCCCATGCTTATTACAGTGAGCATGTGGTGTCTGAAATTGAATCTTGGCCAGTGCTGTAAATTTTGGCCAGTGCAAGTTAGTGAGATAACTGAGTTGGGATGACTACAATGTTTAGATGCACGCAGACCTTAATAACACCCATAATTCCTTCCACTATGTTCTGAATCACACATTTCAGATCAGGGTGTCTGTGAGTATAAGCCGAACCCATTGCGACCTCTAAAATCTTGCAGTTATGACCAGTTGCATTAGCACCCAAGTGATGCAACTAGATATAGGCAACTGTTTACAGTATGTTTATGAACCTTGGTAGCCATTTTCTGACAAAGCTCTACAAAAAAACCCATCTTCCATTTGTTTTGCCAAAAAATTACCTTGTTGCATCAAATAATAAACTGTGAAGTGGCTGTAATGTAATAATTTCATATATTCACGTGCAATGAGTTTTTGTGCACAGCAAACATTAGATGCATTAAACGCTTGCCACTGACAATACCATCAGGGTAATGCCATCTAATCAGTGTCATGCTTTAGCTATTTGCTTAAAAGGGTCAGACGTAAAGCTGTCCCACCCTTAAAACGCTAATCATCAAACTGACGAGGATTTCCAGGAATTGAGCTAAAGACTCTTTTTGTAAGGCTACATCTAAGGCTAAATCTAACGTCTGTTGGCAGTTACTCTGATTGTGTGCCCTGATAGCAACTTTTCTGGGGCAATTGCTAAGCATTTGAAACATATACAGTTACATCACTCAACAACAAAAAACTTTTTTTACGACCTTGAAGTTGCATAAAAAATTCAACCAATTACAGAATTACGTCAAATACGAAAGGATCAATTTGAAACCTGTCAAAACAGCAAAGAAAACTGCACTACGTCAACAATTTCATAGGGAACTTTAAAGCATCCAAGTTAAATACAAGCGACAGCGAGACGATTTTATTTGAGGGAATGTAGGAATATAAAAATTCTTTAAAATTTCTCTAAAAGAAACACTGTGGTTGACCACATTAATAAAAAGCCATTTAAATGCTTCGTATGGAATCTTTTCCCATTTGCTTCATTATGCCAAATACTTTCACTAAATCAATCCTGGACTTCACCAATAGCAATTACAGGGTAACTCTAGTCATGAGGTACATTTACAAAACAACAATGAATTTTATCTGTGAATCTGTGTCGAGGTCAACTGCAGCACATCAGATGATGTATAGTGGCCTTGAAAAGTGCTTTGACAATGAAGACACCTCAGAAGAGAAGTTCTGAGAATAGTTCTGGCATTGTTTGTTTGTTACCACTTAGATATATAGTTAGTTACTTTATTGATCCCGGTTGGGAAATTAGCTCATATATTTTATGCATTGACATTTACACAGTTTTATGTGATACTTCAGTGTTCAAATCCTTTTGTTGGCCACTATAAGCATGCCGTTGACAACTAAATCAAGCAAAGCAGTAAAAACTAATTTATTTTACACAATAAAGTGACAAAAAGTACACCGTTTCTAAATGTTACTAATCAGTCACATTACACTGACAGAAATAACAGTCATGGCTGATTTAGCCTATTTGGTCCATGTAGCTCAGCTTAGATGAATTTCCAGTCAAGTCAAATTGCATGACAGTTCTCGCCACATTAGTCTCCAAATAAGTTCCGTTTCATGTTGGGGAACACAATGTGATGCAAATAAAACAAACACAGTGCATTCCTGACCCCCAATAACCAGACTGGGTCGTCAGAGAGGCAAAGCGTGTTGTAGCTCAATCACAGAGCAGCCAGACAAACCTCTTCAACCCTGATACAGCAGGCAAAAACATGAGAGTTATGTTTGTTTTCACTCAACATGAGAGAAGAGAGAGAGAGTTCAGTGCCGCAGTTCACTGCCACGCCATAAGCCAGCTGCCCAGATGTTAACACTTCCTGTTCCACACTCTATGACTTTGTTGGGACCCACCACTAATAGACCTCTATTAGTCAAATTGTTGGGGGAACTTAAATGCCTAATTTACATACAAATTGTGTTTGGACTTCTTTTTCTCTCTTTTTTAACCAAATTTTAAATGCAGTGTGCAATTGTGTAATTGTTACATTTCAACACCCACCAGACACTTAAAGGACTGGTCTTCAGTACTTCAGTACTGAACTTCAGTAATACTCTCCTCTCTCCCTGTTGTGCACTGGACACATTAAAGGGATAATTCACTTTGAAATTAATTTAAATTTTCAAATTTCAAAAAGTGAAAATGTTGTCATGATTTACTCACCCTAAAGTTGTTCCAAACCCTGTTCTGTTGAACACAAAAGGAGATATTTTGAAAAATGTCAGTAACCAAACATGGCCCCACTGACTTCAGTATAGTATTTCAGCCCGTTCTCATCCCAAGGCGTCATATACTGACGCTTTTGCCAATGCGTAGACATCCAACACACATGGCACCCTTTTGCGTCAATATGAGAGGCAGATATATATGGGCCAGAAGGCGCCTCCTAGTGGTCTAACCCTAAACCTACCCATAACCGAAGCGTGTTATATTGACGCTAAAGGGTGCCATGTGGGTCGGATGTATACGCATTGGCCAAAGCGTTCAGTATATGAGGCCTTGGGATGAAATGCGTTGAGCATTTTTGGTATAGACCCATAGTAATTTTTTCCCCATACTATGGAAGTCAATGGGGATGACAATAAAGCTCACTTGAACGTAATCGTGGCAGCCAAAACCTGCTTTTGCAAACAAATAAAAACTAATTTACATCACTAATTACTAATTAGCATAAACACTGTATAACAGAAGCGTTTTGGTAACACTTTACAATACGTGTGCACTAATATGCATTAATTCATGCTTAACTAATGCACAGATAATCATGAGTTAATGTATAACTCATGAAGAACTAAACCATTAATTAATGATTACTGCATCAGCAACTAATAAAGAGTCTATATGATTAACAGATTAAGTAATACATGAATTGCTATTAATTCACTGTGTCATTGTGTATTAATTCCTTAATAACATATTTTATTAACTAATAGTGTAAATTAAAGTGTTAATTACCACAATTCATAGCTATGCACTTCAACTTCCAGTTGTCTGCCTTAATTAATAATTAGCTAATGATTTGCAAAGCTATCATTATGTTATGACTTTACTTGTTGGGGCACATCATTATTAACTAGTCATTTAGTAATTGTAGTAATTTGCACATGAATTTACATTAACAATTAATTAATTAATCATGTATTAATGCATATTAGTGTACCTGTCATATTATCTAGAAGTTGAAAAGCTTTGGCTCATTCTGGTAATTAACATATTAATTAACACTATTAGTTTAAAAAATGAGTTATTATGGAATTAATCCACAATTACATATTTAATGAATAACAATTCATATATGAACTAATACATTAACCTTACAGACTCTTAATTAGTTCCTAATGTGGTAATCATTAATGAATAGCTTATATAATCATAAGTTACACATTAATTCAGTATTATCTGTGCATTAGTTAAAGCATGAATTAATGCTTATTAGTGCACAGTGCACACAATATTGTAAAGTGTTCCAATTCATTACAGGTTTGGAACAAGTTCAGGGTGAGTAAATGAATCTCTTTAATTGTGGTGGCCAAATTGCGCTTTTGTGAACAAAGTGGAATCTAATTTATATAGGAAGTTTACATACTGTACATTTTTTTTATGTTTCTCTCCCCATGTCAGTTTGGATGTAACTGATTTCCCTCACACATGATCTGAATCAGTGCTACCGATCCAATGCGAACCCTGACCACCCCAAAAGCAGTTAGTCATCTGGAGAATGCAGATATTAAAAAACACATGTTGTGAACAGGACAGCGCAGCGGTCCAACAATCTGTCACTCGCACTCCAACTCACGTCACGCAGTTCCGACCTGTGCTCTTAACAAACAACACATCACTCGAATCGATCTATCAGGTGGAATAATTATCGCCTGAGAAGGACGGCCGGGCATTTGAGCTGAGTGTTTACATCCAGCCGTGCTAGATTCCACTCCCCTCCTTCCTTCGACCTCCAGTATTCGAATAATTAGTCTCGACAGACATGCGTTTCGAAGGGACAGATGTTTAATCATACACACTAGCACAGGGCCAGAAGCAGAGTTTTCATTAAAAAGTCTGTAGCCGGGAGGAAAACACCAGCGAGCGATCCGTAAACATTAACGCTGGGAGCACAGAGTTGTTTGAAAAAGACTGATGCACGACATCGCTATTTAAATAGCCTGTCGTCAGCGAGGCCAAAACCCATTATTTGCCCCATTGGTAATCCTGTGAGCATTCAGGCACGCGGAATATGCAACACCTCCAGTCTGGAGCTCCGCAAAGAAGGGCCGTCTAGAGCTTGTCACCACGTTCGGGATTGGGCCGCAGTCTCTGTTTGTGTGTGTTCCATGGTGATGCTTCCTCGGGGACCGAATCTATGGGTGTAACATGATTAAGAAATTGACAAATGGACCTAGATCTGTCGCTCTCAGGCAGATGTCTCAGGAACATCTGTGCTTGAAACCAGGCAAACAGTACCATCCAAATGGGAGGTGACCCGCCCGAGGTCAGAGTTGAGGCTCACTCGTCTCCCAGAGCCCTACGGCCTTCTGCAAGTGTAAACATTTACATATCTGTCTGTGCAAAACACGGGCTCAGGGAATAAACAAGACGATTGGCCTTTACAGAACACTGCACCTCGGCTCTGGTGTTGTTTTGTCCCTGTTGCCTCTCTGGTGAACTGCATCTTGTACTGGCTGCGCCCAGTCGACCACGGCGGATCGGTTTTACTTTTCAGTGCCGTCCCGGCAGTGGAAACTTTTTCGACTTTTATGGCTCGGAACCTACGCACATCATTGCAAACACCCAGAAAAGAAATGGAACAAAGCAAAGGTGCGTGTGAGACATTGTAAACGGCGCTAACACAAACTAATTCGGCCCACATCAGTCAATGAAAGCCAATAATATGTTGTTTAAAGTGATAACAGATGGACATCAGTTCAGACTAAAAACTCTTACGGATATCTGTTATTATTCAAATGCTTGAAAAAAAAGGTAGATGGGATAAATACATGTCAGCTTCAATCCCTTCTCTAGGCTCTGAGTTCTGTCTGCTTCACCCAACATCTGTACAGCACATGACAATGCAAGGTATTTCAACACCTCCAAGACCACTTTTAAAAGGCGAGAGAACACACTCCGAAAATTTATTCTGAGCTGAGTTTTGCCCAGTGTCCCAGTATATTTAGCAGCCTAGAGAGGTTCCAGAGTGCATTCCCTCCCTCGTCCAGCGCAGTCTCATCCCAATTCGTCATATAACTGACGTTTTGGGACGTCTTTTGACCATTCGTCAATATATGCCTTTTCAGGCCCCTTAAACGTCAGTAGATGACGTTATCGGATCCTAACTCTTACCCCCAGACCTAAACCTAACCCTAAACCCAACTCGTCACCTAACTGACGTTAAAGGTAAAGCGTCAGTTGTATGATGACCCGGGATCATCATCTACTGACGTTTAAGGGGCCCTAAAAAGGCATATATTGACAAATGGTCATAAGACATCCCAAGACGTCAGTTCATATGACGAATTAGATGAGACTGTGTTACCTCGTCTTTAACTTTTACCAGGACTTTACTCTCAGTAAAAGCCAAACGTTGTAGGTGAGATTTTCATTCAGGCTTGATTTTACATAGACTGGATCTAAACTTAGCCCAGCTATGCTTAGCGCGAGGGTGAGAGATGCTTGGCCCTTGATGTGATGTGCAGTTATGTGCCATGGAGAAGTGAACAGCAGAGGAATGCATTCATTCGTGCATCAAGGGCTGAGAGGTGTCTAGCAACAAAATACAAAAAAGGCCTTATTTACTTACCCTCATGCTGTTCCAAACCTCTAAGATTTTCATTCTTTCATGGAACCCAAAGTGAGAACTATTAAAGAATTCTTGTAGCTTATTTCCATGCAGTCACTGTGCAAAGAATGGGGACTGAGGTTTTCAAGCAAAAGACACCTAGGTCTGGTTTCAGGTATTAGAAACAAGTAGCTTTTATAAACGTCTTCAAAAAGAACATTACTGATGTGCATCTTGAGACAAAACAACGGCACTGACATATTTTAAAGGGTTAGTTCACCCAAAAATTTTAATTAAGTCATTAATTACTCACCCCCATGCGGTACCAACCCCGTAAGACCTTCGTTCATCTTCGGAACACAAATAAAGATATTTTTGATTGAATCTGAGAGCTGGATCACTCCTTCATAGACTGCCTAAGGGACTGGCTCTTGACGGCCCATAAAGTCATTAAAGAAAATGTTTAAATATTCCATGTGCCTACAGCGGCTCAATTATAAGTTTATCAAGCGACGAGACTACTTTTTGTGCGAAAAAAAAATAAATAACGACTTTATTCGACTATTCCATTACTTCCTTATGGGCGCATGCACGAGAACTGAGATGACGACGTTCTTCTTCGACTACTTCTTTGTTACCGGCTGCTCACCGCTTAGGAGTATTACCGCCACCTACCGTATAAGATGATATGCTTATATAGCTGGAAGCGCAAAACTTTCTGTTTACAAGCAGAGGAAGATCTGCCCTGTACATACGCTTTTCAATTACCGTATTTTCCGCACTATAAGGTGCACTTAAAAGCCTTTAATCTTCTCAAAAAATGACAGTGTGCCTTATAATCCAGAGCGCCTTATATATGGATTATCATCTTATACGGTAGGTGGCGGTAATACTCCTAAGTGGTGAGCAGCCGGTAACAAGAAGTAGTCGAAGAAGACCGTCGTCATCTCAGTTCTCGCGCATGCGCCCATAAGGAAGTAATGGAATAGTCGAATAAAGTCGTTATTTATGTTTTTTTCGCACAAAAAGTAGTCTCGTCGCTTGATAAACTTATAATTGAGCCGCTGTAGGCACATGGAATATTTAAAGGGCAATTCCACCTCTGGAAAGATGAATGTGTATTTAAAATGGGTCATTTATGTAGAAGAAATGTGAAATTATTTTTTAATTTGGAGCTTCTAGACTGAGAAAGACAGAAAATGTATTTTTGGCTTATGTGAATGAAAAACATCAACTCCCAGAATTCATTTGCTTCGCTGCCCTCAGGAGGCCACGCCTACGCTAACCTCGCAGTATGTAAACAACAGTCTACTAGTGATTCTCCGTGATGAGTCTGTCCGAAAATGTGTTTCGAGATCGCCCAAAATGTCCGCGATTCGGCTTTTGCGTTCTACAGTCGTCATTCATCATGTTTACTGTGGCAAGCGGAACGAGTGCGAGCTGTATGTATAACGGCGCGAGACGAGCCAGGTTTACTGTGTTCGACCGGGATGAGTGCCGGCTGTCTGGATAACGGCGCGAGGCCGGTGGCGTGATTACCGATGAGCGGCACCTAAGACGTAAGTTACCGGTCTCGATATCTCTCACGGAGGAGCAGGAATTTTCTTAGCAATGTTAAAACGCATCAACCGATCACTTGTTTGGCGTTCATGTAAACACAACAGTCAGATTCACCAATCATAAGGAATTGAGTTAGATTGAAACAAAAGCTGTAACTTACATGTAAACAATGAATGGCGACTTCAGAAATTAAAAGCTGAATCCCGGACATCGACGGCCGGACATGTCCAGGAAAAAGAGGACGGTAACCCCTACTACTCAGCTTTCTCCACAGAACAAGAGCCTGCTAGCTTAGCGTCCAAAAAAGATGTGTAATGTTAATCCCAATCCTCCATAACGCATCCGTCAGCGTATTCAGTAGTTTCGTCCACATTTTCAAAACGTTTCTGCCAGTGAAATCAAACGCATTGGCACTGATCTGTGATAGGTCTGTTAGCGCAATAGGTCCAACCCCCTATTGGCGGGTTTGAAAGGGTGGGGACTCGGGCTTGTAGTTTTTTACTGAAATAGCCCTCTCTTACATTTCCGCCAACAATGACGTAAAATGACGATTTTTGCGTCATTGTTGGAGGAAGTGAAAAAGGTAAATAGCAGATTTCTCTCGTCTCAGGGGAAAATGATAAAGTGTTGCATGACCATTCAATAGTATAACTGGGTTTCTAACAATGGAAAGCTTAATGCAAATGGGTGGAGTTGCCCTTTAAGCATTTTCTTTTATGACTTTATGGGCCATCAAGAGCCAGTCCCTTAGGCATTCTATGGAGGAGTGATCCAGCTCTCAGATTCAATCAAAAATATCTTTATTTGTGTTCCGAAGATGATGGCGCCTCCTAAGTGGTCTAACCCTAACCCTACCCAGACCTAAACCTACCCATAACCAAAGCATGTTATATTGACGCTAGGTGCCATGTGCGTCAGATTTAGACGCATTGTCAAAAGCGTCACTATATGATGCCCAAGAAATGAGAATGTGTTGGACAAACCCAGCCATTGGGTTAAAATGTAATTTAAAAATGGTAACCCAATGGCTGGATTTGTCCATATTTACCCAAAATTGGGTTAAAACAACCCAGCATTTTTTAGAGTGGGCGAACGGGAGAAAGAATCGCTTGCAAATGAATCATTAATTTCTGACTTGAATGAGTTTTTTTATTAAAAAGATTTGTCAGACCTATTGCACTGCAACTTCAATTTTGTTCTTTTTCACACACAAAACTGTATGAGTTAAGAAGATTTATAATATACTGCAATAATCATATGGACTATTTTTATTATACTTTTATGATGCTTTTGCATCTTTTTTTGAAGTTTGAGAGCCTCAGAGCCCACTCATTGTACTGCATGGAAATAGCAACCATTTCCAGAATTTCTCTTATTACGTTTCATGGAAAAAGAAAGAAATGTGGGTTTGGAACGACATGAAGGTTAGTAATAAAGTCAGAATTTTCATTTTCGGAGATAGAACGATTCTTTTAACGAACTAATCCAGAAGAACTGATAAATAGTTTAAACAAAACACAAAATGTAAACTTGTTTTACCCGAAATTATTTCAAGTTTGGAATATAATCTGCCAATGCAATGGAATATGTTTGAATTTGCACCACTGAAAATATATACAATCCGAGCACTGGTGCATGTCTAAATTTTTGTGTTGATTTGTAGATTTTATTTTACTCTCCCCTTAATTTAGGGGACAAAAGGAATCTGTTTCCCATTCAATTGACAACAGAACATTTTTTCCTTTTCCAGAATAGTAACTTTATAGTAACGTATACATCACTCAAATTATTAGCATTAAAGATCTTAGTGAGATTTGACGAAGCATGTTGACAGCAATATAGTTCATAATGAAAAGCAGAACCCAGCCAGGACCCCACCCACAACCCCAACAAAAAAAACGATGTTTTCTAAAAATACTGGCACAAGCACATTCGCAGAAGGCAGAAAGGTCTAAGGAAAGACAAGGCATTAAAGACCGGTTCATTATCTACTTATCCACTTACTTAACCTCATGTTATTGGCAAAGGGATGTGCTCTAAAATTAATGAGTGGTGTCTTGGGTTGAATCCCCCTACTAAGAATAAACCATCGTGCAAGGCGGCGTGGTGAGCGAAACCATGATGCGAGATGCAGCAAGGCCTGTTTGTGCACTCAGGCTGCATTTTAAAAAGGAAGGACACGCCACACAGTCCAAATTATCTGATTAAAGGAGAGGTGGAACAAGGACAGATGGTCCACAGGCTCAGCTGTCTGGGAGGAATTACCATCAGAGTCCAGAACCACAGAGAACTTGAAAACAAGACTGTCCTCGGATACTTGTGTGGGGGACAAACATTTGCCTTGATATCAGAACATTTGAGGAATTCACAAACTTGTCCGAAAAGAAGCACTACGGTCATTTGTATGCGCGGGGAGCCAACATCTGAACCAGCTCTCCTGCTGTTGCTAAGGCTCTTTAGGCTGGATGGGACAGGGACATTTATTGAAATGGATGTGAGAAGGAAACAAAACATGCCTGGACTGACAATAATGACTTTCTTCTCCCTTTCCACAGTGCTGCTAAAGTCCATTTACCAAAAAACTCCTAGCAAACAAGGAATCTCTCTCTCCCTATCGCTCCGCTGTGCAGAGTCTCAAAGTTACTCCAATCCTGACACTCTGAAACTTTGTCTATGAACTACCACGCTGGATCTAATCTTAATCACATTGGCTAACACAATATTTAAAAGCTGCAACTGTGATGTTTAGAAGCATGTGCATGACTTACAAAGGTCGGTCAGTGTCCATGCAGTCCTTAAAGGTGAATTGTCTTTTTTTATGTTAAAAAAATTCTCCAATTGCAGCTTAATATGGAGAAACAACTACAAGTGAGCCATTCATAGGCTGTCTGACTGCTTACAAAGTGTAAACACTTTCAACATCTCTGTTTGTTTGGGAATCCAACATATCCAGCAATCCAACCAATGGTATGAGTTTTAGGGCAGGACTACCTGTTTGACCTGTCAATAAAAGTTTGGGCATGAAACAGGCAATATGATTGTTTGGGAAGCATGTTTGGAAGATTTCTATGGCATATTATTGCTCATATTGTATTTTTTTGGCTAAAACCACAAAGCTTATTGAGATCTGTGGAATCATTATGGCAGGCACTACAACCATCAAAAAAATCCCATAACTATACACTATATTGCCAAAGGTTTTGAGACGTCTGCCTTTACATGCATGAACTTCAATGACATCCCATTCTTAATCCGTAGGGTTTAATATGGAGTTGTCCCACACTTTGCAGCTATAACAGCTTTAACTCTTCTGGGAAGGCTTTCCACAAGGTTTAGGAGTGTGTTTATGGGGATTTTTGACCATTCTTCTTGAAGCGCATTTGTGAGGTCAGGCACTGATGTTGGACGAGAAGGCCTTACTGGCAGTCTCCGCTCTAATTCATCCAAAGGTGTTCTATCAGGTTGAGGTCAGGACTCTGTGCAGGCCAGTCAAGTTCCTCCACCAAACTCGCTCATCCATGTCTTTATGGACCTTGCTTCATGCACTGGTGCATAGTCATTTTGGAACAGGAAGGGGCCATCACTAACTGTTCCCACAAAGTTGAGAGCATGAAATTGTCCAAAATGTCTTATGCTGAAGCATTAAGAGTGAGAGTTCCTTTCACTGGTACTAACTCCATATGTTTTAACCAAGCCAAACCCATGAAAAACAACCCCACACCATAATCCCCCCTCCACCAAACTTTACACTTTGCAAAATGCAGTCAGGCAAGTACTGTTCCCCTAGAAATGTCAAACCCAGACTCGTCCATCGGATTGCCAGAGAGAGAAGCGTGATTCGTCACTACAGAGAACATGTCTCCACTGCTCTAGAGTCCAGTGGTGACGTGCTTTACACCACTGCATCTGACGCTTTACATTGCACTTGGTAACCTATTTGGAAATTTTCACAAATGGACTTATTGCACAGGTGGCAACCTATCACGGTACCACACTTGAATTCACTGAGCTCCTAGAGAGACCCATTCTATCACAAATGTTTGTAGAATCAGTCTGCATGCCTAGGTGCTTTATTTTATACAACTGTGGCCATGGAAGTGATTGGATCACCTGGATTCAATGATTTAGAGGAGTGTCCCAAAACTGCACAATTTGGCAATATAGTGGTTCAAAACATTTTAAAGACTTTAGGATTAGCTCCTTTGACTTGGGGTGGTAAGCAACAGCCTTATTCACAAAGAACACATTTTCCCATTCCACTGCACTACTTTTCCATTGCTTTTCAATGTAAACACGTCCTAGACGTACGTCTTTAACCACTGCACTCGTTGCGTTAAAAACAAGTTTAACTTTTTAAAAAGACTTCTCTAGACCTTGCATTTTTGTTGTGCAAATGCATAGAAATCATATCGGCAACCACTCAGAACAACTTATCAAATACTGGGAAAGATGTCAGGCTTTCCAGTAACTCACACCATTGGTTGAGTCAATGTTGCTTTGTCATGCTGGCTGAGATGCTTGAACAAAGCAAAGTTTTGATAATGCCACAGAATGGATTAAACTACAAAAGCCTTATTACATAATTTTCCTTTTGGGTGGAGAAAGTACAACACTATAAAAGTTTTGGGTAAGATTTTTTTAAAAGAAATACTTGTATTCAGCAAGAATGCAGGAAATTATTCAAAAGTGTCAGTGAGGACTTTCTATTTTAAATACATGCTAAAAAAAAAGAAATACAGTTTCCACAAAATATTATGCCGTAAAATTCTTTTCAACATTGATAATAAATGCTTCTTGAGAACCAAATCAGCATTCTAGAATGATTTCTGATGGATCATATGTCAGTGAAGTAATAATGCTGAAAATTCAGCTTTAACATTCCAGCAATTAATAATATTTTTAAATTAGGATAACATGTTTAAATTGTAACTGTATTTTAGTGGTAAGCATAAGAGCATAACATATGTCTTTTCACACACACAAAATCATACCAACCTCAAACTTTAAATTAAAACGCATTAAAAAAAATGCATTAAGCACCAGAAGGTCTTGACAAAAAGAAATTAAGCAAGAATGCTTCCATGCCACCAAACTGGCAGTTAAGATCCAATACTAATTTATCCCAGTTCACACTTTCCAGAGACCTTCATGCCCTCCATTTATCTTCTGAACCATGTGAGACTGCTTAACATTTTTCAACCCGCAGACACATACCTCTGGAA